>CM031374.1:88963657-89375868 GCA_018208015.1 Medicago ruthenica | reverse complement strand
ACATACATTCATACATTCATGCATATATCACATTCATGCATATCCAACATACAAACAACCATCTTACTACACATGGTTTGCATTAACCACCCTGAGTCTTGTGTTTATACCAATCAGTCATGAACATTTTTTAACCCTCTTTGTCCCCAAGTGTCATCTCCAGTGTGTCTGATCCAAAGATGTCACCCTCTTTATGCCAAGTGGCAGTTCTTTAACGAACAGCTTGTGCATGTCTTTACTTCATTTGGTCGTCAGTGGCAAGTTCGGCTACATCCCGAGCAGCTGACATTTTATCATCTATCATGGCAAGTTCGGCTACATCCCGAGCAGCTGGCATTTTATCATATATCATGTCGTCAGTGGCAAGTTCGGCTACATCCCGAGCAGTTGGCATTTTATCATATATCATGTCGTCAGTGGCAAGTTCGGCTACATCCCGAGCAGCTGGCATTTTATCATCTATCATGTCGTCAGTGGCAAGTTCGGTTACATCCCGAGCAGCTGGCATTTTATCATCTATCATGTCGTCAGTGGCAAGTTCGGCTACATCCCGAGCAGCTGGCATTTTATCTTATATCATGTCGTCAGTGGCAAGTTCGGCTACATCACGAGCAGCTGACATTTATCATCTATCATGTCGTCAGTGGCAGTTCGGCTACATCCCGAGCAGCTGGCATTTTATCATCTATCATGTCGTCAGTGGCAAGTTCGGCTACATCCCGAGCAGCTGCATTTTATCATCTATCATGTCGTCAGTGGCAAGTTCGGCTACATCCCGAGCAGCTGGCATTTTATCTTCTATCATGTCGTCAGTGGCAAGTTCGGCTACATCCCGAGCAGCTGACATTTTATCTCTTATCATGTCGTCAGTGGCAAGTTCGGCTACATCCCGAACAGCTGACATTCACCTTTGTTTCTTGTTGTCAGTGGCATGTTACTTTTATTTCCGTCTTTACCTCAAGTGGCAAGCTCTACAAACGGGCAGCTTGTGGTCGGTGTCGTTCCCATATCATACTTCCTTTTTCAGCTATCAATGCGATAGTTGATCCCTTCCCCAGTAAAACTATGTTATTCCCCAGTGGAGTCGGACCCCCTTTTCTTTAACGAACTCGGGTATCCTTTTGTTTTGTTTTGTCCCCAGTCAGGTCATCTTCGCCGTCTTGCATTCACATTTTGCATCACTAGCATTTCACATTTTCTTAGGTCCAAAATTGGCGTACTCTGTATTTAAGTCCCTTCGACCCGTCGAATCCAAGTTTCTCTCTTTAAATCTCCGGACGAAGAGACTTAAATAGGGGCATCTGTCATACCCCAATTTTTGACCTAAGATTCTTTTTTTACTCGTCTCTGGGTTCGAAATTTTTTCGTCGTTTCAGACGGAATTTCGGCAGGGAGGTATTTTAAAATACCTCATTTTTTGGTTCCGAAGGCGCCTTTT
Source organism: Medicago ruthenica (assembly GCA_018208015.1). Classification (NCBI taxonomy): domain Eukaryota; kingdom Viridiplantae; phylum Streptophyta; class Magnoliopsida; order Fabales; family Fabaceae; genus Medicago; species Medicago ruthenica. The sequence continues at coordinate 89,374,430 of CM031374.1, read as the reverse complement.
TATTATTATTGCTGGTCATTTTAATTATTATTTCCTTTTTTAATTTTAGTTCCATTTTCTTTTCTTCTTTTCTTTTTCCTTTTTTATTATCCTTTTTATTTTCATTTTTATTTTTATTTTTTCGTTTTTTATTGTTTTGTTTTTTTAGAGGTCTGACTTTGGGTTTTTAATGAGTTTGATGGCATTTTTAATGGTTGCCATTTTGAATATTTTGCTGATTAATTGTGATAATTGTCCATCAATGGCTTTAATCTGCATTAATCATCCACTGCACTATAAAATCAGAGAAACAGAGCCAGAAAATCATCAGAGAAAAGCACAGAAAAATCAGTAACCAAACACCATATCACCCACACGCACGCAATAACCAGCCAAAAAGCACTACCAAAACCCAGCTACACACATCACCAAACCAAAACTAATAAGCAATAAACAAAATCCAAGCACACTAACACACAACAGAACCGTATACGCCCCTCAACCCTCCAAACCTCACGGTTCAGCCTCCTAACCACCACTGTCTAACCCACAAACACACACAACACCGTACGGCCATCTCCTTACAGCAACCCAAACAACACAAAAACCGTACAGCAAAACCATACCTGCTCCTCCTCCATACACACACCCAACCGAACTAAAACCCAAAACACCAACACTCTCACGGCCAAAGCAAACCCACAACCCAAAAACCCAAAACACCAACACTCTCACGGCCAAAGCAAACCCACAACCCAAAACCCCAACAACACACGCCCCTCACCCCACACACACATAACACGGCCGTACGGCCCCCCCCTCCACGAACAGCAAACCCAGCAAACTCACAACCACTCAACAACCCACTCACGCGGCCAATCACCATCTTCAAACACACTAAGCCGAAGCCAGGCCAAGAAGGAAATAGGTAGTTTGTTTTCTTTTCTAAAATAAAGTTTTGGATCTAGGGTTGTCTTTTTTTTTTTTTATTCTGAAAGTTTCTTTGATTTGGTTTGAGAGAGAAAGAGAGTGAGGAAAGAAGAAGGAGAGAGAAAAGCTTGAGAAAAATGGAAAAAAACCGTGTGTTGCCTTATATATAGCGCATGAACCGGTTCGGTTCACTCGAACCGAACCGGTCCGGTTTTTCTTTCTCCTCCTTCAGTCCAGGCCCATTCGGCCCTCTTTCCCCTTTTCTTTTCAGATTTTCTTTTCTGTTCCTTACCCCCCCCCCCCTTTTGCTTACTGCATCCCCCCTTTCCCTTTTATTTTTTTATTTATTTTCCTTATTATTTCTTGCATTTATTTTCGTTATTTCTTTATGTATTTCATGCATATTATTCCATTGCATTTACCTCATAGTACCTCATGCATTTTTTTATTTTTCTTTTATTTTCATGCATTCTTATTTTTATTTATTTCATGCATTTTTCATTTTAGTTTTATTCTAGCATATTTATTTTCATACATTTGCAATTTGGTTTTTTTTCTTGTCTATCATTTTGTCATTTTTATTTTCATTTGATTAGAATGTAATTAGGATCAATGTAACAAAAAATAAATGAGAATATGCACTGACACCACACTTTATTTATTCTGCCTTACGTCTTTTATTTATTTTTATTTATTTCGCTATTCAGAAAAAAAATACAAAAATATTAGGTTAGTTTAATTTCAAAGGGATTTCGTGGTGATCCAACGTCATCACGAAAATTCCTCGCGTTTAGCCTTTATTACGTTTTTTAGTCTTAGCTAATTAAAAACAAAAAAACATGCAAATAATAATGAAAAACTCACAAAAAAATCTTTTCTTAATAAACCTTGATTTTCAATCAAGTGTCCGTCTTTTTTCGTTTATTTTCTTTAAATAACCATTAATCAACTTTAATTACACTTTAATCACTTTCAAAAAATAAAAAACACAAACCAATTCCATTTTGCCACTTGGCTTTTATTTTTAAAAAACTTTTTTAAAACTAATAAAAAACACCAAACAAATCAAACGTCATTTTTACCCCGAACTACGAGGTTTTGATCCCTCACGGGTACGTAGGCAGAGGACTCTGTCCTTCCAAATCATAAAAAATATAAAAAAAAAACATTTTCTTTTCTCACTACTTTAATTCTGTCTCTTAAAAAAATAAGCAAGTTATAGCCTAAATAAATAAATAAAATCAAGAGGTTCTCGTAGAGTACTACGAACGTTTAGGGTGCTAACACCTTCCCTAAACGTAACTAACCCCCGAACCCCTAATCTTTAAAATTGTGGTAATTTAGAACTTTTTCCCATTTTCTTTTAAAAATTAAAAGTTCAGTCGTGAAATAAAATTAGTGAGTCAACGCTAATCAATAGCTTGATCTCCGAAAATCACCGCGACAACGTGTCTTTAAAAAAATCATATAAGCGTGATTTTTTTTATAAAGAGATAAGCATGATTCTTAATGGAATTTTTTTTTTTAACAAAAACAAACAATATTTGTTCATTCTAATTGATAGAGTACATCAAATACAACTTTAATATCCCAAAACTTGGAATCTCAATTAGTAATCATTCATGAGTGTTTCTAATTGGTTTAAATGATGATTAGTGCTAGCTTATGTAATTGAATGTTATTATAAAATAAAATAACTTCAGTAGAATTAGAACAAAGGATAAGATAAGCATTTGCTAAATTTACCCTTGTAAACTTTTTTTTTCTCAAAAAAAAAAAGTTTATAAGGATAAATTGGTAATTGACCTTCACACAAATATACAAGCAATTCTATGCCAAAATCAAAAATTTATTTTCCTTCTACGCTCTTTCTCTTGTACCACCGTCGCCAAACCTTCATTTCAAGAAGAAAACCACTTCACCCTTAAATTCCTAACAATAGAGAGCATGCAACCCTACTAATGAATATCATTCATTCAGCCTTATAAAGCCAATGTATAATGAAGATCAATATAAAGAAACAAGGATGACTAGAGTTCAATAAGATTAAGGGAATTTTGGGAGAAAGCTAGGTTTGGAGGAATGGGAGCAAGAGAAGACATTAGTAGTTTGGAGCGTCGTTGTCTTCTAAAAATCAAGGCGGGTTCCCTCTTATGCATATTGGTTGTGGGTTTGGTCAAATTAAGAATTTTGGGATTTTAGGTTAAATGAATAGTTTTGATGAGATCACAGTGCATGCATGCATGTGTGTTATAGAGAGAGGAGAGAGAGAGAGAGAGAGAGAGAGAGAGAGAGAGAGAGGAGAGAGAGAGAGAGACGAGAGAGAGAGAGAGAGAGAGAGAGAGAGAGCGAGAGAGAGAGAGAGAGAGAGCGAGAGAGCGAGAGAGAGAGAGAGAGAGACGAGGGAGGGAGGGAGGGAGGGATACGAGTGAATTGTGGTTGTTTATATATTAGTGTCATATAATAAGATTTTACACTCTGGATTTATAGATAGTAATTTGAATAATTGAGTTTTTAAGACTTGGGTTATTTTTTTTTTTTTTCAGGAAAGACTTGGGTCAAATTTTGTTGATGTCAAACTAAAATTAGATGGATATCAGTATAGTATATTGATCTTAACTCGCTAGAGAACTTGTTTTTGAGTGAATCCAGTTGTGTGTGAAAATTGACTTACACTGTAAAGTTTTATTTCACAATTTTTCATAGTATTATGAAGTAGAATGTTGTTGCGTGTTATTGGAAAATCAGTCATCTTAGAACGTTTATAACTTGAGTTTTTTGAGTGAGATCAGTTGCATTTGAAAGATGACATGTAATAGTTTCTCCATATTAAATATTTTAATTTTATCATGTACTTACATGTATTGATAACACCGTAAACACAAGTGCTCTGTCACATAATTCTAATGTAACATTGTTAGCTTTATAAAATTATAACTTGAGTTATACAAGTTAATTTATATTGAAACTAACTAAATTGTAGAGTTTCTACAAACAAACAAAAAACTAAATTGTAGAGATTGATTATAGGGTTAAATATGTTTTTGATCCCCATAAATATACCAAATTTTTTGTTTTACTCCCTTTAAAAAATTTCTTCGACTTTTTGTCCCCAAAAAAATCCAATAACACCTGTGGTCCCTACTTTTAGGTTAACTCATGTGTAACCTTCATATTTTTTAATGATATGTTTTAGGAATATTTATAATATTATAACAATCTCTCCCATAAAAATTTAGATTTTTTTAACAATATATGAATTAAATATGAATTGTTGAGTGCCAAAAACATAAAAGTCCATATTTAATTCATGTTTAGTTAAAAAATTCTATTTTTTTTTTGGAGAGTTTCTTATAGTATTCTAAATATTTCTGAAAAATTTCCTTCAAAAATATGAAGGCTACACATGAGTTGAGTTAAAAGTATGGATCAAAAATAGTGATAAAAAACTTTTAGAGGACTAAAAATCGAAGAAATTTTTTAAAGACTAAGTAAAAAAATGTATATTTATATGAGAAAAAACATATTTAACCCTTAATTATAATGTTGTTAACTACGAGGTTAGATTCTACCATATGCTTATTTTATAATACTATTTTTAACTCAAGTGGTAAGAAGATTATTTAAAAAAAAAAACTTTGTGGTAAGAAGATGATTTGTGTATTTGGAAGTGTAAAAGGTTATCAGATACGAAAGATATATCTAGGTAGTATATGAAAAGTACTGTTAGTATCATAAATACATTGTATGATTAAAGAATAAGTTAAGGTTGATTAACCTTAATGATTGAGTTTAGGCTTGACCAATGAACCTCTATGTTATTGGTTAATGTAAAGTTATCATGTTTATGACAAATATACATTTATGCCTTGTTTCACATATGTATAGAGTAAGGCTAAAATGGTTAATAATAATTTGTGAGGGATATACACCGGAAAGGGTTTGATTCAACCAAGTAGGAAATACTCCCTCCATAACTTTTTATAAGCAAATTTGACCAATTCACATTTTTTAAGGAATGTGGTTTGTGTTATTTAATTTAAGTTAAATAACATATTTTGCCCTCATTAATTGTGGTGTACAGTAGTATATTTTCAAGGTGTTGTTGTTAAACGTGTGTGCATTTAAAAAATTAAAGTAAGGGTATTTCAGGTATATTATCCTTAAATATGACAAAAAAAGTCAATTTTGCTTATAATTAGTTACAACTGAAATGGTTGAATTTTGCTTATATTTTGTTATGGAGGGAGTACTCCCTCCGGTCCTTATTATAAGAAGAAAAATAACAAAACATCAAAACCAATACAATCATTAATTAATATAACTTTTTTAATATTTTTACAACTATACCCTCATAAAAAATTGTGAAGCATTAAATACATTCACAAATATTAAAAAGACAAACATTAAATTAGGGGTAGAAAAATCTTTTAAACAATAATTACACCTTAAAAGTTGTGATATTTTCTTATAAATAGGACAAAAAAATTTTTTGAAAATTTTCTTATATATAGAACCGGAGTACATCAAAAAGGGTTTGATTCCACTTGGTGATGCAGAGATTTCTAAGAATACTCACACTTAGGGAATCCAGAGTAAAAATTTGACAAGATAATATATTATATGATACACCTGTATATATGTATGATATTGTCATTACCTTAAATGTTATGTTTGAGCTTATCAAGGGTGAATCTCGAGCGCTCAGTTAACAAAGAAGTTAGGTTGTGTTACACGTATGCATATTGTAAGACCCCGATCCCCGAGACTACTAGTTAAGCGATAAATCAAGCAACACGATTAATCAGAATCCAACAAATTACCAAATAACTCATATAATTTCTCATAATAAAAATCTCATCAATAATCATCACAACACAGCGGAAATAAATCATCTCAAACATAATAATTATCTCGGGTCTCAACATAAATATCTCAAATAAAATACAACCTCATAAAAATTCGACAATAAAAATAAATCTTGGACTCTTAGATCAGAGCACCTAATCTAGACATCCTCAGAAAAATAAAGCGACACTTAAATCATTATTTCAACTATAAATCACCAATTGCACAATTATGAATCATTCCATAATTTCCACACATCGTCAATTAACATTTACCACATAAATACACAAGTTCACACCAAAATATTACCAAACACGACTCATGTGAATGTAATGCGCCTAATACGACTCTACATGCATGTGGTGCCAATCCTGATCTCAAATCAGGCTACTATAATTTTGTGATCGTGAATCACTCACCAACGAATTCACAAGATCTAAAACCCCGCACTGAATTCACACACTTATGAATTCTCGAGATCTAAAACCCCGCACTGAATTCACACACCAATAATTTTTCTTGATCTTAAATCAAGCTACATTTGGATCTTGGTCTTAAACCAAGCTACATATAAAAATCTTGATCTTAAATCAAGCTACATTTGACCGACAATGAATGCATGGATGTTCATGTATGGACTTGACAATGCACAACACATTTAAATCATGATATCAAACCATGCTACATTTCACCACATTTTATTTGCACTATCAAATCAATACATTCCACACATTTCATGTTATCACCACATCATCATTTAAATCACCACATAATGCATTCAACCACATACAACAATCACCAATCTCACATTAATGCATTTCATTAAGTTTATTCATCGTTTAATCATAAATACTTGTTGTTTTTGGATTTCCAAACTGTTGTATTTAGATTTTCAAATTCTATTTTCAAATGGACTATCTACCGAAGTTGTTACTAGGTTGAGTCACAACAAGGTCGCTCTCATTAAGACGTTTCGCGGTACTGCCCAAAATTGTGCAAGGCAAACTATCAACCACGCCGCCTCCAGGATAAAACAAGCCCAGCTACAACTGTGTGGTTAACTACTGCACTGTAGAAAACCGTTCGAGATTTACACCTTTAATATGGTACTAAGACCACTCTTTAATACTGAAACCACTTTCTAATATGGTACTATGACCACTCTATTATGATGCTAAGACCACTCAAATATGGTGTTATCACCACTCTAATCTTTAAGTTCTCCAAAATATCAATATGGTACTACAACCACTCAAATATGGTGTTATCACCATTCTAATATTTAAGTTCTCTAAAATATCAGAAAAATATCGAAAGAATATTTATATACCGTTAAGATCATTCTTAATTTTGACGGGACATTATTATTTCAGAAAGGGACTATGATCTTAAAAGTACTCTTTATTCTGAAGGGACATATATTATCGAAGAGACTATGTTCTTAAGACCTTTCTTAATTCCAAAGGGACATTATACCGAATAGGGACTAAGGTCTTAAGAACACTCTTAAATCCGAAGGGACAGAAAAAGGAGATAAGGATAAGAATAGCTCGTTAACACAAGCTAGAGGGAGAAGAGAGAAAGAGTTCTCGACAACTCAATAGAACTCTTTGGTGTGTTTTTTGAACTGAGTGGAGTCCTCTATTTATATAGAGATTTTGTAACCGTTTTAGCTAAAATTGCGGCAGCAGTCACTCTAATGGATAAGATCAAAAAGAAACTTAATCACAAATCAGTTCAACAACATTTGTGGATAAGATAAAAAAGAATCAAATCCACAAAAGTGGAGGAAACAAACTCATTGGATATGAATGAAGGAAAGATAGGAAATTCAGTTGAATTCTTATTCTTATCACAACCAACATAAGCTAAAATTATGGGAAGTGATATTCATGAATAAAAATAATAATTACTATCATTTTTATCATTATCAAGTATTTAAAATTAAATACCTCAATTTAAACACTACTAATGTGTGTTCTATTTTATGTGGGACCCCCACTCTCTATTTTTTCAATTCACATCACACTAGTTCAAAGTTTTATTACTTTGTGTTTAATCTTCTAATTTCCTTCCAACTTCACACCAATGTTCCAACAATCCCCCACTTGAATTTAAAAAATGGTTTCAATAATAACGTCAAAACGTTTCTATAAGGTTGCTAATAAACAAAGGTGTCGCCTACAACTTGAACCTTTGCATAGCGGAAACTATTCCGATTCAACAAGAGTTGCTTACAACATTGAACTCTATCTCAGACATAGAGTCCGCACACAAACCTTTTCCTAAGGTGTATTCTAAAAGCCCGTGCGTTTATGGCCATGCACGTCTATCCCAGTTTTAACGAAAGCTCTAGGTATTCTGCCTCAAAATCCCATAGGAACCGGCCTAAGTTCCACATTCGTATAGGTGAGTCTATCAAGAGTACTCATGTAGCTATGTACTCCACTCAACATAGAGTATAGATCTAATTAAGAGTTTCTATTATCTCATCCTTTTGTCGCTGCAAGATTCATGCTTTCTTAATTTTCTCATAGCATGTTCTATCACTCATGACTTGTTATTACCCATTAAACCTATTTCTTGGGATCTCCAGTCATTTAGGTCGGGTTACCATCACTTGTGATCTTTAGGCATTAGTCTCATCCTATTGGATGTGTTTATGACTTTCTTTCTAGTAATTCCTTTCGTCAAAGGATTGACTAATTCTTTATCAATACGTACATGATCTACTTTAACCGTTCCTTTTGAGAGTAGCTAGCTCTCTAATTTGTTATGTGTTCGTGCCTTAATTATCATCTCTTACTATTGTAGTAACGATTCTCAATTTTGTAATAGCTGCAGTACTATCACAATGAATTAACACTTCTGGCAACAGTTTTATCCACTAGGGGATCTCAACTAGCAAGCATTTTCTCAACTTGCTTCTTCACTAGTTTTCTCTAGTGTTCTCATCTCAGATTCATTCCATAGTGGATTGAGTCAATATCATATGTTTCAACAAACAACTCCTCCAGTGATGCTCAATATGCAGCCACTGGTCGCTTAAGACTCATCTGAAGGATGTTCTATTTTGTATCTTTATCATTCAAGTACAATAAGATACTCCTCGTATTGTAATCCTAGAGTCATAGTCTTCTTAAGGCACCTTATGACTCTTTCAATAGCATGTCAATGCTTTTTACTTGGTCTACTAGTAAACTTGCACAAGAGTTCCACGACATAGGCAATGTCTGGTCTAATACATTCAGTGACATATCTAAGGACTGCCAATGATGCTCGCATATTCTATTTGTCTAACACCAACTCAAGTGTTCTTGACGAGTTTTACACTTGGATCATAAGGTGTGCTTGCAAGTTTACAGTCAAATAATTACATTTCTTAAGATCTTCTCAACATTGTGAGATTAATTATAAAAAAAATTATCTTTTTGATCTAGTAATCTTGACACCAAGAATTACTTCAACTTTGTCTAGGTCTTTCTTATCAATGTTGTTGATAAACAATGATTTCACATAAATTATAGTATGAATCTTTGAACCAAATATGAGCAATTCGTCTACATAGAGACATATGATCGTGCAAATGTTATTTCCATATTTGTAGTGAATACATTTGTCACTTTCATTCACTTTATACCCATACGATATCTTTAGGTTGTCAAATTTTCCATGCCATTTCTTAGGAGGTTATTTTTAGACCATGCAAAGATTTTTCTAACTTGCTGGCCTTGTTTTCTTGTCCTGAATCACAAAACCTTCTGGTTGTTCCATATATATTTCTTCTTCTAGTTCACCATTTAATATTGAGGCAACTTTCACATCCATTTGATGTACTAACAATTTATGAACAGCGGCTAAAGGGACTAGCACCCATATGGATATGATTCGATTGACTGGTGACTAAGTGTCGAAGAAATCTATATTTTTTCTTTCTCTTTGCCTAAAACTTTTTTCTACAAGGTGAGCCTTGTATTTAGCAACCGAACCATCAGGTTTTAGTTTCTTTTTCCAAAATCCAAATACAACCAATTAGTTTACATCCAGGAGGCAAGTCAACTAAGAGTCGTGTTTCGTTAGACTCTAGAGAATCCATTTCATCGTTTACTGTTTTTTTTTCCTTTTCAAAAGTTAGCATCCAATGAAGACAAAGCTTCTTGAAGGCCAAATGGATCATCTTCCAATATACAAACCATATAATTAGGTTTCTACTCTTTAGCATTTATAACTTTCTTACCTCTTCGAGGTTTTATAACATCTCGTATGATGTTTTCATAACTGTTTCTGATTACTGGAATGTGATCAGATGCAGTGCCCCCACTAGCTCTCAATTTAAAAGAAAATTTATTTTGCCCCCATTATTGGCCTGCTTTCACTAGCGCCCCCACTAGTGCCCCCACTATTCCTTATTTGAAGGGGTATTTATTTACATAGAAATTGGTATCGTTTAATTCTATGCTCATTTTAGCATTTAGGTGCATAAAACTTATATGCTTCGCTATTTATAGCATACCCAATGAATACATATTCATAGGCTCTACTAGTGAGTTCAACTCTCTTGGGGTCCAGAATCCAAATATAGTCCAGACAATCCCAAGCTCAAAAATAAGACAAGTTGGGTTATCTCTTCTTCAAAATTTCTTAATTAGAAATTTTGTTCTTAGACTTGGGTACTCTATTCAACATAAATTTCAATTTTTTTATAAAAATTGAACATATCAAGCGTATCAATTTTATTTTTCAAAATTTACGGTCATCAATAAATATGATAAAATATCTTTTTATCATTTCTAGTTTATGTGTCATCAAGTTCGCACATATCATAATTTGTTAAGTTTAGAGGTTCAAATTCTCTAAACACTGATTTATATGAACTTTTGGTTCATTTATTTTGACTGCAAAAAATAAAATTTTCTAATCATATAACTTTGGAATTAAGTCCAAGTTACTCAAGTTTAAAATTAAACGCTTGTTCACATGATAAATTTTGACATGTCAAATATTAAAATCACACAACTTATAAAATAGAAGGAGAATTTAATTTTGAGCATATCATCAAAGGCGCAGTCTTTTCCCAACAAGAATGCATGATGCACAAGTCTCTTTTTAAATTCGAGTCAACTCAGTCTTATTCAGTAGAAATCTGAAATTCAGATTCTTTCTTATTTTGGAGCATGCATCACGTTCTAGAGAATAATTTTCTTTTCGGACGTGATTTGCAACTTCACATCTCCAATGCCAACAAATTTAATGGTGTTATACACTTTCTTATTTACAGCAGTAGCATATGTTTTTGAACATAGCATAATCATAGCAAATACGGCTCAAGACGCTAATGTTTATCCATCATTCACTTAATTCACCAACTAGATTAATTTAACTAGTCATATCAGTGAATTTCTTTTTAGTTAGGTTAGTGCGGAGCAACAATTTACTTGTTCATATACTTGCGGGACATGTGACCTGGTTTCTCACAATTGTATTAAAAATAAATTGTGAACCAGTGTCATTTCTTGATGGTGGATGCTGATTTTTATTTAGGACCATTTTGGGGTTCCTATTATGTTGACAGTTAGAGTTACTTATTCACAGTGCAGTTCTGATTTTTGAAAATAATTTTCAAACAAATTCAAAGTCGCATATGTGAATTTCTTAGTGTTGTTGCTATAACAACAACCACTTCATCATATTCAGTATAGAGATGTATTTCTATAGTCTTTTTTATACATGTTTTATTTTTGGGACAACGAAATCTCAATAAGTAATTTCTTCGATAGACATGGCAGATCGAATCGTCTTAAAATTGTTGTTTTTGGATTTCCAAACTGTTGTATTTGGATTTTCAAATTCTATTTTCAAAGGGACTATCTACCGAAGTTGTTACTAGGTTGAGTCACGATCAAGTCGCTCTCTTTAAGACGTTTCGCGGCATTGCCCAAAATTGTGCAAGGCAGACTATCAACCACGCCGCCTCCAGGATAAAACAAGCCCAGCTACAACTGTGCGGTTAACTACTGCACTGTAGAAAACCGTTCAAGATTTACACCTTCAATATGGTACCAAGCCCACTCTTTAATACTGAAACCACTTTCTAATATGGTACTATGACCACTCTATTATGATGCTAAGACCACTCAAATATGGTGTTATCACCACTCTAATCTTTAAGTTCTCCAAAATATCAATATGGTACTACAACCACTCAAATATGGTGTTATCACCATTCTAATATTTAAGTTCTCTAAAATATCAGAAAAATATCGAAAGAATATTTATATACCGTTAAGATCATTCTTAATTTTGACGGGACATTATTATTTCAGAAAGGGACTATGATCTTAAAAGTACTCTTTATTCTGAAGGGACATATATTATCGAAGAGACTATGTTCTTAAGACCTTTCTTAATTCCAAAGGGACATTATACCGAATAGGGACTAAGGTCTTAAGAACACTCTTAAATCCGAAGGGACAGAAAAAGGAGATAAGGATAAGAATAGCTCGTTAACACAAGCTAGAGGGAGAAGAGAGAAAGAGTTCTCGACAACTCAATAGAACTCTTTGGTGTGTTTTTTGAACTGAGTGGAGTCCTCTATTTATATAGAGATTTTGTAACCGTTTTAGCTAAAATTGCGGCAGCAGTCACTCTAATGGATAAGATCAAAAAGAAACTTAATCACAAATCAGTTCAACAACATTTGTGGATAAGATAAAAAAGAATCAAATCCACAAAAGTGGAGGAAACAAACTCATTGGATATGAATGAAGGAAAGATAGGAAATTCAGTTGAATTCTTATTCTTATCACAACCAACATAAGCTAAAATTATGGGAAGTGATATTCATGAATAAAAATAATAATTACTATCATTTTTATCATTATCAAGTATTTAAAATTAAATACCTCAATTTAAACACTACTAATGTGTGTTCTATTTTATGTGGGACCCCCACTCTCTATTTTTTCAATTCACATCACACTAGTTCAAAGTTTTATTACTTTGTGTTTAATCTTCTAATTTCCTTCCAACTTCACACCAATGTTCCAACAATCCCCCACTTGAATTTAAAAAATGGTTTCAATAATAACGTCAAAACGTTTCTATAAGGTTGCTAATAAACAAAGGTGTCGCCTACAACTTGAACCTTTGCATAGCGGAAACTATTCCGATTCAACAAGAGTTGCTTACAACATTGAACTCTATCTCAGACATAGAGTCCGCACACAAACCTTTTCCTAAGGTGTATTCTAAAAGCCCGTGCGTTTATGGCCATGCACGTCTATCCCAGTTTTAACGAAAGCTCTAGGTATTCTGCCTCAAAATCCCATAGGAACCGGCCTAAGTTCCACATTCGTATAGGTGAGTCTATCAAGAGTACTCATGTAGCTATGTACTCCACTCAACATAGAGTATAGATCTAATTAAGAGTTTCTATTATCTCATCCTTTTGTCGCTGCAAGATTCATGCTTTCTTAATTTTCTCATAGCATGTTCTATCACTCATGACTTGTTATTACCCATTAAACCTATTTCTTGGGATCTCCAGTCATTTAGGTCGGGTTACCATCACTTGTGATCTTTAGGCATTAGTCTCATCCTATTGGATGTGTTTATGACTTTCTTTCTAGTAATTCCTTTCGTCAAAGGATTGACTAATTCTTTATCAATACGTACATGATCTACTTTAACCGTTCCTTTTGAGAGTAGCTAGCTCTCTAATTTGTTATGTGTTCGTGCCTTAATTATCATCTCTTACTATTGTAGTAACGATTCTCAATTTTGTAATAGCTGCAGTACTATCACAATGAATTAACACTTCTGGCAACAGTTTTATCCACTAGGGGATCTCAACTAGCAAGCATTTTCTCAACTTGCTTCTTCACTAGTTTTCTCTAGTGTTCTCATCTCAGATTCATTCCATAGTGGATTGAGTCAATATCATATGTTTCAACAAACAACTCCTCCAGTGATGCTCAATATGCAGCCACTGGTCGCTTAAGACTCATCTGAAGGATGTTCTATTTTGTATCTTTATCATTCAAGTACAATAAGATACTCCTCGTATTGTAATCCTAGAGTCATAGTCTTCTTAAGGCACCTTATGACTCTTTCAATAGCATGTCAATGCTTTTTACTTGGTCTACTAGTAAACTTGCACAAGAGTTCCACGACATAGGCAATGTCTGGTCTAATACATTCAGTGACATATCTAAGGACTGCCAATGATGCTCGCATATTCTATTTGTCTAACACCAACTCAAGTGTTCTTGACGAGTTTTACACTTGGATCATAAGGTGTGCTTGCAAGTTTACAGTCAAATAATTACATTTCTTAAGATCTTCTCAACATTGTGAGATTAATTATAAAAAAAATTATCTTTTTGATCTAGTAATCTTGACACCAAGAATTACTTCAACTTTGTCTAGGTCTTTCTTATCAATGTTGTTGATAAACAATGATTTCACATAAATTATAGTATGAATCTTTGAACCAAATATGAGCAATTCGTCTACATAGAGACATATGATCGTGCAAATGTTATTTCCATATTTGTAGTGAATACATTTGTCACTTTCATTCACTTTATACCCATACGATATCTTTAGGTTGTCAAATTTTCCATGCCATTTCTTAGGAGGTTATTTTTAGACCATGCAAAGATTTTTCTAACTTGCTGGCCTTGTTTTCTTGTCCTGAATCACAAAACCTTCTGGTTGTTCCATATATATTTCTTCTTCTAGTTCACCATTTAATATTGAGGCAACTTTCACATCCATTTGATGTACTAACAATTTATGAACAGCGGCTAAAGGGACTAGCACCCATATGGATATGATTCGATTGACTGGTGACTAAGTGTCGAAGAAATCTATATTTTTTCTTTCTCTTTGCCTAAAACTTTTTTCTACAAGGTGAGCCTTGTATTTAGCAACCGAACCATCAGGTTTTAGTTTCTTTTTCCAAAATCCAAATACAACCAATTAGTTTACATCCAGGAGGCAAGTCAACTAAGAGTCGTGTTTCGTTAGACTCTAGAGAATCCATTTCATCGTTTACTGTTTTTTTTTCCTTTTCAAAAGTTAGCATCCAATGAAGACAAAGCTTCTTGAAGGCCAAATGGATCATCTTCCAATATACAAACCATATAATTAGGTTTCTACTCTTTAGCATTTATAACTTTCTTACCTCTTCGAGGTTTTATAACATCTCGTATGATGTTTTCATAACTGTTTCTGATTACTGGAATGTGATCAGATGCAGTGCCCCCACTAGCTCTCAATTTAAAAGAAAATTTATTTTGCCCCCATTATTGGCCTGCTTTCACTAGCGCCCCCACTAGTGCCCCCACTATTCCTTATTTGAAGGGGTATTTATTTACATAGAAATTGGTATCGTTTAATTCTATGCTCATTTTAGCATTTAGGTGCATAAAACTTATATGCTTCGCTATTTATAGCATACCCAATGAATACATATTCATAGGCTCTACTAGTGAGTTCAACTCTCTTGGGGTCCAGAATCCAAATATAGTCCAGACAATCCCAAGCTCAAAAATAAGACAAGTTGGGTTATCTCTTCTTCAAAATTTCTTAATTAGAAATTTTGTTCTTAGACTTGGGTACTCTATTCAACATAAATTTCAATTTTTTTATAAAAATTGAACATATCAAGCGTATCAATTTTATTTTTCAAAATTTACGGTCATCAATAAATATGATAAAATATCTTTTTATCATTTCTAGTTTATGTGTCATCAAGTTCGCACATATCATAATTTGTTAAGTTTAGAGGTTCAAATTCTCTAAACACTGATTTATATGAACTTTTGGTTCATTTATTTTGACTGCAAAAAATAAAATTTTCTAATCATATAACTTTGGAATTAAGTCCAAGTTACTCAAGTTTAAAATTAAACGCTTGTTCACATGATAAATTTTGACATGTCAAATATTAAAATCACACAACTTATAAAATAGAAGGAGAATTTAATTTTGAGCATATCATCAAAGGCGCAGTCTTTTCCCAACAAGAATGCATGATGCACAAGTCTCTTTTTAAATTCGAGTCAACTCAGTCTTATTCAGTAGAAATCTGAAATTCAGATTCTTTCTTATTTTGGAGCATGCATCACGTTCTAGAGAATAATTTTCTTTTCGGACGTGATTTGCAACTTCACATCTCCAATGCCAACAAATTTAATGGTGTTATACACTTTCTTATTTACAGCAGTAGCATATGTTTTTGAACATAGCATAATCATAGCAAATACGGCTCAAGACGCTAATGTTTATCCATCATTCACTTAATTCACCAACTAGATTAATTTAACTAGTCATATCAGTGAATTTCTTTTTAGTTAGGTTAGTGCGGAGCAACAATTTACTTGTTCATATACTTGCGGGACATGTGACCTGGTTTCTCACAATTGTATTAAAAATAAATTGTGAACCAGTGTCATTTCTTGATGGTGGATGCTGATTTTTATTTAGGACCATTTTGGGGTTCCTATTATGTTGACAGTTAGAGTTACTTATTCACAGTGCAGTTCTGATTTTTGAAAATAATTTTCAAACAAATTCAAAGTCGCATATGTGAATTTCTTAGTGTTGTTGCTATAACAACAACCACTTCATCATATTCAGTATAGAGATGTATTTCTATAGTCTTTTTTATACATGTTTTATTTTTGGGACAACGAAATCTCAATAAGTAATTTCTTCGATAGACATGGCAGATCGAATCGTCTTAAAATTGTTGTTTTTGGATTTCCAAACTGTTGTATTTGGATTTTCAAATTCTATTTTCAAAGGGACTATCTACCGAAGTTGTTACTAGGTTGAGTCACGATCAAGTCGCTCTCTTTAAGACGTTTCGCGGCATTGCCCAAAATTGTGCAAGGCAGACTATCAACCACGCCGCCTCTAGGATAAAACAAGCCCAGCTACAACTGTGCGGTTAACTACTGCACTGTAGAAAACCGTTCAAGATTTACACCTTCAATATGGTACCAAGCCCACTCTTTAATACTGAAACCACTTTCTAATATGGTACTATGACCACTCTATTATGATGCTAAGACCACTCAAATATGGTGTTATCACCATTCTAATCTTTAAATTCTCCAAAATATCAATATGGTACTACAACCACTCAAATATGGTGTGATCACCATTCTAATATTTAAGTTCTCCAAAATATTAGAAAAATATCGAAAGAATATTTATATACCGTTAAGATCATTCTTAATTTCGACGGGACATTATTATTTCAGAAAGGAACTATGATCTTAAAAGTACTCTTTATTCCGAAGGGACATATATTATCGAATGGACTATGTTCTTAAGACCTTTCTTAATTCCGAAGGGACATTATACCGAATAGGGACTAAGGTCTTAAGAACACTCTTAAATCCGAAGGGACAGAAAAAGGAGATAAGGATAAGAATAGCTCGTTAACACAAGCTGTAGGGAGAAGAGAGAAAGAGTTCTCGACAACTCAATAAAACTCTTTGGTGTGTTTTTTGAACTGAGTGGAGTCCTCTATTTATATAGAGATTTTGTAACTGTTTTAGCTAAAATTGCAGCAGCAGTTACTCTAATGGATAAGATCAAAAAGAAACTTAATCACAAATCAGTTCAACAACATTTGTGGATAAGATCAAAAAGAAACAAATCCACAAAAGTGGAGGAAACAAATTAATTGAATGAAGGAAAGATAGGAAATTCAGTTGTATTCTTATTCTTATCACAATCAACATAAGCTAAAATTATGGGAAGTGATATTCATGAATAAAAATAATAATTACTATTATTTTTATCATTATCAAGTATTTAAAATTAAATACCCCAATTTAAACACTACTAATGTGTGTGTTCTATTTTATGTGGGACCCCCACTCTCTATTTTTTCAATTCACATCACACTAGTTCAAAGTTTTATTACTTTGTGTTTAATCTTCTAATTTCCTTCCAACTTCACACCAATGTTCCAACAATACTCCATTGTTGCATTCATTCACCATAATCCACATCGCATGAATAAATTAAGTAAGGTTACCTCAACTTATTACTACGCTACATTATATTCACGATTCAACATCATTCACACTACTGTAGTTGATTATCAAGCTCATTTCGACAATTCCTAAGTTTTGCAAAATCACCAAGTTCGTCTCAAAATTAAATTTCATAATCAATTCATGGCAAGCAATCACTATCCATCAACGAATGATCAAAACAACATCAAAACAACACAAAAGGGATGCCCAAGGATGTACGTAAACGTCCCCCAAAGACTAAAACACGCAGAACAACACATGTTGTATCTGCTAATCTCGCCACAACGAGAACAGGGTCACTGGGAGAAGTCCCTGTTTTCTGGTTATCCCTTACGGGAAGACCTCAAAAATCTCATTTTTCATCCCAATTAACCCAAAATCACTTTACAAACAATACCCATGATCAATACACTTAAATTGAACAATGGATACACCATGAAACATCAAATTGACATGAATTCTCAAGGTTTTTCGGTAAATTTCAAAGTTCGTCTCTAAATTCCATTTTCACCAAAAACTTAACAAACAAACATACCCAGCTCAAGTAAATTCATTTCATCAAGTTCAACATCACCATATACACCTATTCAAACTATTCCATCAGCAACTTATTCATTTAAGCAGCAACTTACTCATTTTCACTTAATTAAGTCATTTTAGCAAAAACACCAACAACAACAACCTAAATCTAACGCTAAAAATCGGGCTGTTACACATATGCATACCATTATAATATTTTTATGATCATAACTGATGATAGATCATCTTACATTATATTCAACATGTTTTTCAGTCATTTTAGCTGTCATTTTAGTTAATAAAGAGGAGTTTTAGAGAAGTTGTTTATAGTTTAAGGGACATTTTGTAATGTTTTCAATTGAGTCTTGTGGTTTTGTTTCTTCCCCAAACCAGAAAATTTCATAGGTGTTTTTGAGTATTGTATTGAAAAATCATGTCATTCAAAAAAGCAAAAAACCTCGTGAAAGTTTTGGAAGACAAAATAAAGTTTAAAAAGCCCATGAAGACATTACAAGATGGGAAACTTATGCCCTGAGTCCCAAAGCTACAACGGAGAAGGAAAACACTCGAAAAGATGAAGAAAAAGGTGAAATCAACGCTGGAGGCTAAGGCCACACGCCTTGCGCGTGCCTCACGCGCCCGAGGCATGTGGGACAAAGACCTAAAAGCTCTTTGTTGCTGCCCTGTGCCCCCCGTCATGCGCGACACACATGCTATTATGGGAAAATACAATGTTTTGTTGTATTTCCTATACGGGTTTGGGAAAAAAGCCAAGTAATTTAATCCAAAACCATGTGGAAATATGCCTATAAATACAACACCTCATGTTCATTAAGTATTCACTCAAAACTTGGTGGTTCAAGAGGAAGACAAGCATTATGAGCATCAAGGAGGAGTCTCTCCTCGACTTACCTTTTTTCGTAGAGTATGTTTTATTTACTTTTTATTATGTCTTTTGTTACCATGAGGAACCGAACTCCTTTAGACTAGGGTTATAAGATGAACCTCTATTTATTTGTTAGAATTATTAATGAATGTCTTCTATTGAGACATGCTTTTAGATCTATTTAATTTTCATATGTATCACACAACATAATGTTTTCATGCCTTAGAGAGTATGACATAATTAATGAGTGTGAATGATATTAGATTTGGTTCATAGTCTACTAATCTCCAAATTTTTGAAAATTATTTATTTTGTGTTTTTGTAACTTAAACAATCTCAAAACCCAAACTTAGGGGCCATTTTGATTAGCTTATTTTAGAGCTTTTATAAAACAGCTTATGCAAATAAATAAGTTTTTATGTATTATTTATAAGTTTTTAAGGTAGTTTATTAAAAAACAGTTTATGAAGATATAATTTTCGTTAGTAAGAGCTTATAAATTAAAACAAAAGTTTATTTATTTACGTAAACTATTTTTCATAAGCTCAACATAAACTCAAACCAAACGGAGCATTAGAATCATGGTAGTTACTGAACGGTTAAAATATAGACCAGCCAATGCAGATACGATAAAAACAAACTTTGATTGTCGTTAGAACCTATCAAAGGCGCCATTATCAAGGTCTTACGTCAGTAATATTTTAACATTACCTCAAAAGAAGAAGCTTGCCAAATTCGCCAACAACAAGGTCAATCTTCAGATACCACTTCTGAAGCAATAATCATTGATAACATGGCATAAAATAATGGAAATTAACATTTAACACTGTGTTTGGATCCATGGAAAGATAAAGTTACCACACCACCATATAACATTAACAACAACAACAATCTCAAAGAGACTGACACACATCAAGAGGCATGTCGTTGGTCAAAGGCAGATGAAAATGAAAACTGGGATCTTAAGCAGTGGCGTATCCAGGACCTTGGTTCAGGGGTAAAGTCAATCAATTTTGCCTTGTCAAAATTACTTTTCTTTTATTTTAATTATTATATTTTTAATTTAAAATATGATTAAATAAAATTTTATTTGATTTAAATTATAAATTGTGATTAAATTGACTTATTTGATTATGTAAAAAAGAATAAATTTATAATAAAAAATTCAAAAATGATAAATTTAAAAGAGAAAAATATCAATATATAATATTTATCATGACTATAAACATATCATACGTATATATGAAAACAATTTTTTTAAGGGAAGTATGTAAGAAAAAAACAATTGCCCAATGCATATATGAATGGCCTTTAGTGGAAGAACTACCGGTCAAATAATAGTTATTTTTCTATTTTTTTAATTTGTCCAAAAGCATGTTTATAAGTTATATCGGTGAAAAAGAAATATATCGTAGTTAATGCCTTTTCACCAAAAATAATTTCTTAGTTAGTGCCTCTTAGCCCAGGGGGACATTTTTAAAACTAGTTTAGTGGCCCAAGCCCATGATAATATAGATACGTAACCCTAGTTGTTTGGTAGCCGCTACTCTCATCTTCATATACAGTCCTTCTTCTTTCACTCTCTGTGTGTTCCTCTTTTTCTTCCAAAATGTGAACTGCAATTGAACTTCACTTCTTTCTCTTCGATATTTATCTCTTTGGGAGAGAAGTAGTGGATCAATGGTGCAAAGAGAAATTCTCAGGGTGTGCAAAGTTCAACAAATATAAGATTATATGAGCAATTTTTTAAAGTTTAGGGTGTGCAAGTGCACACCCTCAATCCTATGTAGATCCGCCCCTGATCTTACGATTCCTATGTGAAAATCCATTAACGGGAATGGATCATGAAGATCCAATCAAATAGTAATTTTTAAATAGTAATGTTTTCAACGTAAAATTCATTACTCCCTCCGTCCTTTTTTATAGGAGTATTTTACAAAAATCATATTTATTAAGAAAAATTGTTGGAGTAATAAAGTTGTCTCAAATGTATGTGATTATTACTAGATCATCCTTAATTAAGTATATATTTAATGTTAACTTTCATATACCAAGACAAATTGGTAGTATTAATAAGGGTATATTTGGAAAAAGAGTAATCAATGCATCTAAAAATTTGTATATGATCTTATATTTAAGGACGAAACTTTTTTGTAAACTACTCTTATAAAAAGGGAATGTGGAAGTAATTGTTTCTTATTTTTGAATCCCTAACAAGTGCTTATGGATACTTATCAGCAAGACGCTTTAAACATTTATACTACCATCAAATATATAACTTTTTCCCACAAATCAAAATTCCTCCATCCCTAGAAGCCACCATATATAATTTTGACTCATTTTCTTTCTTTCTTTAATTTTTCTTTTTTCCTGGGCAGGGTACCATGAGCTGAAAATGTGTTGGAATCCTTATCTAACTACCCCACCTCATAATGTGTTGGATTTTAATCGATGAACATGCAGACCGGAGAAACGCACTTAGAGACATGCATGTCCTATGGAGTTTCTGTGCAGTTCCATGCTTCACTACTTTATATTGATATTGCTATGTTATCACTAGCTTTTTCTTTTTTTTTTAGGTTGTTGGCTTGTACAAATATAGAAATTCACCCCACCTCATTAGTATCAAGACAGACATCAAGGTCTAAAGAGATGTTTACATATCAACCACCAAAAAGGTTATTACACTTGCCACGTGAGTTGAACACATGATCTTGCAGGTGGATCAACTTTTTACCAACTAAACCAACTTTCATTGACTTCAATATTGTTTTTACCGAAAGTAATCATATTCAAGATGTATAGAATATTAATATTAATTATGTTTTAATTAAATAACAGATAAATAAATAACGCTAATTAATAATAACAGATGAATCTAACGCTAAAAATCGGGTTGTTACACATATGCATACCATTATAATATTTTTATGATCATAATTGATGATAGATCATCTTACGTTATTTTCAAAATGTTTTTCAGTCATTTTAGCTGTCATTTTAGTTAATAAAGAGGAGTTTTAGAGAAGTTGCTTATAGTTTAAGGGACATTTTGTAATGTTTTCAAATCGAGTCGTGTGGTTTTGTTTCTTCCGCAAACCAGAAAATTTCATAGGTGTTTTTGAGTATTGTATTGAAAAATCATGTCATTCAGAAAAGCAAGAAACCTCGTGAAAGTTTTGGAAGACATAAAATAAAGTTTAAAAAGCCCATGAAGACATTACAAGATGGGAAATTTATGGTCCACAGCCCAACAAGCACGAGCTTTGGAACAAGGCGAAGTGATTAAACTGTCTGGGGATTTGTCTATGATTTTTTGCCCAGCAAGTGAGACTTACTGGACGTGAAGCTTATGTGAAAATTTTATGAGTACTAGCCCAACACGGGTGCTAGCCCAACACGGGCGCTAGCTCAACATGGGTACTAGCTCCACGTTTTTTGGGGCCTTGGTGGGTGCTAGCCCAACAGGAGTATCCATAGCCCAACAAGCACGAGCTTTGGAACGAGGCGAAGTGATTTAAAATGTGTAAAGAAGAGTAACTTTATTGAGTGGGTCAGACCGTCATGCCAGGACTAGCCCAACATGGCGTGATTCTCTTTGAGGTTCAGATTCAGGACGCGCCTTAGTGAGATCCGACGATTGAAATGGGGCGACCGTTCGCTCTCGCTTACGTGTTCGCATTGCAACTGTTCTCCATGTATATTTATTTATGCGTATATTTTACTCGCCTGTCTTCTCGTCCTTGTAACCTTTATCAGTTTTAACTTTTGTAGAATCCATGGCGCCCATGACTGCGACAGAAAGGAAGAAATATCTGGAAGAAATGAAGGCAAAAAAGGTTGCTGAGGGGTTGGCAGGCAGCAACCCCTCCGGTCTCATCACTCACAAGCCCAAGAGAAAAGCTGGTGTTGGATATTTGGTTGTTGGCTTCATGTTTGCTATAATCAAATATACAAGCAAGATGTGCGTCTTCAGAAGCTGATCCTAAGAAGCTGAACAGTACCTCAGAAGCTGGGTCTTCAAAAGCTGAACAGTACTTCAGAAGCTGGGTCTTCAGAAGCTGAACAATACTTCAGAAGCTGAACAGTACTTCAGACGCTGAACCTTCAGAAGCTAAACTTCAGACGCTGAACAGTACTTCAGACGCAGAAGAAACCTTCAGAAGCTGAAAGTTCAGACGCAGAAGCAACCTTCAGAAGCTGAATGTTCAGACGCAAAACTTCAGACGCAGACCTTCAGAAGCACTTCTTCAGAAGTACCTTCAGAAGCTGGTTTTCTGCGTTCTGTTTTTTGGAGCTGTTAATTTTCTCACATGATCTTTTGTAGATTTAATTGAAGAATTCTCCAAGCTGCGTGTGTTCTAGAAAGAAGTTATTTTCGCAAGATATATTGAAGATTGGATATTGTTTTATTTGTGAATATATTTTCAAAGAGATCTTTGGAAAATATATTTCTGAAGAATATTTGCTTCTATATGTTTCTAAAGAATTTTGGAAATATATCTTTGAAGAATATTTGGTTCAAGTATTTGTTGCTGCTGAAGGCTATATAAAGAAGGCGCTACCTTTGAAGAAATTCAACTCAACCAAAGTTATCATTGAGAGTTTATTCTTAGGTTTTGAGTCTGTGAGCTGTGTGCTCTGTTTTTGTATACCACTCAATTGTTTAGAGTTGGTTTGTTTTATTGAGTTGTAATTGTAGTTCACTTGAAGCTTTTAAGCAAGAGTGACTGTTTATGTTTTTGGAGTGTGTCTCCTACTTTGATTGTTATTAGAGTCTGATAATCACTGGGGCAGTGATTGACCGAGGGAAGTGAGATGGGATCTCAGGTCTAGGAGTTCCTAGGTTGAAATCAATATGGGTAGTAGCTAGGTGATAAGTTGTAAACTGGGAGTTTGCTGAGAACTTAGAACTAGGACTATCATAGTGGATTTCCTTCCTGGCTTGGTAGCCTCCAGATGTAGGTGTGTTTGTCACCGAACTGGGTTAACAAATATCTTGTGCATCTTTACCTTCAGTCTATTATTTTTGTCTGTTATTATTCTGCTTCTGAACTACTGTTTTGCGTACTCTGTTCTACTCTGTTTTACGTTCAGAATCAGGTCCTGCCAGAAATTTCAATTGGCATCAGAGCAGGCACCCTGCCTGTTTTTGGGTGAGCTCCAGGGAAGTTATTTTCTGGCATAATGGACTCAGAAGGAGAATTAACTTATAAAGAACTTCTTGTCTCCTTCAAAGAACTATACATCAGAAGTGAAAAAGTTTGCAAGATATA
This sequence comes from Medicago ruthenica, assembly GCA_018208015.1. Lineage (NCBI taxonomy): Eukaryota > Viridiplantae > Streptophyta > Magnoliopsida > Fabales > Fabaceae > Medicago > Medicago ruthenica. The sequence goes on along the minus strand of CM031374.1, from coordinate 89,349,933 downwards.
TATAAATCAGAAGAAGACTATCAGTCAATTGCATGCTGAAAGAAGTGACCATGTAGCACAAATTTCTGATCTCAAAGATGAGGTAACCCAACTGAATTCTCAACTTGAACACTTAAAGAAGCAGGTCAGAATGTTGAACACTGGTACTGATGTGCTAGATGAAATATTGGAGAATCAGAATCAACGGAAACCAAATGGAATTGGGTTTAATGATAGCGCCTTGAACAACAAACAGCAAAATCTAACTAAAAGGTTCATTGCAGCTGTTGGGACATATGATCCAATGATGGATAAACCTAAGTTGAAACAGCAAAACAAACCTTAGGGATCTAAGAGCAGGAGGAAATCTCATCCTTGGATATGTCATTATTGTGGTAGAAAGGGGCATATAAAACCGTTTTGTTTCAAACTGTATGGATATCCACAACCTCATGTTCAACCAAAGGCCAGCCATACATGTGTTCAAGTTAGAAAAGAATGGAAACCCAAGGTTGTTGACACTAGTCTTATAGCTCACACCTCTCTAAAAGCATCATCAAAAGGAGAAAAGATTAAGCTATGGCACCAGAAGCTTGGTCATTTAAACCTAAGAGGAATGAAGAAAGCCAGTCAAGAAAAGTCTCCAGGAAAGTCTGCCTGTAAGTCTGTTGCTGTGTCACCTTCTGACTGTTCACAAGAGAAGGAGACTGATGAGCATTCCCAGGATGCTGTGTCAGAGGACAAGTCAGTAAACAGTGAGAACGACAAAGATGCAGAAGAGTCTGAACCTGTGTCTGATCAAAAAGTTCAAGAAGTTAGTACTGATATCATAAAGGATCAATCTACAATTGCTATTAATCTAGATGATCTGGAGTCTGATGATGAACCCATTGGTAAAAAACTTGACCAAAGTGTTGGCAAGAGGCTGAAGAATAGGAAAAGAAAGGCTGTTGCTGCTGCCAGCAGGCCTACTCCTGTAGCTAAGAAGAGTGCTGTTGTTGGACCATCTAAAGGCTGGAGCAAGGTAGTGGTCCCTGTCTCAAAGAAGAAGACACTAAAAGGAAAAGAAGTGGATCCTAGTGAGTCTGAGGATGATGTTGAGCAAGACATCATGCCCTATGTTCAGAAGAGGATTGTTGAACTTCAGAAGCAGATTGCTGGGAAGAAGATTCCTCTGAATGTGCCTGAAGCACACATTGACTAAGCAGCATTTGATGCTGTGTCTGATGATGAAACAACTTTTGATGCTGAGTCTGAAGACTGTCAATTTCTTTTGGATTATGTTCTGGATTTCATTTTGTGCTTTTGGTCTGCAATTTTGTGCTATACTCTGCAGTTGTGTTCTTTTGTTTTGATCTTCTGTGAAGACTTTGTGTGTGGGTACCATGTTTGTGTGATGTTGATCTTGTGATGGTTTTAATGATGGTACTAATGATGGTTATGATGAGGGTTCTGTGTGTGGTGCTGTGATAGATGTTTATATCCTCTGATTAGTTTTCTGGGTGTGTTCCCTTTTGTAACCTCTGCTGTTTCTTTGTTTTTCTGCTCCTGGTGATTACATGGTTGTTTTGTCAAAATTGTTTGGCTAAAAAGGGGGAGAAGTGTTCAGAATACAAGGGGAGTCTCTGTTTCAGGGGGAGTATATGTGTTTCCTGATCTGGAAGTGTTTCCTGATTAAGTTCAGAATTGGAAGCTGGTCTATTTCAGGAGCTGTGTGTTTCAGGGGGAGTGTGTGTTTCAAAAGCTGCTGCTGAATGATATGTTTCAGGGGGAGTAGTGTGTGTCCTCAGAACCTGCTGCTGTATGTGTGAAACGTAGTGTGTGTGCCGCTGCTGACTCTGTTGCTTTTTGGGTTACTACGTTTATGTTATGTTCTTCATGGTTGCGTACTTGATGAGTGAAGAATTTTCTTTGTGTTATCTCTCTGTTCTCAAATTGATTTTAGCCAAAAATTTGCCAAAGGGGGAGATTGTTGGATATTTGGTTGTTGGCTTCATGTTTGCTAAAATCAAATATACAAGCAAGATGTGCGTCTTCAGAAGCTGATCCTAAGAAGCTAAACAGTACCTCAGAAGCTGGGTCTTCAGAAGCTGAACAGTACTTCAGAAGTTGGGTCTTCAGAAGCTGAACAGTACTTCAGAAGCTGGATCTTCAGAAGCTGAACATTACTTCAGATGCTGAACCTTCAGAAGATGAACTTCAGACGCTGAATAGTACTTCAGACGCAGAAGCAACCTTCAGAAGCTGAATGTTCAGACGCAGAACTTCAGACGCAGACCTTCAGAAGCACTTCTTCAGAAGTACCTTCAGAAGCTGGTTTTCTGCGTTCTGTTTTTTGGAGCTGTTAATTTTCTCGCATGATCTTTTGTTGATTTAATTGAAGAATTCTCCAAGCTACGTGTGTTCTAGAAAGAAGTTATTTTCGCAAGATATATTGAAGGTTGGATATTGTTTTATTTGTGAATATATTTTCCAAGAGATCTTTGGAAAATATATTTCTGAAGAATATTTGCTTCTATATGTTTCTAAAGAATTTTGGAAATATATCTTTGAAGAATATTTGGTTCAAGTATTTGTTGCTGCTGAAGGCTATATAAAGAAGGCGTTACCTTTGAAGAAATTCAACTCAACCAAAGTTATCATTGAGAGATTATTCTTAGGTTTTGAGTCTGTGAGCTGTGTGCTCTGTTTTTGTATACCACTCAATTGTTTAGAGTTGGTTTGTTTTATTGAGTTGTAATTGTAGTTCACTTGAAGCTTTTAAGCAAGAGTGACTGTTTATGTTTTTGGAGTGTGTCTCCTACTTTGATTGTTACTAGAGTCTGATAATCACTGGGGCAGTGATTGACTGAGGGAAGTGAGATGGGATCTCAGGTCTAGGAGTTCCTAGGTTGAAATCAATACGGGTAGTAGCTAGGTTATAAGTTGTAAACTGGGAGTTTGCTGAGAACTTAGAACTAGGACTATCATAGTGGATTTCCTTCCTGGCTTGGTAGCCTCTAGATGTAGGTGTGTTTGTCACCGAACTGGGTTAACAAATATCTTGTGCATCTTTACCTTCAGTCTATTATTTTTGTCTGTTATTATTCTGCTTCTGAACTACTGTTTTGCGTACTCTGTTCTACTCTGTTTTACGTTCAGAATCAGGTCCTGCCAGAAATTTCAATTGGAATCAGAGCAGGCACCCTGCCTGTTTTTGGGTGAGCTCCAGGGAAGTTATTTTCTGGCATAATGGACTCAGAAGGAGAATTAACTTATGAAGAACTTCTTGTCTCCTTCAAAGAACTATACATCAGAAGTGAAAAAGTTTGCAAGATATATATAAATCAGAAGAAGACTATCAGTCAACTGCATGCTGAAAGAAGTGACCATGTAGCACAAATTTCTGATCTCAAAGATGAGGTAACCCAACTGAATTCTCAACTTGAACACTTAAAGAAGCAGGTCAGAATGTTGAACACTGGTACTGATGTGCTAGATGAAATATTGGAGAATCAGAATCAAGGGAAACCAAATGGAATTGGGTTTAATGATAGGGCCTTGAACAACAAACAGCAAAATCCAACTAAAAGGTTCATTGCTGCTGTTGGGACATATGATCCAATGATGGATAAACCTAAGTTGAAACAGCAGAACAAACCTTAGGGATCTAAGAGCAGGAGGAAATCTCATCCTTGGATATGTCATTATTGTGGTAGAAAGGGGCATATAAAACCGTTTTGTTTCAAACTGTATGGATATCCACAACCTCATGTTCAACCAAAGGCCAGCCATACATGTGTTCAAGTTAGAAAAGAATGGAAACCCAAGGTTGTTGATACTAGTCTTATAGCTCACACCTCTCTAAAGGCATCATCAAAAGGAGAAAAGATTAAGCTATGGCACCAGAAGCTTGGTCATTTAAACCTAAGAGGAATGAAGAAAGCCAGTCAAGAAAAGTCTCCAGGAAAGTCTGCCTGTAAGTCTGTTGCTGTGTCACCTTCTGACTGTTCACAAGAGAAGGAGACTGATGAGCATTCCCAGGATGCTGTGTCAGAGGACAAGTCAGTAAACAGTGAGAACGACAAAGATGCAGAAGAGTCTGAACCTGTGTCTGATCAAAAAGTTCAAGAAGTTAGTACTGATATGATAAAGGATCAATCTACAATTGCTATTAATATAGATGATCTGGAGTCTGATGATGAACCCATTGGTAAAAGACTTGACCAAAGTGTTGGCAAGAGGCTGAAGAATAGGAAAAGAAAGGCTGTTGCTGCTGCCAGCAGGCCTACTCCTGTAGCTAAGAAGAGTGCTGTTGTTGGACCATCTAAAGGCTGGAGCAAGGTAGTGGTCCCTGTCTCAAAGAAGAAGACACTAAAAGGAAAAGAAGTGGATCCTAGTGAGTCTGAGGATGATGTTGAGCAAGACATCATGCCCTATGTTCAGAAGAGGATTGTTGAACTTCAGAAGCAGATTGCTGGGAAGAAGATTTCTCTGAATGTGCCTGAAGCACACATTGACTAAGCAGCATTTGATGTTGTGTCTGATGATGAAACAACTTTTGATGCTGAGTCTGAAGACTGTCAATTTCTTTTGGATTATGTTCTGGATTTCATTTTGTGCTTCTGGTCTGCAATTTTGTGCTATACTCTGCAGTTGTGTTCTTTTGTTTTGATCTTCTGTGAAGACTTTGTGTGTGGGTACCATGTTTGTGTGATGTTGATCCTGTGATGGTTTTAATGATGGTACTAATGATGGTTATGATGAGGGTTCTGTGTGTGGTGCTGTGATAGATGTTTATATCCTCTGATTAGTTTTCTGGGTGTGTTCCCTTTTGTAACCTCTGTTGTTTCTCTGTTTTTCTGCTCCTGGTGATTACATGGTTGTTTTGTCAAAATTGTTTGGCTAAAAAGGGGGAGAAGTGTTCAGAATACAAGGGGAGTCTTTGTTTCAGGGGGAGTATATGTGTTTCCTGATCTGGAAGTGTTTCCTGATTAAGTTCAGAATTGGAAGCTGGTCTATTTCAGGAGCTGTGTGTTTCAGGGGGAGTGTGTGTTTCAAAAGCTGCTGCTGAATGATATGTTTCAGGGGGAGTAGTGTGTGTCCTCAGAACCTGCTGCTGTATGTGTGAAACGTAGTGTGTGTGCCGCTGCTGACTCTGTTGCTTTTGGGTTACTACGTTTATGTTATGTTCTTCATGGTTGCGTACTTGATGAGTGAAGAATTTGCTTTGTGTTATCTCTCTGTTCTCAAATTAATTTTAGCCAAAAATTTGCCAAAGGGGGAGATTGTTGGATATTTGGTTGTTGGCTTCATGTTTGCTAAAATCAAATATACAAGCAAGATGTGCGTCTTCAGAAGCTGATCCTAAGAAGCTAAACAGTACCTCAGAAGCTGGGTCTTCAGAAGCTGAACAGTACTTCAGAAGTTGGGTCTTCAGAAGCTGAACAGTACTTCAGAAGCTGGGTCTTCAGAAGCTGAACAGTACTTCAGATGTTGAACCTTCAGAAGATGAACTTCAGACGCTGAATAGTACTTCAGACGCAGAAGCAACCTTCAGAAGCTGAATGTTCAGACGCAGAACTTCAGACGCAGACCTTCAGAAGCACTTCTTCAGAAGTACCTTCAGAAGCTGGTTTTCTGCGTTCTGTTTTTTGGAGCTGTTAATTTTCTCGCATGATCTTTTGTTAATTTAATTGAAGAATTCTCCAAGCAACGTGTGTTCTAGAAAGAAGTTATTTTCGCAAGATATATTGAAGATTGGATATTGTTTTATTTGTGAATATATTTTCAAAGAGATCTTTGGAAAATATATTTCTGAAGAATATTTTCTTCTATATGTTTCTAAAGAATTTTGGAAATATATCTTTGAAGAATATTTGGTTCAAGTATTTGTTGCTGCTGAAGGCTATATAAAGAAGGCGCTACCTTTGAAGAAATTCAACTCAACTAAAGTTATCATTGAGAGATTATTCTTAGGTTTTGAGTCTGTGAGCTGTGTGCTCTGTTTTTGTATACCACTCAATTGTTTAGAGTTGGTTTGTTTTATTGAGTTGTAATTGTAGTTCACTTGAAGCTTTTAAGCAAGAGTGACTGTTTATGTTTTTGGAGTGTGTCTCCTACTTTGATTGTTATTAGAGTCTGATAATCACTGGGGCAGTAATTGACTGAGGGAAGTGAGATGGGATCTCAGGTCTAGGAGTTCCTAGGTTAAAATCAATAAGGGTAGTAGCTAGGTGATAAGTTGTAAACTGGGAGTTTGCTGAGAACTTAGAACTAGGACTATCATAGTGGATTTCCTTCCTGGCTTGGTAGCCTCCAGATGTAGGTGTGTTTGTCACCGAACTGGGTTAACAAATATCTTGTGCATCTTTACCTTCAGTCTGTTATTTCTGTCTGTTATTATTCTGCTTCTGAACTACTGTTTTGCGTACTTTGTTCTACTCTGTTTTACGTTCAGAATCAGGTCCTGCCAGAAATTTCAGCTGGCAATCTGCATCTCAGATTTGAAAATTGGCCACGCCGTGGACCTGGCTGGGAAGGATGACGTTATCGTGAAGCTTCAGAATGATGTTGCGGCTGGAGCGGAAATGGAAGATCAGCTCAAGGCTGAGGTTTCTAAGACTAAGGGCAAGCTGACCCTGACCTTTGATGCTGGCTTTGAGCGGGATAAAGCTCAAGTCGCCCTTTTGCATCATGGCGTTGATCTTTCCACCCTTGATTCTTTTAAAATTATTGTAGATGACATCTTGGTGGATGAACCATGATCTTATGTAATTTTTTGAATTTGGCACAATTTGGTTTGTAATGACTTGATATTATTTCTATGCTATTTAATTTCCTTTCCTTAATTTGCTTTATTTTGTGCTTCTTCGTAATATGGTGATGTTTGGTTATGCAACTGCCATAAATTTTCTGAGTCATGTTCTAGTTGAGTCGTTTATGTGATTCATATATGTTTCTGAAATTCTGGCAGGTATTGAATAAGAACCGTAAAACAGAGCAATAAACAAGCAAAACAGAGTACTTAAACACAGGTTCAGAAGCAGCAAAATAAAGGACAGAAAATAAAGAACACAGAGTATTTGTTAACCCAGTTCGGTGATAAACAACACCTACGTCTGGAGGATACCAATCCAGGAAGGAAATCCACTAAGAGGAATTAATTCAAAGACTCAAGACACAGCCCCTGTTCCCAGCCTTATCACTTAATCTCCACCCGTATAGACTTCTACCTAGGAAACCCCTAGATATAAGAACCCTACTTACTTCTCAACCAAGTAATCACAGCCCAGTGATTATCAAACTCTTAAAACAACTCAATTGTGAAGACACACTTCAAGACATCAAAGACATCACTCGTGCTTAAAAGCTTAAAGTGATTTACAACTCAAAACAACTAAACCAACTCTAACAGATGAGTGGTGTATAAAACAAAGCTTCAAGCTTACAGACTCAAAAACACTAAGACTCTTAATTCTAATTTCTGGTATTTTTGATCAGTCAACTCTTCAATAGCAGCACGTCCTCCTTATATAGTCTTCAGCAGCACACATAATTCTGAACCATATATTCTTTAAAGATTCAATTCTGAAATTCTTTAGAAGCTCAAAGAAGGAAATATATTTCTGAATTATATTTTGCAAAGATTCCTTTGAAAATATATTCATCAATAAACGAAGCTAATCTTCAATAAGATCTTCACGCAAAATACTCAGCCTTCTAGAAAACAACAGCCTGAATAAAACTTCAAACAAATCTTCAAAAGATACGCAGAAAGAATTAACAAAAAGAACGCAGAAATTCAGCTTCTGAAATGCAGCTTCTGAAGGTCAACATAAGTCAACGTCTGAACAGTGCGTCTAATGACCAGTTCAGCGTCTGATGAACAGTTCTGCGTCTGAAGACCAGTTCTGCGTCTGATGAACAGTATCAGCTTCTGAAACTTCTGAAAACCAATTTCCAACTTCTGAAGACACAAATTAACATATGAGGACGCATTGCTTGCACACTTTGATTTTACCAAACATGTAGTCAACTTTCAAATATCCAACAGTTTCCTTGTGCTTAAGAGTATTAATCGGGCGGGTATTTAGTTTGACGCTTCATAGCCTTCTATGGGCGGGTACTCTATGCTCACAATGTCTTTGAGCCCTCGTTGGGGTTAAAGAATTAGGTGGCGATTTCTTTTTAGCTTACGACGTCTTAGAGCCCTCTTTGGGGTTAAGGAATTATGTGGCGATTTCTTCTTCTGCTCACGACGTCTTAGAGCCCTCTTTGGGGTTAAGGAATTAGGTGGCGATCTCTTTTTAGCGCACGACGTCTTAGAGCCCTCTTTGGGGTTAAGGAATTAGGCGACAAGTTCTTCTTCTGCTCACGTCGTCTTAGAGCCCTCTTTGGGGTTAAGGAATTAGGTGACAATTTCTTCTTCTGCTCACGACGTCTTAGAGCCCTCTTTGGGGTTAAGGAATTAGGTGGCGATATCTTTTTAGCTCACGACGTCTTAAAGCCCTCTTTGGGGTTAAGGAATTAAGTGGCAACCCTCGTTGGGGTTATCTCTTTTTAGCTCACGACGTCTTAGAGCCCTCATTAGGGTTAAGGAATTAGGTGGCAACCCTCGTCGGGGTTATCTTTTTTTAGCTCACGACGTCTTAGAGCCCTCATTAGGGTTAAGGAATTAGGTGGCAACACTTTCTTCTCAGCGTTGCTCTCTTCTCCCTTGATGTAGCATTCCGCCCTGGACATAATCTCCTCCATGGAATCAGCTGGTTTCTGTTCCAGTGATTGCCGTTCTGAAAGGCTCACACGAACAACTCCTGGTTTGGGTTAATGACTTTGATGGTGGCGTCGTTGTACCGTGCAAGATATTCACGGAGGGACTCGTTTGATCCTTGACGGACGTTGAAGAGGCTGGTGGATGACACTTTACGGTGGCGGCTTGCCGAAAATTGGTGTGTCAATTTGCGTGTCATGTCTTGGTAGCTGATGATGGAAAAATGAGGTAGGTTCATATACCATCTGAGGGCGGCATCTTTGAGGGTTCCCGCTAACAACTTGCACTTGAGAGAATCGGCGGCGCCAATAATCTCCATTTGAGTGTTGAAAGCCGTCACATGTTCCACTGGGTCGCTCTTTCCGTCGAAGGACGAAAGAGAGGGTGGCTTGAAATTTTCTGGAACTGGCGCGTTCCAAACTTCGGCGGAAAGTGGTTGAGGATCTGGATCCACTGACTCGTCTTGTTGGGATTCGTTTCCTTCAGCGTACTGCTGTTGTTGTATTGTCTCCATTGTTGCTTGCAAGGCTTCGTTGTGGTCACGAAGCTGCTGGATCTGTTGTTGTAAGGCTTCCAAGGCCGCCGGGTCCGCCATCAGTGGTGGCGGCGACGGTTGTTTTAGTTTGTATGTGGAGGTTGTGACTGGTGGTTGGAGATTTGCGACTCAGGTCGTGAGTCTCAGGGTCTAGATCAGGGCTTATCGAACAAATACAGGTTGATCGTTTGATTGGTGGGGGTATGTTATGAATCACGGCGAATTCAGAGAATTTGGGGTTGCTCTGAAAGGTACGGCGGGTTCACGGCGTTCGGACGGTGCTCTGAGGCCGCGGATCGGCTGCTTTCGTTTCAGAGATGGTGGCTAGGTCAGTTTTACCGTAGCCCCACGGTGGGCGCCAACTATACTGGCTGTGAGTACAATCTAGGAAAACTAGGGTTTTCAGGGTCTGTTTAGGTCCTCTTTTGGGAGTGATCCTAAGGTTACTATTTGTAGCCCCACTTTGGGCCTACCCGGTTATGGTTTTGGGCCCAAATCATAAAGGGCCAAAACCATGACTAGGGCGCTCTCACAGGCTGCTGAGGGCGCCCTCAGAGGGTATCCTTTAGGAGAGTTCCCTAAGGTTATATATGACTCTCAGGTGGGCCTTGTGCCTTTCTGGAGGGCGCCCAACCTTACTCTAAGGGTTCAAGCCCTGTCTGTAGGGCTCTAGGCCTAAATGGTAAGATTTATGGTCCAATTACGATCTGACAGAGGTTTGTAATTGTAAACCTAGCCCTATTCATAGCAACAATACAAATGAATTTATCCTTGATCTTTTAGCTAACATGTCTTTTTCAAGCACTTATGAAATCAAAATATCAATTTTGGAGTTTTACGTTGAAAAAACATTACAACAAAGATAAATCGTCAATATAAAGAAAATATTGTCATATATAACCAGCCAAATCAAAAGTTTACAAGAGATTCACGACTAACTAGTAACTATACATAATCCCAACACAAAGATAATTTAGAGACTCATACTCATTGTAACTTTACAAGAGATGAAGTGGAGATTATGTTGCATTCAGTTGATGAAAAAACATCTTGAATGCCTTCCACCCTGGTCACCTTCGAGCTCCTCTCTATTCTCTCTTTAGAAACCACAAAAGAACGCCAAAAGAAATGAAACATTTTTCCTTTTATAGTTATGAGTTAGAGTCAAATCGTTAGACATTTATTTTGGCGCAAAACGGTTTGATCTTTCTTTGCTACGAAGTCATTACAGTTGTCCTCGAGTAGACTCAAAACCGCCCTAAAATCACTTAACGGTCCATTTTAGCGTTAATCAATTTTGCCCTATTTTACATCCAGACTTTCTGTTTCTAACCCGTTAGCGCATGGTGTAGGCGTTAAGCAATGTTTCTCAATCTTGATTTCTTCATTTCTTTTGGCTTTCATTTTCCAAGTATTGTCAATTATGAGTGTCGATACCTCTTTCTACCTTAAATCAAGAAAGTGGGGATTTTCCTATGTTAAAATCAATTATGTGATAAAATCTAAGTATTTAATACAAGAAAGTGGGGATTTTCCTATAAAATCTAATCAAACTATTAGTCGTTCATATATGTGTATCCATGTTTGAATGTTATTTTTCTTGAGCTTGCGGTCGTTCTCTACAGACTATTGATCGTATTATCATACACACGAGTCAAATGTCTGGTACTCCTATCCTTTTTCAAGCCACTCTTATTTATTATTATCCTATGTTAAACCCCTTTGAGTCTCCATACAATAATTTCTTTGTTGTTTTTGGCGACGAATCATGTCATAAGTTTTGAAACCAAAATGCTATATACGTTTAATTTATTTGGAGTTAGACAAAATATTAGGTACTACTCCGTCCCAAAATATAAGCAAAAATGAGTCAACATAAGTTGATGTATTTGGTACAAATTTTGAACCAAATACATTAACTTTTGTTGACCAATTTTTGCTTATATTTTGGGACGGAGGGAGTACTTGATATAATTTGAAACTAAGTTTGGGGCCACTCTTTAAAATTAGCAACATAAAATTTGGGGTGGGGGTATTAGTAGAGCTTGTTATGAAAAAAAAAAAGAGTGAAATGTGAAAAATATAAACCAAATCATCAAAAATTCGTCCACACAAAAAAAAAGCCAAGGATAAAAAAGTTTGGTCACTTTAAAAAAAAAAGAATAATTAGTTATACCGTTACCTAGTTATTGTTTTGGCAAAGAGATGAAGGTTGATGGTAGTGTTTCATTGTTTAGGGAATCCATAGTTTACATCTAACTCCGAACTATTTGTTAGCCTACTTTCTCAAATGTATCTCACCTTTAACCTCAACCACGTTATAACCTTGAAAATACCTCAAAAGTGTCTGTGATAATGTTCGACTTCGAATGAATGTTTAGAATTGTTTCAAATAGTAAGATGCATTAACATGTTGACGGGAGTGGTCAAATGTCTTGACCAACCCTACTGACTTTATGATGATACACGATGAAATAAAGAATGGTTGAGAGTATGATTATCTTCTCTAATTGTGTCCCGCTTGAGCGTGAGTGGTAAGTTGGTCAAAGCTGAAAGTGGGACAAACAATGATATGAACACCCATTCTGAAAAGGTTTGTCGTCTAAATATTTATGCAAATTTTGACCTCTTGCTATTTTGTTACTTGAGGAAAAGATATTTGATGATATTTTAACTATATTTTTGAGTCATTTATTTAATAACCGAGATCAGTTTAGAGTATTTTAGAGGAGTTAGTTCATGGTTTAAGAGACATTTTGTATTGTTTTTATTTAAGTCATTGTAATTCCATTTCTTTCATAAACCGGCAACTTCATTGGTGTTTTAAGTCTTTTTAGTGAGAAATCATGTAATTCAGAAAATTAAGACATCTCATAAAGTTATTGAAGCAAGAGAATGAAGAACAAGTGGAGCAAATTGTCGAGTTGAACAACAATTCATGTGGAGACGATATCTTATTACTTTATTACTTGAAAACGTTTTGGTGCACTTGACAAATTTGTCATCAAAATGACAAAGAGGGCCGTTGGAGTGGCACACTTCAATGCCTAAATCTAATTGTCGTTAAAAGGCATTAAAAGTCGGTGAAGGGCGCCACTCCAACGGCCCCTCTTTGGCGTTTTGATGACAAATTTTTCAAGTGCACCAAAACGTTTGCAAATAATAAAGTAGTAAGTTAATAGTATGGTCTTGTTTGATAAGATTGTGCCTTTATAGAAATTTGAGCCTTAGAGCAATTCAAAATATTTAACAGCAATATAACTTAATTATAAATTGATTTTTCCGACTGAATTCTGAATTAACGAAATCTCTAACCCTGAAAAGCGAAGAGTTAAAGAAAGGAAGACAAGTATGTGTAAACTTTTGAAAACAACTTCTTAAAAAAGTGCTATCAATTTGCAAAATAACTTATATATTGTGCTTTCCAAATGGGTGGTAGGAGAAAAAGAATTGGTTAATCAAATTGAGCCAATAGCATTTGTTAGTGACATTGATGAAGAATCGATATTAATTGACAATTTTCTATATCCATTGGTAATAAAAGGTCTTGCACAATGCAAGACTTAGTCTTTATGCGCCTTAGGCCTAATTAATAAGCTGCAAATTTTGCCAAAATGATTACATTTTCATTATCTTTTGGAACACTTTTATCTTTCATATGCACGATATATACAACTAGATGAGTTCTTGCTCCAACTATCATCATTTCAATCTTACTAATATATTTTTATTTGCTGGGGGAAAAAACTCATATACAAAGAACCGCTTAAAAAATGATATTCAAATGCCACCGTATACAAGTAGTGATATTAAAAAGTGCGCTTTTTCATGGAGGCTAATTTTAATTGAGCTACAAATTAACAATGATTAATTTGATACATATAGTTATCCGAAAGGTAGTGGAGGAAAATATCCAATCCGGCCCGTATTCACCATTGAGCCAATATTTTTACCAAAAGTAATGAAAGAATCAATATCCACTGACCTGACACTAATTAGAAATATAAGTGTATTATATAGAAAATAAATATTGTGTTAATTTAGGTATTATCCCTTTTATAAATGAGCCACATATAAGAGATATATAAAAGTGATCGATTATCCTTAAAAAAAAGTGATTAATTATGTCTCATACAAAATGTCTTGAAATTTTGAATTGAGATTTGATGTAATGTCTCTTAAGAGCTTTGATCATTAGTTTGACGATGTGCAATCTCTCCTAAACTCTTCGAAAACGATTAATTAAGATTATCTTTATAAAGATTTGTACATTATAAAATAGATTCAGTAGATCCCTCTATTTATTGAAAGTAAAATAAATGTCGCATATCATATTCAGATCTTTCTCAGAATTCTAACATCTCTTAAATGCATGATATATACAACTTGTTCCATCTTTTACTTTAATTGTTCCATTAACATCATGACTTTTCGAAATAAATAAAATAAAAAACTATACCATCATTCACATTTTATTACTAGTGATTAAATATACTACCACTAGTAATTATCTACTTAATTTTATCAAAAAAGTAATTATCTACTTAGAAAAAACAACTGTACAGAATCACTTAAAAAGCGATATGGGGAGAAACTTATAAGATATGCATATATTGCATGAGTATTATGACCCTATCATTCTGGCATATACGTATTCCAAAGTTGTTCTTTACAGATATCTTTAGTAGTACATTTTTTTCTCTGTTAAAAAATACGTTTGAATACAATGCACCCTCCATAACAAAATCTCTCCCAATCTGGAATTATGCTTGTAAAGATACAGTTTATTTATAGCATGATTTTTCTAATTTTTTTTTATATACGCCTATTTGTATAGGTTGTAATAATATTTAAAAGAGATTAATTTTTATGCATTGATAGTGTAAAACACTAAAACTTTTTTACACATGCATCCAATCAAATCACACCAAAATGTCATTTTTATAACTTAGTTCCTAAAAATCTCCAAAATATATATGTGACATGATTTGATCATATGAAAGTGTAAAAAATATTTAAACTGTAATTATATATTAATTAAATTCATATTTAAAATTGTGTATAAATGTATATATTTCTTCCAGATTCATCTATTTTTTTTTTCTTTTCAAGTAGTCTATGATTAGAATTTCACATTTCAAATGAATAAATGACAAATCTGAAACCAAGCCATACACATATAATACATTATCTATAACAACTGATATATGCTGACTGGACAAAACTATCTCATATATAATTGACTAATTTTTGTTTTTGACAAAATATATAATTGACTAATTGAGTACTATGATGTTGGAAATAATTTAACACGTATGCGAGATGAAAAATAACATGAAAATGAAATCCTGCACACGTGACCTTTTGAATTAACTTCTCACTAGTGTATAGTACAGTGTTCAATTAATTATATTTTGGGGAGCATTTGGAATATAGAATGACAAATTGAAGTTTTTTTTTGTTTTTTTATTGAAACAAATTGATGGGTTTTGATATGACTGTTTTTTAACTAATAAAATAGTGATTTGTTGTGAATCAGCCAGCTATTTATAAACTCTTGTGTCTTAAGAAACAATATTTCATGAAAAGAAATATCATTTTATTCTTTTTCAAAGTTATGCTAATTTTGTTAATATTTTTCTCAAAAAAAATTTAATATTGTATTAATAGTAATAATTAATTATAAAAAATAAGGTGATTTGGCTGATCAGACTTTAGTGTAAAATAAAAAACATAGAATTTTGAAAGTCCGACTTTAAAAAAAAAAAATCGTTCTAATATTTTTAATGCTATGCCAACCTTAAGTTTTCTGTAATTTTGAAATAAAATTTGCATGCATCATAAGAAATATCAATTTTAAACAAACGGCAACTTAAAAAAAAAAACCGATATCTAGTTTAAAGATGGACTAATCCAAATTAAAGACAAATCCCACATGACAAAACTTTGAAACTGAGAGCAGCACATTACGAGGTCTAAACATTTTACCACCAACCTCAAGAGTTAACAACAGCCACCTTATTAATAAAAATTGACTTTAAAATCTCAAATGACATGGTTAAAAAAAAGAACAACCAAACCTATTGATTTTCCAATGTAGTAGTATAATTTTATTATATATAATATACATATATTCTTCCAGAACCATCTCATATATAATTGAGTTCTTTTAGTGTTGGGAGAATTTAACATGTCTGGGATGAAAATAATTTGAAAATCCTGCATGTGACTTTTTGAGTTTGTTGCTATTTATATAGTGTTTATAGTATATCTTATTACTTTATGAAGTGGGAGCTCGATCGTGAACTCAAACGCATAAACCTATGTTCATTCCCCATTCCCCTTTACTTTATTGAATTGGATTCTTTACAGTTGAAAATTTTGAAATCAATCAAATAAAACAATTCACAATGTACATATTTTTATTTTTTTTTTCAATTTGATTTTCTTAGGCTAAAATTTGAGCTGTATGCTCTTAATCAAAATTGATCATGTATCAATGTATTTATGCGTTGGTTTTTAATAAATACTAGGCCGTATCCGAACCTGAATTACATATTGTCACCATCTCCATACATTCATGTAGTATGAGAATATATAATCATTCAATCTTGATCAAACAGTTAAGATTACAGATTGCGTGCAGTATATTAACAACTTTTGAGTTTGTCGAATCCTTACTTAAATGTTTGTAATTGAATATGTACGTTGAATCTTCGAAATACCTATAGCTAACTTGTTCATATTAACTATATGGTGGAGAATGATCAACTAAGCCAATTATATATCAATCTAGCAAAAAACCACAAATCATGAGAGACTGGACACACGCTTGATCGACTTATCCATTACCACCACCACTACCCAAAATTTAAAGGTCAAAAAATCTTCCTAACTTCCACATTCAGCGGTTCCTCTTTCCTTTCACTCATTTCACACAAATCTTCAATCATGAATACTTTGAACATCATCTGTCGCAATCAATAAAAACAAATTCAAATGAAAATTTGACCATTTGTTCAAGATTCTTCCAATGTATAAACAGCTCCACCTAATTACTTTTTCTTCTTCGTACAATATACGATAGTTTTCTTTACCATGACATATATACGTACCACGAGAAATACTTAGTCAGAGACAATCCCAAATCTAAAGTATTTGGATACATACACATATATAATAAAATTTAAAAGATAAAAAGTTTCGCCACAATACTTATTATCATTTCTTTTATAAATTTTATTATTCAAGTGTGTGTTCAAACAATTTTTTTAGAGTTGTGTC
Source organism: Medicago ruthenica (assembly GCA_018208015.1). Classification (NCBI taxonomy): domain Eukaryota; kingdom Viridiplantae; phylum Streptophyta; class Magnoliopsida; order Fabales; family Fabaceae; genus Medicago; species Medicago ruthenica. The sequence goes on along the minus strand of CM031374.1, from coordinate 89,333,383 downwards.
TATGCAAGAGTTACTCCATATGCACACATTGACCCTATGAAATACGAGACCACTAATATTCAAACATTTTATGTATACATGTATATAAGAACATCAAATTACACCGGTACAGTACTTGAATACTATTATACCATTTAATAACTTTTTAATAATTATTTTCCTCAATTTTTTTCTTCTTCTAATTATTACTTTTACAAACCTCGCCGCTGTTAGATTAAAATTCATATAATGAGATAATATCATACATGCTACTTTAGCTTAGAAGGAAAGGTAACACTGGATTTTCACCTATTTCTCCAATTTCATCAATCAGGAGTTCAAAATTGAGAAAAATGTTCCCGGAAAATCAATATAACAAATAAATATATAAAGTGACCAATTAATTCACTTGAATTAAAAAGCAGAGAAAAGGAAAACAACGTGGTGTTTTATTCTCACAATTTAACTTTGTTTAATAAAACTTTATCTTTATTTAACGAGAAGATACATATGATGACAGATCAAAGCTTAGATAGGAAGGAGGAATATATTCTTAAATCATATAATAATATAATATAGAGGAGGATTTGTGGAGATGGGAAACAAACAGAAAAGATATATATGTATCAAAAATAAAAAAAAGAAGTTGATAAAATAACCAAGGTTTCCGTGATAGTAGTTACTAGTTAATATATGTAACTTAAAAAAGATATGAATCAAAAATAAAAAGAGAGAGAAATACGTACGGGATCACATTGACAATAAAAAATAAGGGATGTCATCCTATAAATACCTCATTCTATACCATTATCAATATCACATTCACAAATCATAATATATATACCTTGGTCTACTTGTTTCAATATTCCACCAAATCAAGATGACTGGAAAAGCGACACCAACAACAACAACAACTAGTCTTAGCATCGACATCGAAGGCGAGCTGGTTTCACACCCAGATAGTGATGACGATGGTCGTCTAAAACGAACCGGTACAATATATAGTTTCATTATTTTTTTTAAGATATGGTAATAAATATGATATAATCTATATACATAACATATATAGTTTTGTGATTGACATAATAATTAATTAATTAATTAATATGCAGGAAGTGTTTGGACTGCAAGCTCACACATTATAACAGCCGTGATAGGATCAGGGGTGTTGTCTTTAGCTTGGGCCATTGCTCAGTTAGGTTGGATTGCTGGTCCTGCTGTCATGATTTTATTCTCTTTGGTTACGGTCTATACTTCTTCCTTTCTTGCTGATTGTTATCGTGCTGGCGACCCCCATTCCGGCAAGAGAAACTATACTTACATGGACGCTGTTCGCTCTATTCTTGGTAACTTCTCCTTTATTTATTATATTTTCATATATATTTCACATACAAAGTAATATTATTAAGTACTACTGTCTAAGGTCTCAGAGATAATTAATTACTTCAATCCAAGGTTTTAAGAATATGAGAGACAATGCACATAGTGTATAGTTTTCTCCGGATTTAAACATCTAACATACTCATATGCTTTTATATTCTAGTTAATAAAAGGGTTTGTTTGTAGATGCTATCTATAATCAATACTACAATTTGCAATTTTTGTGTTACTATCATGTTAATCATACGTGCTATAATATTATATAAATTTAACTTTTAAATAGTTGAGTCAAAAATTCCTAAAAAAAAGTTGAGCCAAAAAAGCTTTTAAATAATTTGACCTTGAACTTGCCTCGATGGCTATGATACTCATCCTACTTACGGATGTACATGTAATTACCTGAATTTATGATTGATAGATCCAAAATTAAGGAATAAAATAAGTGAGGAGATAATCTTCTAAAAAACTTAATATGATTCTCATAAAAAATGAAGAATCATTTCCTTTTTCTTCCTTAGTTCTCGGTTCTTTTACAAATTTCTATGATATTAGTTTTGTTAAGCGGTTAATAAGTGGTGTTGTTCACTTTTTAATAAGTGTGACAACGTTTACAACTAATCTCAATTATTTTTATCATCATCCACTAATGTATTTTTTTTTTGAATGAACTGTATTGAATTTTTATTCTAAAAAAACATGTAAAAATCTGCCTCTATCAATACATGTGAGATAACGTGGACTGAAATGTATTTTTGCAGGTGGAGCGAAAGTTACGTTTTGTGGGATATTTCAGTACCTGAATCTATTTGGAATTGTTATAGGATACACAATTGCCGCATCTATCAGCATGACGTGAGTTCAAATTTATTTATACTTTATACGTGTACTTTTAAATAATACCAACATGTTTAGGTCTTCATAATTTTTACCATGTTGTCCTTGGCTTATTTCAATTTATCCATTGTATTATAAATTTCCAACTTTTTTATTTGACAAATATAAAGAGTGATAAGAGGGTTGAAAGTATTATTCCGACACATAACATAACATTAAAATACTATCATACTCATTTTAAATAAAATATAAGTATTTTTTGGACTTTGAAGCCTTTAATAATTTGTTATGGTATCAAAATCTATTAACAACTTAAAAGAGTATTTTGAGAGTCTCGCATTAATATGTAGTAAAAAGTGATGATTATTAGGGCTTAGTAAAAGCTAAACATGGCTTTTATAGGGCTTAGTAAAAGCAAAACATACAATCTCAAATTAATGTGTGGCATGAATAGGAAATTGGTTTATGTAGATTGATGATAAATAATTGATGGCTTAATTTCAATTTCATTGGTTTTTTGGTTAACAGGGCTATCAAAAGATCAAATTGTTTCCATCAACATGGGGACAAAAGCCCATGTCATATGTCAAGCAACCAATACATGATCATGTTTGGCGTGACAGAAATTTTCCTTTCACAAATTCCAGATTTTGATCAAATATGGTGGCTCTCATCAGTTGCTGCAGTCATGTCTTTCACATATTCCATAATTGGTCTAGCACTTGGAATTGCCAAAGTTGCAGGTTATATTTTGAGATCCTATACTTCAAATTTTGTGTCATAATTTTCTTCTAGTTACATAAACTGATAATAGTATGGCTTATTCATGAACAGAAAATGGCACTATCTTGGGTAGCCTCACAGGAATCAGCATTGGAGCTATTTCAGAGACTCAAAAGATATGGAGGACTTCTCAAGCTCTTGGTAACATAGCCTTTGCCTATTCCTATGCCGTGGTTCTCATTGAAATTCAGGTATACCTTTAGAAAATGAAATTCGTATTAAGATGTTAGTTGTTGGATGAAGATCAAACGATTCATATTTCGAGTTTATATTTACAAACAAACTTGAACTAAGTTCCAAAACTACAATATGAATCATCTAATCTCCATTCAACAATCAAGACGGTTCAACTAGTTAAACCTTGAACTAATAACATTTATTTAGAACATTTGTGTGGGGACTTATATCCATCTAATATTTTCTTAATATTTCAGGACACATTGAAATCCCCACCATCTGAGGCAAAATCAATGAAGAAAGCAACCAAGATAAGTATTGCAGTGACCACAATATTTTACATGCTTTGTGGCTGCATGGGATATGCTGCATTTGGAGATGCTGCACCGGGAAATCTTCTAACTGGTTTTGGTTTCTACAATCCATATTGGCTAATAGACATAGCAAATGCAGCTATAGTAGTTCACCTTGTGGGAGCATATCAAGTATTTTCTCAACCAATCTTTGCCTTTGTAGAGAAAAGTGCAACACAAAGATGGCCCAACATTGACAAAGAATACAAAATTGAACTTCCTTGCCTTCCACCTTACAAGTTGAACTTATTCAGATTGGTTTGGAGAACAGTGTTTGTTACCTTAACCACTGTTATATCAATGTTGCTTCCATTCTTCAATGACATCGTTGGAGTGATAGGTGCATTGGGATTTTGGCCTCTAACAGTTTATTTTCCTGTGGAGATGTATATCTCACAGAAGAAAATCCCAAAATGGAGTAATAGATGGATTTGCCTACAAATATTCAGCTTTGCTTGCCTTGTAGTATCACTTGCTGCTGCTGTTGGATCAATTGCTGGTGTCTTGCTTGATCTAAAGAAATACAAACCATTCCAATCAAATTATTAAGCTTCATTAGGCTAGCTATATGTAATGTACGAAATTCCTGTATTGGCAATTGTAAGAATATGATGACTATGGTTTTGGTTTGCATGTACAATTATGTTGTAAATCAATTGAAATATTATGATCCATTATCTTTCTCTCTTTTTTTTTTGGACAAAAATTATGATCCATTAGCTTGTTAAATCATTTTATTGGATATACCAATTTACTATACATACAGTTCTCTCTATGCATTGTGATTTATGACCATTGAAGTACTCTAGAATGACTACAAGCCATTATCAATCTAATACACATTAGTCAAATAAAGAAATGATGAAATATTTTTTATCTGAATAAAACTAACTGATCACAGTTTTAATTTTAATCTACTTGAATGTGATAAAGTAATGTATTTTTATTTGGGTCTTGCTAACAAATGCCCATGGGGCACTTGTTAAGGATACAAAAATAGAAATAATTGGTAAATTTAAGTAGAAAAAATTACTTTTTAAAGTTTCAATGTATTGAATGGATCATTTACAAGACAAATTTTCTTTTTTAGACTTCTTAAGGGCACTTGTCATTTCACTTTTTATTTTTAACCTTTTCATGGAGGAAAACACACATTTTCTTTTTAGTCAAAGATTTAAATAAGAGATTTGCTAGAATACATCTATTTAGTTTTTATGAAGGAATATTTCAACAACATGAATCTTAGGGCGCATTTATCCACAAACTCCTTCTTAAAAATAAGTGAGTGTATTTTAGCAAATTTTTAATTGAAGGTGTGTTTTAACAAAATGCACCTCAAGGTATATTTAACCACTTTTTAGTTTTTTTTTGAAGGATTAACCACTTTATAGTTATAACTTGTAAAAATACTCCATTAAAAAATTGGGTATACGTTAGTAAATCCCTTTAAATTAGCTCGTACATTAATTAAAAAAAATCATCTATAACATAAATAGAATACCTTTCAAAAAATATATAAAGGGAATAAGGGATATTTGACTGGATTTTTTATTTTTCCAATTACATCTTTAAATAAATTTGCATATAAGAATATTATATTGATGGTGTTATTGAAAAATATAAGAATTTATATTATATTTTCTTTATTTTTGGTAAAAATAAAATCATAGCTTGTTACAATTTTGAAAGTCACAAACATGTATAACTATAATTTTAATCAAATTAAAATATTATAAAAAAGTTGCTCATAATTTACACTCATTAGCGAAGTAAAAAAAACAGATAGATGAACATATGAGTGTCGTCTGAAGGTTGGTTATTATAAAAAAAATATCATTTAAACTATCAATAATCTTTTTTAAATAGCAATGCTAAAAAAATAGGATGCATGTATCTTTTTCTGCGGTTTTCTTTTTTCTTCGGTGTTCTTATTCTCTGTTTTTATGAAGTTTTAATTTTTTTTGAAGAGGGCAAAATTGAATATATTAACCAAATCAAATAAGTCCTTCCAACATAAGTTGTGTCAGAAACATACTTAAAGAAAGTATACTATGTTATAATACAAAACAAACATCAAAATGAGAACAAGCTACGAAACTGAAGACAAGCATTGAAGAGGATCAAGCCACCCGTCATGATAGTCGAACATGAAAGTTGCATATCTCACTTTCAACCATCAGAAAGACTGATGCTTGATTTTGTCACCATTTGCAAGTTCTCGTTTGTTTCTTTTTTTCAAAATAACTCAAACACAAGATAGCCAAATAATTTTCCAACCCACTAAAATTGCTAAATTGCAAAACTTGATATGAAAGATAGCCCAAATTTATTGTCACAAATCCGAACCAGTCTAAAATGATGGGCCAAACTCGGCAAAAAAAAAAAAATCAACCTGACGAATAAATGATCCACATCTTCATTCATACCACAAGCTCTTGTACATTGTTGATCATTATTCTAATCACACCCCTTCTGAGCAAATTATCTTTAGTAGGAATGAATTGAGAAGTAGGCATCATGCAAAGATATTGACTTTGAGAGGAACGACTTTGTGCCAAAGAATGTTTGAAGACATTGTTGGAATGTCGTGATTCACCGAGACCAAAAATTGATAAGCATCGCTAACAAAGTGACGTTTGGACGGATGTAACTATCAAACTCATCTATATGTCATACTATATTGCAAAACAATCAAATTTAACAACTAACTACACTTACCTGATCTTCCCCCCCACGCCACCAACCTCCTTCGCCACTTCCACGCCTCTCCGTCCACTCCCCAGTCTAATGAGTTCATTTATAAAACAGAGGCTAATTTATTTGCAGATAAATCATACATCCTTTTGAACCCAACATTTAAATGACCTCCTTCCAACCAAGGATCCCACCAAAATAGCGTAATGACTCATCACCCACTTCATGTTGTATGTTATCGTCTAACCAAGTCTCTGTAATATCCCGCTTCAGACTCAAGTATTTAGCAGAGTTGAGACGATGTATCAGAGATGTTTTAAGCGAAAGGCAATTTGGTAATTGCCAATTAATGGCTTTATATATGGCAAAAGCCATTCTTTCCCTCATTTTCTAACACTCTTTCTCTCTCTAGAATTCAACTCTCTCCCTTCTCTCTACCCTCTCACCCGATTTTCCTCCTTCCCATCTCAATCTTCAACTAATCATTATTCCATTTGATGCTAAACCACATGCAAGCACCAATTGTGTGATCCTTGAGCTATTTTGGAAGCAAAAAGAGCAAGGAAGAAAGAAATGGAAAAAGGGGCAAAGCTAGGGTTTTGTGAAGGAATCAAGTTAGGATTTTGGGTGGAAAGCTTGGCAAGGAATCAAAGCAAGTAATTGAGGTGAGCTCCCTTAGATTAATACCCTCTTGGGATAGTTTTGAGGTTTTTTAGTGAGGAATGAAACTTGAATGATTAGGCTTCAATTCTTATTTGTTAGTTTCCCCTTTGTTAATACTTGATATGTTATGATCTTCCTAGTTAAAAACCCTAAATTATGATGTATAATGACTGGCTGGTGTTGTGTATTTGTTAAAATTCGTATTTGAACTTTCTGGAAAAGCTACAGGGCCTGGCCACACTGATTTTATCTTGCCACGATGGCACCCATCGTGCCATGATCATAAAGATCTGGGCACCATCGTGCCACGACAAGCACTCATCGTGCCACGATGAAAGCAGTATGCCACCCTATTTTTGAAATGTGTTTTATGGCCAGAAAACTATCCTCACAGCGCCAGAGTGTCTTTGTACATTCAGTAATGGAAGGAAAGGTCATAGACATCCCTTGTATTAACACGGGAGTGGGAATGGTACTTCAAACATCACAAAGGAATAACCTCAGTAAATTCAGACGTCATTTATGACAAGTGGGATAATAAGCCCTTAAGCATGGCATATGACAACGATATGTCTAGAACCTTTGATAGGTTAGTAAGATTAGAAAGTATTCAATTAAGTGTACGAAAGTACAAGGAATGTTTTAACATTCAAAGATTAGAAATTACAGTAAAGACTAAGTTAGGACGTGCTACTTGGAGTTCTCGCTAGTTGGAACGTCGAGGCCACGTATAAGTTGAGAAATTAATTAAGTTAAGAATGTATTCAATAAAGAGTGCGAAGGCACGAATTATATTCAGAGTAAGAGACGGGATTACTACGTCTTAAGATATTGTTAACTCAACATTATTTATGAAAATGCTTGTCGTACCTCTTATTGTTCCCGCTAGTTGGAGCATGGAGGGTCATGTGCAAGCTAAGATAATTAATTTAAAAGATTAATGTGTCTCCTGTTTTTTCGCTAGTCAGAACACAGGGGGTTCCGGCAAGCTGGAACGGTGAAGTTATCATCCGCGAGGATAGCCGCACATAAGAGTTTAATTAAAATGTTAAGTCGTGACTTTCGTTGTTCACGCTAGTGGGACACGTAAGGTTCATGCATAAGTTAAGACTAATAATGGAAAGTATGTTAAGTCGCGTCTTTCGTCGTTCACGCTAGTGGGACACGAAAGGTATACGCGTAAGTTAAGACTATTAATAAGATAAGTCGTGTCTTCTGTTGTTCACGCTAGTGGGACACAGGAGGTTCACGCTAGCGGGACGAGTTATTCCGCAAGGATGACCGCACGACGATAAGAGGAGTCCGATGTTAGCCTTAAATAGGAATTTCACCGGTAGTAGTGAGATGTATTTTACTCGGATGCACTACTTAAAATGAACCAAGATAATTACTGTATGTTCAACGCTAACTTTCTAACTTAATGTTATAAGAAAGATGAATATGTATATTATTCAAAGAGAAATGACAAAGTAGTCATCAGATTTCAGGAAAGTGATCATAGAATTCCCCTCGATCACTAAGTATGAAAGTATGTATAAGATAAGTATATGATAAGAGACATATAGCGATCCTAATATTTCCCTTGATCGCAAGATATGTAGAGACTGACGGTGATCATAGGTTTTCCCTGAGATCGCCTAGAGTTAGTGCATGGCGACCCTAGGTTTCCCCGAGGTTGCCAACAGTAGGTTGGGCTGGAGCTCACTGAGACATTATGTCTCATCCCAATCCTTCTGGTGCAGGTTTTCAGGTAAGCAAGAGGTTCGTGATGAAGACATCAGGGAGACGCTGAATGGAGTGCAGTTGTTCATCATGTACCAGCTCATGAGTTTATCGAACATCTGTATAAGTGTATTTAGTGGTACTTGATTGGTTGTATAAACGAGTAAATTGTATTCATTCAGTTGTATACCATTATTATTGAAAATTTTAATGTATTCAGTATCAGATTAATACACATGCTAAATATTCTAGACAATTTAGTATGGGTGTTACAATTGGTATCAGAGCAGGTCGATTCAGACCGTGCCTTGGGTCATTAAAGATTCAATAAATGTAGTGGGACCATTGGGTTTGGATATTGTTCTAAATGTCACATCTAGTTGGGCCTGATCAACTCATTCTAGTATATGACAGTTAGGACAAATGTCTGAGAGCTGAATGCGACCGTGGAGGAATGAAGTGTATGAAGAGCGAAGATTAAGGCGTCAGATTTTTAAGACGAAAATTGACGGAGTAGTGATCAATGCCAAATGGTGGCCATCAAACCGTAAAGTAACTAAGCCTGTTAATGGCAAAGTTTCAGGAACACAAGAGATATTCATGAGTAAGGTGGAGTACCTTAACCCAGTTGGACGCGTCGTTGAGCGATGCCTCATCTGTGGAAACATAAGAATTAAGGAATCGTGGAATACTCTAAGGAATGATTTGGAACCTTAACGGGAACCGTAGTTTGAGAAGTTAAAGTGTGGTGTAGGTTAAAGAAATAATTTCGGGTACAGAGTTAAAGAATTGCAGTACCAGTCCCAGAAACTCGGAATGAGGAATTATCGGTTGATTATCAGAACCTCTAGGCTCCCAACAAGGATATAGTGTATAAGAATTGAAGGACTTGCGCACTCGAATAGAATGAAATTTTATATCCAAACAGTTAAGAGAATCAATTATGGATTAAGTTATTTATTTGGACAGATGAAGCTAACCCCTCAAATGTAGTCATTGAACGTGAAGCACAAGCAAGTTTAACCCCATTAGATCAGTCGTATCTCCCGAACCTTAAGTGCCAGAATTGTGAACTAAGAAGAGAAGATGGTATGAAACCTAAGAACCAAGATGGATGAGTAAGTAGTAGTGATAAGACATGTTGCGTATCGAAGCGTGATTCGGATATGTCATATATGGTAAGAATATTGGAAAGTAAGCTAAGCTCAACATGAATTTTTACACAGAGAAAAAAAAAGTGGATCTGACTACCTTCCTTTATTATGAGTCATCGAGATGATATGTAAATTTTCAGCAGAATCGAGGAAAGAGGATAGTTTTCTATTTTGATACATATGCTTGATTCCTATTTAATCCTTGATTCCAGTATGTTTTTATAGTTTAAAATGAGTCTCTGGTATGTTTCAAAGGTCACTGGAACGTTGGGTACCAAGATTTTGAAGTTAAAACACGATTTCAGGATTCTAAGTCCTACTACTATCGCAAAGCGACCAGGACTTAGCTCTACGAAGCTTCAGACTCAGAAAGTGCTTCAGACTTACTTTGCTCAGCCATTGTTGGCTGTAGTATTGCAGCAACAAACGAGGTAAGTATTTTTGTATCGTCTCCACAGGGATTAGTGCGCTACTTCGAACCGTTCAACAATCGCTATCGTTTTGAGTTAAGGGTTTCGTTACTTGGTTGCATAAAACGAATTAAACTTAAAAACAGAAATAAAACGAAAAGTAATAGGGAATAAAAGCGTTAGAATTGGAGTTCATCAATCTTGCATCGAATATAATCTAAAAATCATGCATATGAATTTTAGCGTTTTAGCGAAATTATCACGTATCGCTCGACAACGTCATTGATTTCCCAAATGACATCGTGAGATCAATCGTATCGTTTAATCGACGATTTCCCAATCAATCAAACGATCCGAAAGCATTACGATCCGAAACTTTGTGCGATTATCAAAACCCAAATCCATTTCTAGATTTTCTTATTTTGATAGAAGATTATTCTAAACATAGATTCAAAAGTATTTGTCAATAACAATTGGATCAAGCATGGGAATGAAAAGCAAGAATAACTTCAAAAACACATAAATTGCTAAAATCATATATTTGCATAATCAAAAGTTACATCAAAGCTAGAAAGAATACCTCCAATCCCAACAAAGGGAAGTTAGTTGTTCATTTTCATGACAACTATACAAAAGTTTAGAGAAAAGATGAAGATCATAACCTAAGTCTTGATTTCCCAAAGCCTTTGGTTGACTCCACAATCCAATCACTTTTGCTCCTTGAAGATCATAGCTTCTAACCCTATTAACTAGTAATAAACCTCTAAAATTCGCTCTTAAAGAAAGCTTAACAATAGTAGAATCTTAACCTAAAAGCTGTAAAAAGCTTTCAATACTAAGACTGATAAATACAAATTCGCTTAGCAATGCGCAACGTCGCTCATCGAACATTCAAAACTGCCCAATGGAAATCTGCCACGTCATCTTCAGCATTAAACCGCCTTGATGATTTCGCTGAGCGATCCATATTTCGCTGGGCAAAAACAGCTTCCCCTGTTTCAGAAATTCTCTGCCTTACTTCGCCAACCTTTCGCCAAGCAATCACTGAGCGAAAGTGTCTTTCACTGTTCCTGATGAACTATCTGCCTATCTTCGCCAAGACCTCGCCAAGGCTTCGCTGGGCGAAAGTCTTCATGCTTTTCTTCATTAATTCTTGATATTTTCAGGTCCTGGCTTGCTTTTTCCTACACAAATGGGGAAGAATAAGATATACAAAGAATAATTGGCATTTATTCATAAATTCCATGCTTTCCCTAAGGTAACTTGCACAACAAGTAACTAAAAAGCTTTGTAAAAGACATAGATTTAATCATATTTTGCCACTTATCAGCCATCGCCTAGAGTTAGCTCTGCGAAGCTTCAGACTCAGGAGAAGCTTCAGACTCTGGTTTCGCAGAGCGAAGCTAAAGATCGCAAAGCGAAGTGGTCCAGAATGGCTTTTTATTAATAAACAATAGTACCATGCCAATGATCTTTGATATGCTTGGGATAGAGATAATCATAAACTTTCAAGGATTAGTCTAGGATAAACATATGTATCATACAGAGTGATGGGTAATTTTAAACACAAGATTTCAGGTACAGATTTTGGATTGTTCAAATTATATGAAGAATCATTCAGATAATAAGATCAAGATTTGAATTGTGAATACAATAACAAGTTACTGGAGGAATCCAATAGATAATGATAAGTGTTGAAGTTCAAGATCAATTAATCGGGTACTCGAAGAGACGTAACCTAAGAGATATGGTAAAGTTATGGGGACCTAAGTTGTCTCGGAAAAGATTATGGATATGAAATCCTTACGAATAAAAAATAGAACGAATAGTAACGAGACTCAAACCAATAGTGGATTCAGTGTATGAAAGATGTGAATCTCCAGAAGCCATAAGTTGTTTTTGGAAGTTGCCACAAGTGAATAATGTGTGAACTTAAGTTACTCCAGGTATACTTTTAGGTCAGTTTCTGCAATGTTTAAATGATTATACATGTTGAACTAACCATGAGATGGTTACAAAAATCGGAACATGGAGAGTAAGTTAAAACCAGTGTGTAAGCTGTTTTGACAAAATCACTGTTTGGCTCGTAGCTGTTGCTGAAAACTGCTTACAGGTTTTGGCGTAATTTCGCGAAAACAAGTATTTTGTGTGTGTCCGAAAGGAAACACAAAGTCAGGAGATGACCAATCAGTAAGTTAAGCAGGTGGGTTAAGCCACAAGAGAAACAACAACGTAAGATGGTTCTGTTATAGTAACTACAAAGTTATAAAGTAAAAAGATTGGTCAAAGAGATTTTATATGGCAATAATGATGTATTACTCCAATCCTAACTTGAGTCGTTAAGAATCAGAGTTGCGCAGCGGAGAAGTAATCCCAGAATGAATTAACGAACAATGATAAGATGAAGCTTAGGGAACAGGAAGGCTTGTTAAGTTCTTGCCAGATGAACCGCAGGAAAGGCAGTAAATGCTCAATTCTTAAAACACAGAATAGTAGTAAGCAGTGACGACTTGGATATATCATAAGTTCTAACAGGAAATTTTAAAAGTTAAGCTGAGGGATACTTTAAACCTCGAAAACTCATGAGTAATGGAGATTAAAGTAGGTTAAAAATATCTAGTAAGAAATAAGAAGGATGTGTTCTTAGCACAGTAACTCCAAGGGAGCTTGGAGAGTAATTTTACCCAAAAGAGGATTATGCGTGAGGCAACAACAGTACCGGTTGCACTTGCAAGATAATATTTTTGAACTTGAAGCATTGATCAGAAACGACAATGTAGTGGCGTATGAGTTTATTTGACATTGTACCCATGTTATGTCAACATGTCGCATGTATCAGGTTATGTTTAGTATTATGTATACTTATCAGACAATGTTTATGCTACTCAGATAGTAGTGTAACATATTTCTCAGCTATGTGACATGTATCAGTAACCGTTGTATGTGGTCATTAATGTTTAAGTGAGAAGGCACCACTCAGAACATGTTTGTTGATACCTGACGTGTTTTAGTTAAGAATATTCAAGGATCTTGAACTCGATGTTCAGAAATGAGAAATAAGTTTATAATGCCGATAAAATGTAACCATAATTTACGTTATGGGTTAATGTATACCAGGCCTTTCAATTGAGGAAAAGATTGTCGAGTATTTTCAACTTATAGAATTGGAATTCCGATAAGCAAGTTGAGTGGAGAATTGGCTAGTAGAGAAAGAAATATGAAAGATATATTCATATATGATTTCAAGAGGATTTTAAATTTCGAGGACGAAATTTCATTAAGGGGGGGTAGAGTGTAATATCCCGCTTCAGACTCAAGTATTTAGCAGAGTTGAGACGATGTATCAGAGATGTTTTAAGCAAAGGGCAATTTGGTAATTTCCAATTAATGGCTTTATATATGGCAAAAGCCATTCTTTCCCTCATTTTCTAACACTCTTTCTCTCTCTAGAATTCAACTCTCTCCCTTCTCTCTACCCTCTCACCCGATTTTCCTCCTTCCCATCTCAATCTTCAACTGATCATTATTCCATTTGATGCTAAACCATGCAAGCACCAATTGTGTGATCCTTGAGCTATTTTGGAAGCAAAAGGAGCAAGTAAGAAAGAAAGGTAAAAAGGGGCAAAGCTAGGTTTTGTGAAGGAATCAAGTTAGGATTTTGGGTGGAAAGCTTGGCAAGGAATCAAAGCAAGTAATTGAGGTGAGCTCCCTTAGATTAACACCCTCTTGGGATAGTTTGAGGTTTTTTAGTGAGGAATGAAACTTGAATGATTAGGCTTCAATTCTTATTTGTTAGTTTCCCCTTTGTTAATACTTGATATGTTATGATCTTCCTAGTTAAAAACCCTAAATTATGATGTATAATGACTGGTTGGTGTTGCGTATTTGTTAAAATTCGTATTTGAACTTTCTAGAAAAGCTACAGGGCCTGGCCACACTGATTTTATCTTGCCACGATGGCACCCATCGTGCCATGATCATAAAGATCTGGGCACCATCGTGCCACGACAAGCACTCATCGTGCCACGATGAAAACAGTATGCCACCCTATTTTTGAAATGTGTTTTATGGCCAGAAAACTATCCTCACAGCGCCAGAGTGTCTTTGTACATTCAGTAATGGAAGGAAAGGTCATAGACATCCCTTGTATTAACACGGGAGTGGGAATGGTACTTCAAACATCACAAAGGAATAACCTCAGTAAATTTAGACGTCATTTATGACAAATGGGATAATAAGCCCTTAAGCATGGCATATGACAACGATATGTCTAGAACCTTTGATAGGTTAGTAAGATTAGAAAGTATTCAATTAAGTGTACGAAAGTACAAGGAATGTTTTAACATTCAAAGATTAGAAATTACAGTAAAGACTAAGTTAAGACGTGCTACTTGGAGTTCCCGCTAGTTGGAACGTCGAGGCCACGTATAAGTTGAGAAATTAATTAAGTTAAGAATGTATTCAATAAAGAGTGCGAAGGCACGAATTATATTCAGAGTAAGAGACGGGATTACTACGTCTTAAGATATTGTTAACTCAACATTATTTATGAAAATGCTTGTCGTACCTCTTATTGTTCCCACTAGTTGGAGCATGGAGGGTCATGTGCAAGCTAAGATAATTAATTTAAAAGATTAATGTGTCTCCTGTTTTTTCGCTAGTCAGAACGCAGGGGGTTCCGGCAAGCTGGAACGGTGAAGTTACCATCCGCGAGGATAGCCGCACATAAGAGTTTAATTAAAATGTTAAGTCGTGACTTTCGTTGTTCACGCTAGTGGGACACGAAAGGTTCATGCATAAGTTAAGACATAATGGAAAGTATGTTAAGTCGCGTCTTTCGTCGTTCACGCTAGTGGGACACGGAAGGTATACGCGTAAGTTAAGACTATTAATAAGATAAGTCGTGTCTTCTGTTGTTCACGCTAGTGGGACACAGGAGGTTCACGCTAGTGGGACGAGTTATTCCGCAAGGATGACCGCACGACGATAAGAGGAGTCCGATGTTAGCCTTAGATAGGAATTTCACCGGTAGTAGGGAGATGTATTCTAGGGTTACTCCACTCGGATGCACTCCGTAAAATGAACCAAGATAATTACTGTATGTTCAACGCTAACTTTCTAACTTAATGTTATAAGAAAGATGAATATGTATATTATACAAAGAGAAATGACAAAGTAGTCATCAGATATCAGGAAAGTGATCATAGAATTCCCCTCGATCACTAAGTATGAGATTATGTATAAGATAAGTATATGATAAGAGACATATAGCGATCCTAATATTTCCCATGATCGCAAGATATGTAGAGACTGACGGCGATCATAGGTTTTCCCCGAGATCGCCTAGAGTTAGTGCATGGCGACCCTAGGTTTCCCCGAGGTTGCCAACAGTAGGTTGGGCTGGAGCTCACTGAGACATTATGTCTCATCCCAATCCTTCTGGTGCAGGTTTTCAGGTAAGCAAGAGGTTCGTGATGAAGACATCAGGGAGACGCTGAATGGAGTGCAGTTGTTCGTCATGTACCAGCTCATGAGTTTATCGAACATCTGTATAAGTGTATTTAGTGGTACTTGATTGGTTGTATAAACGAGTAAATTGTATTCATTCAGTTGTATACCATTATTATTGAAAATTTTAATGTATCCAGTATCAGATTAATATACATGCTAAATATTCCAGACAATTTAGTATGGATGTTACAGTCTCCACCCCAAACCAACACCCTCTTGAATCATGTTAAAGTTCTTCCACCAACCTAAGCTGAATCTCCCGCCACAACATAACTGACCCCCTCCTCTCCAAAAGTAGTCGCACTTGAACACCTAAACATTTGAGTAACTCCATTGAAAGAAGTTGTAGGAGAAACACTTCGTTTTACTTTGCATGTGTTTGATTATGCGGTGGCGAGAATTGATTTTGGTGGAATTGATTTTACAAAATTGATTTTGGTTAAAAGTGAGTTGAATGAAAAATGATTTATGTTTGGATATCTTTACAATAGAAGTGATTTGTATAAAATATGTTGTTTGGATATTTTGTGTCAAAATTGTTTTTGGTTATGTAAAAGACCAAAATGGGTTCCTCATATGTGGTGCATTTAAAACAGATTTCATTTATTTTCTTTTACAAATTTCATTTCCATTTTTAGTTACTTATTTTTTTGACGCATTTTTAGTATTTTTTTAAAGAGATTTTGGTTAGTTATCTAATTTTACGTTTCATTATTTAATATACAATTGTGTGTAGATTATTAAAAAGCTATTGGGCCATTAAGAAAGGCTTTTTGATGGGCCGGAGCAAGAAAACAAATAGGAGTCCAAAAACCACCGTTTCCTCCCACAAGAGTGTCTTCTTCAACCCTGTTCTTAGGAATTTCTGCAAAACAAAAAAAGCACGCGGACAACAATCAGCAGATGGAGTAACGAATTTGTCAAGTAGGTGAAGAGATTTTTCAAATAAAAAGGGGTATGTGAAAGGAAGTGATGAGACTCAAGGGCAAAATAGACAAATGGTGTTGTGTACTTCCGCGGTAGAGCGACTCAATTTCAAGAAGCTAGGAATACTAGCTTCTTTCAGAATCGATTTTGAACATAGAAACATACGACGGCGGTAGAGTGTGGCAGGAGAACCAAACACGTTGAAATCGCGTTTAATGAGTAGAATGCCGTTTGATTGTTTTCACCGCGTAACCAAACACTGACTTAATCCAAGACCAACTCAAAAACTTCACCAAATCAACAAAAAGACTTTAAAACATTTCTTGATCACCAAAAATAACATGATTACGCCGCATCACTTTTGTCCTATTTATAATCGGCTTTCAGATCCAAAAGAGTTTGAAATTTTTCAATGCAATGCAGGAAGACATACATGAATCCACTTTTTGAGCGTATTAATTAAATTTACCAATTATCTTTTCCAATTTTATCAATTAGGAGTTGAAAATAGAGTAAAATATTCCCGAAAATCAAGATAACAAATATATATAGTAACAATTAATTCACATGAATTCTCACAATTTAGCTTTGTTTGATAAAAATCTAGCTTTATCTCCCCTAAAAAAAAAAGCTTTATTTAACGAGAAGATACAGATGACAGATCAAGGCTAGATAGCAAGGAGGAGCGAGAGGAATAGATTCTTAAATCATATCATATAATATAATAATATAATATAGAAGAGGAGGTTTGGAGGTGGAAAACAAACAATTAAATAATTATTGCAAATCAAATTTTCAAAAAGTATAACTTTGATTCATATCCCTTCAGGAAACTTTTACTTATATAGTACATAAGTAATTTTATACTTCCTTAAAAAAAAGTAATTTCATACTAATAATAAAGAATTTTTTTACACACCTAATAAAAAGTATTTTTGTTAGTCTAATAGAGGTTTAGACAACTCAAAAATGTTACTTTTTTTTTTGTCATTTAAGAAAATTACAGTATATTTTTTTTATTAAAAGAGGCTAAGCCCCAAACAAAGAACTAGAAATATCTAGGAAACACGGTAAAAACAACATCCGCCAACAGAACATATGAAATAAAAATAAACAAGAAAATTCAATAATCATAAAATTTGTATCTAAACTCAAACCGACATGTCTCGTCACTCTCACTCATCTATATTATGTATAAAAAAATAGTTTGGATTGGTTTTTTTATTACCTATTTTACCCTTTATTTAAACTATTTTATTTACTATTTTATCCTTTAACAATATTATTTTAAATTTTAGATTAAAAAATTAAATCCCATTAAAGTAGGAATAAGTCACTATAACAGGAACAATATTATCTATATCATACTATATATAAAGGGGATTGAAATTTTGGACAAACTTTTATTATTTTAATTATACCCTTAAACAAATTTTTCTATATTAATGTTATATTGTTGGTGTTGTTAAAAAGAATAAAAAATATATTATATTTGTTAAATTATTGTTGTCATTCAAAAAAATAAACGTGGTTTGTTATAATTTTTTTTTTACAAAATGTTTGTTACAATTTAAAAGTCACAAACATTTGTACTTATAATTTTAATCAAAATCAAAATTTCATATAAAATATCATTCATAATTTACACACGTTAACACAATAAAAAGAATGGAAAATAAAATGTATCTATAAAAGAAAATGTTTTTTAGGGGATTAAATAAAATGCTTATATAACAACATGTAGCTATAGTGTTCATTATTTACGTACCGTTCTAGAATTGTGCAGGGAGAAGCTGAATTCAAATGTCTCAAATTGAAATTATTTCTTTTATGTGCTTGATGAGATTCTTTTTTGACAGAGTGTTTGATGAAATTCTTGAAAACTAAAATATGTGATATATGGACTACATTTCTTAGGATCGTCTTTAACTTAGTATTAAAGGCGCGCAACGTCGGAAAAATACACTAGTTATGAAATTAAACGAAATTACTTTTTTTTTCTGGGCACTTTAATGCTAAACTAAAGACGATCCTAAGAAATATAGTCCATATATCATATATTCTAGTTTTCAAGAATTTCATCAAGCACTGTGTCAAAAAAGAATCTCATCAAGCACATAAAAGAAATAATTTCAATTTGAGTCATTTGAATTCAGCTTCTGCCTGCACAATTCTGGAACGGTACGTAAATAATGAACACTACAACTACATGTTGTTATATAAGCATTTTATTTTATCCCCTAAAAAACATTTTATTTTATAGATACATTTTATTTTCCGTTCTTTTTATTGTGTTAACGCGAGTAAGTTATAAACGATATTATATATGAAATTTTGATTTTGATTAAAATTATAAGTACAAATGTTTGTGACTTTTAAATTGTAACAAACATTTTGTCAAAAAAAATTTATAACAAACCACGTTTATTTTTTTGAATGACAACAATAATTTAACAAATATTCCCTCAAATTTTTTTTTAACAAATATAATATAATTTTTTATTCTTTTTAACAACACCAACAATATAACATTAATATAGAAAAATTTGTTTAAGGGTGTAATTGGAATAATAAAGTTAGTCCAAAATTTCAATCCCCTTTATATATAGCATGATATAGATAATATTGTTCCTATTGTAGTGACATATTCCTACTTTAATGGGATTTAAATATTTAATCTAAAATTTAAAATAATATTATTAAAGGATAAAATAGTAAATAAAATAGTTTAAATGAAGGTAACATAGGTAAGAAAAAAACCAATCCAAACTTTTTTTTTTACACATAATATAGATGAGTGAGAGTGACGAGACATGTCGGTTTGAGTTTAGATACAAATTTTATGATTATTAAATTTTCTTGTTTATTTTTATTTCATACGTTTGGCGGATGTTGTTTTTACCGTGTTTCCTAGATATTTCTAGTTCTTTGTTTGGGGCTTAGCCTCTTTTAATAAAAAAAAATATTCCGTAAATTTCTTAAAAGACAAAAAAAAAGTAACATTTTTGAGTTGTCTAAACCTCTATTAGACTAACAAAAATACTTTTTTTTAGGTGTGTAATTTTTTTTTTGTCAAGTAGTCTAGTGGATATCATAATCTACATCAAAAAAGCCGTATAAGTGGGATGTCCGGGGTTCGAACCTTAGACCCTGCATATAATAATGCATTGTCCCTGCCATTTGAGCTATGGTCACAGGGACAAAAAATTCTTTATTATTAGTATAAAATTACTTTTTATCAACCACAATTTATAAGATGGTATCAGAGCCTCTCCAAGATCCATTAGGCCACCTGCTATCAGGTTTTCGCTATCGGGCCACCCACTATTTATGTCCACGAACCAAGCTCAATAGTGCTGATCGTGAGGGAGTGTGTTAAGAGTCCCACATCGGATAGGAGATATCCTGACAATGTGTTTATAAGTGGGGGCAATCTTCACCTCACAAGTCGGTTTTGTGGGGTTGTATTAGGCTCAACCACCCTTTCTAAGACTTCTCCTTCCTATCTAGCCTTGAAGTATCTTCTCATTAAATAAAGCTATTTTTTTTTTTAGGGGAAATAAAGCTAAATTTTTTCAAACAAAGCTAAATTGTGAGAATAAAACACCACATTGTTTTCCTCTTATTTGCTTTTTAATTCATGTGAATTAATAGTTACTATATATATTTGTTATCTTGATTTTCGGGAATATTTTGCTCTATTTTCAACTCCTAATTGATAAAATTGGAGAAGATAATTGGTAAATTTAATTAATACGCTCAAAAAGTGGATTCATGTATGTCTTCCTGCATTGCATTGAAAAACTTCAAACTCTTTTTTGGATCTGAAAGCTGATTATAAAGAGGACAAGTGATGCGGCTGGGAATGGCAATGGGTACCCCATGGGTAGGGTACTATAGTACCCCTCCCAATGCCCGCGTTTATAAAAAATGCCCGTACCCGAGCCCGTACCCTCGTGGGCAACAATTTTAGTGCCCTTCCTCATACCCTCTGGGCACCTAAGTGCACATACCCGCACTTTAACTATGAAAAGACAATAAAAAACATCACAATTGAAATAAAAATATGATCCAAGAAATTTCAAATAAATAAAGCAGTTTTTAGGCTAAGATTTAGGCTTAAATAGCTAAATAAATTAATTAATTGTACAGTAAAAATAAATAAATTATTTATCGTATTATATAAATACGTATATGCGAGTGGACGGAGCTGGGTAGTATAATATCCATACCCATTTAAATTTACAGGTAATTACCAGAACCTAAGCCCGAACCCATGAAAGAGAGGTCTTACCCTACCCATTGTGGGTATTTTTTGCGGGTGCCCATCGGACTTGAGTCCAATTGTCATCCCTAGATGCGGCGTAATCATGTTATTTTTGGGGATCAAGAAATGTTTTAAAGTCCTTTTGTTGATTTGGTGAAGTCTTTGAGTTGGTCTTGGATTAAAAGTAAAGCGAATCCTCTCATCTCTCACTATAACAACTCCTCTCACTTGATATGCCCACTATGCCAAATGTATCAAAGTATTCATCCTTTACATCCCAGGCTCTTACTGAAGGACGAAAATTTACATGAGAAATACCCAGAAATGCATGTGAAGAGCTTAACACGCAACAAATGAAAACGTGCTCAGGTTTTTAATCAGCAGCCTCCATAAACATGAGTTTGTTATCCCATCACCATACAGAATAGTTAAACAATCTTAACAGAATACCAATGACAACCAATTTTTAAAAAGATTGTTAATCATGGATTGCAGAAAGGAAGAAAAAATAAGAGGTTTGTTAAAATTCAACTAACTACTTCGCAACTTGATAATTTTTGTAAATCACACATTGCTGAACAATAATTGTTTATTCATATTCCACTACGCTACAACACTATAACCACTATTTGACACACTGATTTCTAATGGAGAAAACACAATACTTGAGAATAAATATTCATGTATAAATCTCAGTTTTTGATGTAAATCCACAACAGAATGGTATATATTCAAGACATCGTGCTATAATAATATATCACAGGTAGAAAAGAAGGGCATCCCATGACCACATCGTGGTGGACCCTCTCTTGAACCAAAATTAAGAAAAGAAAAAGAAAAGGGATCGCTTGTCGGCTTGTGAGCCCTCACTAGACAAGGATAATGAATAATAAAATTGATAGCACAAAAAGACATTTTACATCAACAAAACATGCTACATTTATAAAACATATGTAGAAACACAACAACCCCGGGAAGAACATCAATGACAACCAAGAAAGCCAGACAGGGAAGCGATATGTTACCAACAACGCATCATAACTTCAATCAAAACAATTATGCAATTGGGGAGGCAGCAGAAACAGGGTTGTGGTCTCCTCTGAATAGAACTGTCCAACAAATTACCTTGAAGTATATATTAATCCATCAAAGATTAGAACAGCTCCTCAGAATTGAATTTATTCCACGCTTCCTGTTATAAAAAAAATTATCAACCTTTCAGCAAATAGTGAAAGCAGAGTATTCTAGACTTGGCTATATTATAGTATTATACTAGACTATTGACAAAAATTCATGTCGCCATTAAAACATTTTTATGAAAAAGAAATAGGAGAATTAGGGACTTGTTTACTTTCTAAAATCATTTTCAGTTTTCATTTTCTAAAATTTGTATATTTTAAATTGCTAATAAGGAAATGGAAGACTCATGTAATGAATTACACAATTATGATGAAGAAAAGACGAAAGGCAAGCTAGGAAGAATGTATTTTTAGGAAGAATTGTTTATTTTTGTGTATGTCTGTTTTCAAAAATTATAAAAGGAAATGGTGAGGGGAATATTGGATCTATACTCTCTTATGTTTATTAGATGATATGAAAACGAGAACGGAAAATATGGTAAGTAAATAGGCTCTGGTATTTAAGTATTGAAACTAAAAATATTCAAGTAAATAGGCCACAATGAAATCTTTGTTTAGGAAACAATGAAAACAACGCAAATTTGTTCTCACTGTTTTTATACAAACATTGAAGACAGTAAAAAGCGAAAACAAGTTGACATTTTTGTAATAAAAAATGATAATAGAAAATGTTTCCTAAAACCAAACAAGCAGTAAGACTATAAGCTGAAAAAATATGGATTGAGATGAGGAAATATGTGATCCCTCAAGAACAAAGTGTGAAAACTCCAAAGTTTAAGAATCAAAACGAAACCAAGCAACAAATAAAGTGACAATCTGTGAAGGCAGCACATCACAGTAAACCCCTACCATAATTTTTTTTATAAATTTCTTAATTATAAAGCACATAAGATGGTCAGAAATACCTTGAGTAGGTCAAACACCTTTTCTGCAATATATTTTTGCTGAAGAGTGGCACCCTTCTGCTGTACCTTATCTGGATGAATACACAACGTAGCTTTCCTATAAGCCTTCTTAACAGCAGCAGCTGTAATCAAATCAGTTAAACCGACTGGCTGCCAACCACATTCAGGCCACAGCACCTGATAATCATTCATGAAGGAAACAAGTTAACATCATTGACAGATTCTCTGGTCAAAAAATAGTTCACGCTAATTCTGTAACAAAAACAATAACACCTTAAATACACAAACAAAGGCACTGTTTTGGCTCATTCAAAATTCAAATGCATGAACCTTTTAGAGTGCATAAGGAAGACTGTCCGTGTGGACCATGAAGAATACGGTCCAACACTAGACCACTTGTAATATGTTAAGCATATATTGCTATTTTATTCAATGATTAAGATCACTGTCTGGTAACATGGATGTTGAGAATTTATGGTAATTATGCCTTAGGTCCTTTTGTTTCTCCTGAAGCCTTCACCCTAAGGTTTTCTGACCATTGAACAGAGAGTGCGTCAAAAGGGAAATCTCCAGAGGTGGAGCACAAGGAGCCGATCGAAGCATGCAACGTGGAAGGTCTCGACGTGTGTTCCAGGTACAACAAAAATATTCGGGCGACTCTGATACCTCCAAAACCAAAGGGAGTGTGCGCACATGGGGTGGGGACCACCAAAACAATCCCCTTGATACTACTATCTTCAATTCTCTCTCCACAATAAAAAGCAAAATCCCTATCTAGATGAAAATTCTCAATTCAGCAATCTAAACAAATACTGGCAAATGACAAAAAAACTATGCCCAGGTTGATGGCATTTCAATCGCCGTTTCCCTACCCACTGACAGGTTGGAAATGGTGAGTGAAAAGGGGAAATGATAGATTCACCCTTCACACACCAATTCAATTTAGGGAGTGCACCTCCTAACTTGCAATATTATTTAATTCTTAAATACCTCACCATACAAATGCAAGTATCTTATATAAGGAAGTACTGAATTTGCCATATTGAGAAACCAATTGTAGGCTAGGCAGTAAACTTGGGTGTCCATCTGTGGACCATATGTTATGTGGCCCACCGTAGAATCCACGGCATAAAATTATGGAACCAAGTTGCTTTGACTCTCACCTTCCCCTGAATTGACTGAAATTGAATTATGACCACATCATTGCATTCTTTTCAAAATCAAACAAACCTCTCATAAGGACGTGGTCTTCTGTAGGCTAATATCTGATCAGAAATTGCAACAATCAATGATATCTTTTGCAGGAAATAGACATATTAGTTGCACCTTTAGTAAACAGAGCAACTCAGTCCTAAATCTATACAACCAGGACAGTTTTAAAGCGAGCACAACCATTCACTTATAGCCCAAGAAGGTGAATTGACAATCAGACAAGACACATGAGAAAATATGTCCAACAATACAAGAATTCCAGTATAGCATATGTTAAAATTTGGACTCAAGAATTGAAAACGTAAAAGAAAAAAGAGATGATCCATGCCTACATACTGCCATGCATGCACTATACGGATCTGGAATAGGAAACATTCAGAGATATTATTCTGTGCTCTTACTAAGTACATACATATTGCAAGGTGGAGAGCAAAGCTCGTAAGTTTCCCTCTTTTCCTGCAGACCACCGCTTAATTTCAAAATCCAGTGTTTCACCGAGCCTCTGAAATCAATACACAGAAAAAATTAAATAACAAGAACAAAACCATATTACAATAAAAACTGCAAAATTTTATCGGCAGCTTCTACAAAACAGTTTTTGCCTGGAACAAGGATGAAGAAGGAATTGGCATTGTAAATGCAGTTATTGCAAGTATACGAACAGAAACCCCCTCACCCATAAATAGAAAGAAAAACAACACTACTTACACTTCTCTCAGCTTGCTCTCTTTGAGTTTGCAAGTCCCGCTGATTCTTCTCAGCCAATGCTTTTGCCTAGTACAAAATATCATGGTCATAGCATAAACAAGTTGGTTAAAAAAATGTGTATTTTTCACCAGTTCTTTGTATCAACTGTCAAGAAACAACAAAGAAAACAAACTAAGGAGACAGATGCTGTGATGCAATGGCACATACCACACGCTCCTGAGACCTCTGGTGGCGTTCCAACCTAGCTTTTCGCCTTTCTTCACTTTCCCCATCAACTTCTTGAAACTCTCCAGATGATGGAGCAGCTTCAAACCATAAAAGAGAGAACAAAACAAGACATGTAAGTGATAAAAACTGAATTGAACTTGGGAAACTGTAGAATTGTGTAGTATTTTATCAAATTAGCCACTGAATTCCGAGGAAGGAAGCCTCTGTCACAGTATAGATATATAAACTGTATGAAGACAGGAATAGGAAAAGGGAGCCATGCTCCTGAAAATAGGAAAAATGGCAATGAACAGAAAAGAAAAGGCTCCTGTACTGAGAAGGACCCATTCCTACTCTCAGCTTTTCATCCCAAGATTTGCCAGCCTTTTCATGTCTTAAAGGTTACCCATCCTCCCCACTCCATTCTATTATTTGTCCCCTCCACCGTAATAATGGGCATATTCTTAAAAGAAGGCCTAGCAGTAAGCAACGACAAAAACACAGATGTTTTATTTTTTTAAAATTAAAAACACATTAGATATGTGGATCCGGCTCCTCTAAAGTGAGCAATCCACTTTAAAGTATAAAGTGAGTAATATCAACCATTGATTAACAAATCAAAGGTAGATATTATAAGTACACCATAACAAATCATGAGTTTATTAAAATAACAAACTTTGATTTTCTCACTTTACACTTTAGAGGATCCGAATCCTAGATATGTATATATTTGT
Source organism: Medicago ruthenica (assembly GCA_018208015.1). NCBI lineage: Eukaryota > Viridiplantae > Streptophyta > Magnoliopsida > Fabales > Fabaceae > Medicago > Medicago ruthenica. Next base: position 89,307,624 of record CM031374.1, on the reverse strand, counting down.
TGTATGTGTATTTTCCTTGACTCTTCCCATAATACTAACTATTGCAATCATCCTGGATCTTTCTGCTCTCTGCTCTCTCAGAATCTTTCTTATCTTTCTATATTTCAGCATTGCAAGTCTTGACAAAAACAAACTACTATTGCATTAATAACACATTAAAAATGCAAACCTACCTCCAAAGATTGAAGTAAGATCATCAACAATATTACTTGATGATGGTGCTTTTTTCATATTTGAAGATCCACTTTTCCTTGTTGCATCTGCCTCCTGAAAACATACAGGTTCAGACACACTTAACAGCCAAGTTTTGAATAGATTAAATAAGAGTAGACATGGTTTTCAACCTTTCTTTTTATTTTAGTTTTAATTTAAATCAGATGATTTTAAATTTTTAAATAACTACATAATATTTACTTGTCATCTTATAAAAAATAAAGTTGCTTTATTTATAATAGAAATAGTAAAAGGTATAACTACCCTCTAACTATATTTTCCGTCTTTTTAGGAATATTGTTGAAAGATGGGAAGACACCAAACACCAAACCCAAGTTTGGCCATTATATTTGAATATAGACTACACATTTAAAGAAGAATAAAAAAGAGATCCTCACTGTGGAGTTGTCCCTAAAAGGCCTTGGAGCACTGCTGGGTCTTGAACCCGCGCCAAAGAAGGATTCAAGATCATCCCCATTCTTCTGTTGGTTCATCCTTGCAGAAGCTGCAGCCCTCTCTCTGGCATCGGCAGCGGCCCTTTCTGCAGCACGTTCAGCTTTAACCCGTGCTTCAGTTTCAGCCCTCGCCGCTGTAGCTCTTTCCCGTGCTTCCCTCTCCTTTGCCGCTGCAGCAGCCTTTTCAGCTCTTTCCTTTGCTTCTGCAGCTGCCCTTTCTCGGGCTTCAGCATGTGCCCTTTGCACTGCAGCTCTTTCAGCACGCTCTCGGGCTTCAGCATTAGCTTTCCCAACAGCAGCCCTCTCAGCTCTCTGGCGTGCTTCAGCAGCTGCTCGTTCACGGGCTTCTCGTGTGGCTCTTTCTACGGCCTGTCTAGCCTTTTCTCTCTCATCCCTTTCTTTCATTAATCTTCTTTGCTCCTTTTCCTCTCTCTCCTTTTGCTGCCGGTCATGTTCTAACCTTTCTTGTTTTTCTCTCTCCTCTAGTATAGCTCTGTCATCTTTTTCCGATTGCCCAAATTCTTTGCTTTTAGCAGCCTTTGTATGCTCTCTCTCCCTAACTTCCTTTGCATGCCTAAATTTAGCCTCAGCCCTATCCATTGCTTCCTTCATGGCCGCAGCAGCTGTGTTCATCTCTAACTCATCATCGGGAAGACCATTTCCACTCTCAGCATCATTACCGTGACTACTGCCCGCAGCAAAATCATCAAGTTCATCAAACTGAGATGTTGGAGATGCTGATGCTGCAGCAGACCTAGGGTCATGAGAGAATCGAGTGGAACCAGGGAAAGAAGAAAATTCATTGGCCTTCTTTCTAGTATTGGTAGAACCTGGTGAACCTGTTCCTGACCTATGAATATGCACTGGCCGTGGAGGAGGGGGTCTTGAAGGCGGTGGAGCAGTGGTTGGTTGAGTAAAAAGAGGAATCTCTGACACGGTCAGCCATACATCCTCACATGATTCCAAGTTTTCTTCATATTTTGGAGACATGTCTGCCGGAATATTGGCTTGGCCAAAACCACTATTATTATTTGGAGGGGAGGTAGACCTTTGGCCAACTGGTTTATTAGAATCAGATGAGAAAGTAGGCATGTAAAATGGGGGCTGCATAAAATCCTGATCACTTTCAACGGGAATGTCCTTTTGTGAGTGCCTCTCAGGACTCATCCCAGACAACTTATCAACCGGTTCTTTATCTCTAGTCCAACTTGTGCTTGTGTTCAACCCTGGAGCACTGTTATCCTTACTGCTATTTCTCTCAGATGAGAATGCTGGTACAGATCTTCCGAGCCCGTCAAAAGGGTCAATGTCTTCATATATTCTGCCATTTGAAGTTGATGAACTATTTCTAGAACTACTAAATTTACTAATTTCTTCCAAAGGGTCTGTGAAGTTGCTTCTGGATGAATCCATTGGGGCTGAAGTTGATGCAAATACTTTGAACGGGTCTTCTGCTTCGATGGAGGTTGTTTTAGATGCACTTACAGTTGGGTCAGAGGACAAACCAATATCAGGAGCATGCCTGTTATTAACATATAAAAATGATTACGACACATCCAACATTGGCGAGATAAACAATATCTATGAAGCGCTCATCAAAGATACATGGAAAATTATCTTGTTGTTTATTCCATTTATCTATGTGTGAGTGCTATAAATATATGTGGTAATTAGATTTTAAAAAATTAAAAAAATAAAAAAGGTGGACACAGCTTGAAACAAAGATTTCTCACTTCTTTTTCCCTTTACTGTTTTATTTCATGGAAAACAAAATGTTTTAAAAAGAGAACAAGTTAAAGATGATAGCAGGAAAACTGATGCTGTTGTAATAATATGGGTTGGGTTCCTATTCCTCTATTCGCATACTCCTGTTTCCTGTCTACCCAAATGAAATACTTAGGGACAACACGATTGTAAGATTTTCAATTTCTAGCACCTAATGGATGAAGCATCCTCAGACAAAGATAATCTTTCTCCGTGGTAGTCCTTGTATGCATCAGCAACCAAACCAAATGAATAATTCACATTATAGAAAGAGAAACACTCAACAAATAAATTCATTACCCAACATAAGAAAAAAGGTACGTCTGATGTGAATACAACCACCCTGAGCTGGAAACAAAAATGCTAAACTTAATTTGCATAGGGTGTGAGACATTCTCAAACTCTCAAACTAATTAAGCCTCAAGATTTGATTGCATTTCTTAATCTTTTTAAATCAAAAAGTGCACTGAAAGATAGAAAAATGATAGTAGTAGACAAGAGAATAAATTGGAAGCAATAAAAGATGGCAAGAGGAGGTCTTTCTGAAAAAAAATATGGTTAGGGGAAAAGTCCAAGTCTCTCGAATACCTGAGTTGCAATACAGATTTTCAATCAATGAACACTATTTTCCTCAATATTCAGAGTAACTAGGACCTACCAAACTCCTTGAGCTTTGTTCAATTGTCAACACAATAGAAAACTATAACCAATGTTACTAAACCTTATCTTTCAAATGTGTTATCAGCTATGGGCTATGGCAACTTAGGCTTTGTTTGCGAGTTTGGAGGGGAGGGGAATAGAAGAAAAATAAAGAAATCTTCCACATTTATTGAAAGGGTGTTTTTGTAGAGAATGATAAATGAATGTTTATGATTAATATATTTTGAAATTTGAGAATATTATAAATAAATTGAATTTAAAGATTTGATATAAACCCTCCAAAAGACCAAAACCCTCCTCTGATACAATTTGAGTTCCTCCTAAATTAGGGGAATTTTGAATTATGAAGAAAAATAGACCGCCCAAAGCCCTCCCATTCCAAAGTCCTCTATTACTTCCACTTGCTCCTTTTTTTTTCCTTCAAAGCCCTCCCCTCCAACCTCGCAAACAAAGCCTTAATATCTATCACATTGATTACTTCAGAGGCTAATATCACATCAATAACTTATGATTGTATTACAAAATGCACAGAACTATCGAAATGCATCTCAAAGACCTAATACATGATATGCATTAAAAACCTCCTAGAAGAAAAATAAAAAATTGAATCTTCAATCCCAAACCAACAGTTTGCAATAGCTCGATGCTCGAAATATATCGAAATAGAATACGACAACTACGATGCATAATTGAGTAATTGACTACCATATATTAGGGGAAAAAAGAAGTTTAGAAACATGTATATACTTGCTTGCACAAAAAGCATAATCACGAAAAGTACTACTGAGTAATTACAATTATTACAAAAGAATCTAAGTTACCAAAACAACAAAATACAGTGTTAAAAATATACTATATACTATATAAGATACCTGTCACTAGACGATGATCTACTCTTTCCAAATCCAGCTAACAAATCATCAAAATCAGAACCACTTCTGTCATTTTTCTCCAAACCTTTCCTACCAGAACCCTTCGAATCCTTACCAAATCCACCAAGAAGATCATCAAATGCACCACTATCGGATTTCGGCGAGGCGAAAACATTCTCAAAATTAACTTTCCCGGTGCTCTTCAGCCCCGGCACACCGTCAAAAACATCGTCGTCGTAAACCGGTTTATCATAAACCGGTGGCGGTGAAGAATTTCCGGCGGATCCAGGAAACATGGAATCCAAATCGAACGGTGCATCGCGAGGATTGGATTTGGATTTGGATCCGGTGGTGGTAAAGAGATCGTCGAAACTGGAGGAGTCGCGGTTGTGACGGTTGGTGGAGGATCCGAAAACGGAATCGGATGTACGAGCGGATCGGGATCCGAAATCGAAGTTGAGAGAAGTTGAATTTGAATTTGAAGATGAAGATGATGGTTTAGGTGGTTGAGACATTGGAGCGGATTTACCTTGAGGTTTGATACCGAAATCGGAAGAAGATAAAAGGTTATCGAAATCGTTCATGGTGGTGGTTAGGGATTTTGCGATGGAATTGAGGAAATTGAAATGGGGAATGAAGAAGGTGAAGGAGAATGGGATCGGGTGTGTTAGAGTAGAGAGAGCATGCGGTGAGGATGAGGTGTTGAGGCTTCTTCTCCCTTTGTCCTCTTGGAGAATTTGCCAACACGGATATCAATCAAACTTGTTTAAATTCATTTTTTATATTTTTGTGGGCGAACACTTGTTTTTCAAATTCTTCTATTTGTCAATATTCAATCATCAAGCTATTCATGCAACATCCTTAGTTCATTTTTATATAAGTCAGCCAGGGGAAATAAATTACCCTTTCTTGTTTAAAAAAATACACACTCACTATTATCTCATAATAATAATAATAATGAATCTATCTCATACTAATGAATAATTAATTAATTCACATTTATCAATATATAATTTTGACTTTTAATATATTTAATTATTTATTTACAAAAATTATAAAAAAATTGATATATTAAAAATATTCATCGACATAAATTTAAATCATTCTGTATATTACCGTTTATCTTTATATATTAATAAAAAAAATGTAGTTAAAGTATATTTTGTAAATAATACATATTATCAAATTTGATCATTTATTCTGTCAAACAAAAAATTGATCATTTATCTGCGATGAAGTGAGTAATAATAAATGTTTGTTTACTTATGCCCTTATGATAGTTGTTAAACATGTAAAAATGAAAATAGTTGATAACTTTTATGTAAAAAAAATATTTTTGATATTTTAATGTGTTGAATAAATAAATCTCAAGATAAATTTTTTACTTTAAACTTTTATCAAATGTCATTATGGCATTTGTTAACATTTCCCGAATAATGATTACCTTTTTTCCTTTAGCTTTCTTCCTTTCTCTTTCCCTTTTACTTTTTCTTCATGTGGTAGATTGATTTGTTGCCAATCATATGTTTTACGGTGACTTGTTTTTTTAAGGAGATATTCTAAAGTTACATTATTAACATTTTCTTTCTATCATTTTAGTCTTGTAATTTTTGGCTAAAATATTTACCATTAGGATTGTATATACTTTTAAAAAAAATTACACATTTATTCATCTATATGTCTTATTATATCATTTTGTTATATTATTTATAAAATATATATCTTCACAATTAGTAAAAATATACCCCTAAAAAATAGTAAAAATATAATTGTGTGGAATTATTTTACGCACAAAAAGTACATATCAAATAACAAAATGACGAATTATTTTAAAAAATTTAAATTTGATTTTTGGTTGGAACAATTCTTAATTGGGCAGAATAACGAAAAGGATGTAGATGATGATTCTGGAAATTAAAAAAAAAACTCAAAACCACCCATTTTCGATGAATGGAGACGAATAAAAAACTTAGAGAGAAGTAAAACTTACCTCTCTAAAATAAACTAGGGCCAACTTGTGATAACTACAAAAAAAAATTCATTTTTTCATTAGTTTAACATGTTAAATTACACAAGTATATTACGTAATTGAGAATATAAAAGATGATTTTTGTACAACAACCCTTGTATTATACAATGTGTAATAGTATATGCTAAATACAAAGGATAATTTAATAATAATTACACGCAAAATTTTTTTATAACATGAGGTAATTTGAGAAATGTTAAGGACTTTAAATGATAACTTTTTATGAAAGTTTGTGTAATAAAGTGTATTGAAAATTGAAAACTATAACATTTTTAAAGAATAATTATTTTATTTAGAATGTTTAAAGAGTGCCCCTGGGGCACTGGAAAGACTTTAAATGCTAACTTTTTATGAAAGTTTATGTAATAAAGTGCATTGAAAATTGAAAACTATAACATTTTTAAAGAATAATTACTTTATTTAGAATGTTTAAAGAGTGCCACAGGAACACTCGTTAACAAGATCCTTATAGAAAATCCAACTAACTAAACAATGGAAGAAGATCCCTAAAAAATCATCATCAAGAAGAGGTTGAAGCTCGGGAGGAGGATAAAACAACTCACAAACACCAAAATTACCACCATGAGTCAGACTCGTCAACTTAAAAACATACCTATTTGCCTCGTGAAAAATGTTTTTGATTGAATAATCCCAATCGACAAGATCAATTAAACCAAAAGCTTTTTACAGTAATGGAGTAAAATGAAGATTACGAGGATGTCTCGTAGTAACCATATTAATATACACAAAAGTTATTAATATGAAAATGTCTCATAGTAACCATATTAATAGCAAGATGAAGATTAATATATACAAAATTGATACATCAACTACACTATTAACTTTTATTAATATAATACCTGAAATACGCAATGTGCTTTTATAAAAGGGCTAAAGGAAATATTATTCAAAAATCTTTTACATATAGCAATTCAATCTTTAACCAAGTATTCACTTGTTTTTTTAATTCAAGAAAGCTAGTTATTCACTTTAGCAGCCAACAGTAGTGTTTTTTCCGGTTTTGTTTTATTCAATTGTGTCAAACCGTAAATGATCACAAATGGAAAAGGGTTAATTTAATTCACTATTTTTGTTGTTGTTGAGGGTGGTAGTTGGGTGTTGCGATTTGCGAAAATGAGGATTGACGCTGCAAGATGTCGTAGCAAAAACATGTCCATGGGCCTTCATGTTTTAGAGAGATTACAAGATGTTGGCCTCCCTCTGCCAAGATGTTGCAACAGACATATTTTTGGAAGTGGCATTCTCGATGACATAATGTCTAAAAATGTCATTTTTGTAAGAAAAATTGCATATTTTGGGATTAGCATACTTGAAGTCTATGAATACAGTGTCACTGTTTCAGCATCTGAGCCTCCATTTCAGTGGGAAAAGGCTAAGATAGAGCATGTTGTCAACTAGTACTAAAACTTTTGTTTTGCAAGTTTTGTTTTGAGATTAAATATATGTTTTGTCTCTCTAAATATTCTAACTTTTATTTTTAGTCTCTCTAAAAAACTTCATTAAATATATGTTTTGTCTTTCTTTCATTTTTGCAGGGACCATATTGACATTTTTATGAGTTTAATTAATTTTGAGATGAGTTTAAAACTAAGTGAACAATGTCAAATTTGATAATGACTAACGAATATAGACAGAGAGACGAACTTGATTAACATTTTATAATTTTAATGATCATTTTAAAATATTGATAATCCTAATAATTAGGTTGATACAATTCGTAATAATAGTTTTTTTATAGGAATATGTGAGTTTTTTTTTAGGAGAAATATGTGAGAGTGGTTATTTACTTTCACTGAAATATTATATTGTGTTGTGTGTGATTCAATTTTACTCATTTGGTAAAACCAGAATTCAACATCTCAGCCGATGTTTGGATGTGCAGCCAATTAATTACTTCCACAACATGGTATTGGTACTAAGTCTTCTCACCACTATATTACAACTTAAAAGAAGCTACAAACTCATATTACCAAAGCTTATTTTCCTTCAGAAGCGGAGGTTTAAAAAGAAAAAAGAAAAACTACAAATTATAGCTTTAATTTGAACTAAATGTGCGTCTAATATTATTCCCCAACCAAAGCAAACATGTACTTGGACCAACTGTTCCATTTTGTTTTCAAAAGAGTGGACATTTACAAGAGTGTATGAATCAAAGAAGGGGAAAACCTTGTTTGAGGCAAAGGCATACCCGAGATTAAGAAACAAGTAACCGAGTATTAGTACAAATTTTTGTACTAATATATTCCATGTTGGTCGTATTACAAGCCATATTTTTATAAAATCACATAAAAAAAACTTATCCCTAGCTCCTCCTTGTGTGTGTTAGTCTCCTACATCATTGTCTCGAACTGATTAATGGGTGGGCTACCATCAAGTGAGACATCATTCTCAGGGACACTGGCATCAAACTTATCACCCTTATCTGATGAAGTAGTGGCATGTGATCCCAAAGCCTGCCAAATTATCACATTCCAAGTTGTGTCATTGCATCAGCTTTAACTTATTGATGTTTACAAGAATTTATATTCAAAATACTGTTGAAATGCTGTTTGAGTAAAAATTAATTAAGCAAAGATCAAATATGTGCCAAGCCAACAACCAAGTGCTTTTCTTAATTAAGTTTCTCATGAAATATTATAGGCATAGCTCACAGACAATGTCAAATGACCTTGCCAACTTAACACACATTATCACAGCCTTACATTAATAATGAATGTCAATCAATATCTTATTTTTGGTCAAATATACTTTTCCTGCATCTATATTTTATAACTGGTAGTATGATTTTGATTTTGATTTTGACATCTCGTTCAAGTTTGAATAACAAAAACCATAAGTTTTTTTAATATAATTATAGTTATTTATTTTACAATTAAATATAAAGTCCCTCATTAATTTTTTTTAAGTGATTTCTTATACACATTTTTAAAACTAACTCATGCATAGTTTGGGTTTATATATGTCTATGAGATGTCAGCTCACTGAGCTCAGTGTAAGAGTTTGACCTTGTGTTGTAGTCTCAAGAGACAATTTAAATTCCCCTCGAAACGTTGTTAAATGGTCATCAGTGTCACTTTAATTAATAATAACTTCTCTCTTCCTCAATTTTATTTTTAAAAAAACAGGTTTATATCTAGTGTGTACTAAAAGTCTAAAACAAGAGACTTACAGTTTCATTTGGAACAACCGCATATCTCTCTGATAAGGAGGCAAATGATTTCCCTGTTCAAGGGAAAATGAAACATCCACAATCATGTTTTAATTTTTCAACAGAGAAAAATCGATTCTAAATTAAACCGCCAAATGGTATAAATCAGTAATGTATACAAAAACGAATACAAAATAAAAAAAATGGGTCCAATCAGAGAACCTGATGATGGATACTTTGAGGATTCTATGTGCTGCCCACTGCATCCATCAACACTGAAGGCATCAATAATCGTTGGAACGTTCCTGTAAATCCCAGAGAGATCACATCAATATTCAAACCTTGTAATAAATTGTACAATTACGTAAGACTATATTCAATATATGGTTTCTTGAGCATGAAGTTACCGGTCTGTGGTGTCTCCATGCCCAAGTTGTCCATTTGCACCTCTTCCCCAAGAATATACATTTGCACGATCAGTAACAGCAACCGTGTGTCTCCATCCACTTGACATCTGAACTACTTTCTACCAAACCAAACAAAAGTTTGCAGAAATAAAAAATAGTTGTCATGATTATACATAGCCAGATCTTTTTAAAAGAAAAAGGAAAGAAGGTTCTAGAAGTTTCAAGTACCTGAGCATGAGGAAAGTTCACTAGCATGGGAGAGGAGCAATCAAAATTGTTACCAATTCCAATCTGTCCGAACTATAATGAAAGAGAAAAACAGGTTACAATTTACCAAACACAGGCTAAAAGTGTTTCAACTTCATTATTCTATTCCTAAGTATTTTATTCATGAGTATTTCATGTTTTTATGATACAAAAAATATCATGAAAATAGGAAAAACTGTAAACCTTATTCCAACCCCAGCCGAAAAGTTGTCCATTAGACATGAGTGCCATACTATGCCTCCATCCACCTGATACCTGAAAAAAATGAACATAAAGTCAGTTTCCTATGTTGTCACGGTACTGACTCACGTCAAATTTGAACCTCAGACTATTAGCCTCTATCTCACCGCGCGTTGATCTGTTAACATGGAAATACCAAACATACTACGAAGAATATAAACAATTAGAAGGTCTGCATGAAATTAAAGGATCACCTGAGAAATGAACTTATCACTCAATGCTTGAACCTTGCGAGGCACAAGACAGTCTTTAAAGTCCCCATGCCCAAGCTGACCATATTTACTCCATCCATGCGTGTATAATCCACCGGAAGATGAAACCGATATCGTATGCCTCCAGCCACAAGAAACCATTACAATCTTGTCACCCTGCAAAATGGACATTTGCGATATCAGAACTCCACTACTCTCCCACGTCACCCATCCCACTCCTTAAAGTATATTTTGAAATTGTTTGTATGAAGTGACAAAATGGTGAGTTCTAATTGGTTGTCTGTGTAAAATAAATTTACAATCACAGTCCATTTAACTCTTCTCTAAATTATAATAGATATAAGTTTGAGGACATACATCAATGTTCACATTCTCAGGGATCAAACGATCATTTGTGTCTCCCAATCCCAAGTTTCCATATCGTCCCCAACCCCATCCGTACAAATCTCCGTCTTCGGTAATTGCTACGCTATGTTCAGCACCAGCAGCCACCATTTTGATACATATTCCCTGTAACAGTTGAAAAATCCACGTGTCCTAGTTAGGATTCAGAGTAGTGATCATAATAGATAACCTAGATTCAGCTCTGATAAAAAAAAGTACCTCAAATGCTAGAATTTTTTGTGGCACGTGAGAGTCCTTTGTGGTGCCAAGTCCAAGTTCACCATTTTGATTCCGCCCCCAACTTAAACAGCAAAAGAATACAATGAACGGCTATTACAACACGGGAAAAAACATATTTAAACAAACAAATTAGAAAGAGATCAAAATATGTGCAACAAAGAAGTACACACCTCAGCACCTTGCTTTCCGTAGTAACTGCCAAACAATGACAGTCCCCACAAGCAATTTGCTTTATCCTTAGACCCTGTAATGCTCTAATGGGATGGGGAACGAACAAGTCACTAGGATCACCATGACCTAATCTTACGAAATCACCCCTGGAAAATCATAATATGGTCACTAAGATAAAATGAACAAACATTATTAGGATATAATACAGCAAGGCTTTGTTTGGGAGTTGGGTTTTGGAGGGGAGGGGAAGGAAAGGAAAGGCTTGTGGAGTGATAAACCCTTGTTTGGGAGATTTAAAAAATCAAGGGAAGGTTTTGGGGGGTTTTGAAGGGCTTCATTTGGTCCAATTTTAAAGTTCCCCCAAATTAGGGGGTTTTGGGGGGTTAAACATACAAATTGACAATTTTGCCCTCATAATAATTCAAAATTCAAATTAAGGACAAAACCAAATTCACACAGTTGCACGCCTCATTCACACAATTCACTCATTAACACGTTCGCACTCTCATAGCAACAACCGAAGCGTCGCTTGAAACCAACCGGAACATCTATAATATGTTTTACTGAGACTTTTTATGGTGGATTTATTTTGAGACTTATCTCATATTTTTAGATTTTTTTTTTTGTAATTTCTTTTATGTTGGATTTATTTTGAGATTTGTTTAATATTGCAGTCATTATGATGGATTTCTTGTTTTTATTATAGCAACATATTTTGCTAATAACAATTGGGAACAAAAGAGTATGGTTCATCTTATTTATATCCATTTATTTTTTAATGGTTCATATTATTTTTGCATTTTAATTCATTAAAATTGGACTATGATGAATAAAACATGATTCAACTTCATTAATGAGTTGCTAAAAAAACTTCAGTTATAACTTTTAAATAATTTATACAGTTTTAAATAATATACATGGTTTGTACAAAAAAAATACACTATAAAAAAAAATACATGGTTTATATATATATATATATATATATATATATATATAGCGAAATTAATTTGTTATTATTGTATCAATTTTTTAATAAAATTATAAAAAAAACTATAGATTTTTAATTTTTTTAATTTTTATATATATATATATATAAAATTATTTTAGAGTATTCCTCAAAAAAAGAAAAAAGGGGTAAAATAGTAAAATTATCACATAAGCCTTCCATTTCCTTTTCTTGTTGGTTTTTTAACTCCCAAACAAGGGGAAGATTTTCCCTCCTTTCCCCCTTCCCTCCCCTCCCTTCCCCTCCCCTCCTAAGCCTTTCCTTCCCCTCTCCTCAAAACTCGCAAACAAAGCCTAAGTCGGTAACTAAGTCGCTATGATCACCATAACCCAGTCTTCCAAAACACCCCTGGAAAATCATAATATGGTAACTAATATAATGAACAAATATTTTTGGGGCATAATATGGTAACTAAGTCACTATGATCATCATGACCTAATCTTCCAAAATCACCCCTGGAAAATCATAATATGGTAACTAAGATATAATGAACAAACATTTTTAGGACTGGGACATATATAAACTTGTAAGCTATGGTACCATTATAAAACAACTGCTATATGAGATTCTAATTATGAGAAAGAAAAAAAACAAACTAGCCAGATATGGTAAGGCACGGAGCAGACCATCCCCAACTATATACATCCTTGCCAGACTCAGAACGTGCCACTGTATAATCAGCTCCACAAGTAACAGATACAATTTCTTGGCCATTGAACGCACTCAGTTTTGTGGGTAAGAGTCGATCATCGGTATCACCATGGCCTAACTGTCCGTCCTCCCCTCGCCCCCAAGAGCAAACTATGTTTCCAGCTGTTAAAGGAATCAAAATTGAAACAAACAGAAAATCACAGAAGTCATTAATAGGTTCATATCTAGATGATATGAAGATTTTTCTTCAGTCAAGTACCGTGTAAAAGCCACAGAAACTTGACAAGGAAGACAACTGAATAAAATTAATAGTAGTAGCTTTAAAAATTGATGCCAACTTTGGAGGAAAAGAAAGAGAATAGAGGTATAAACTAGGGTTTTTTTTATCTTAATCTCTTCTCGTTCCTAGGGGAAAAGGACCTTTGTAATCCTGAGCTCATTTAGGAGGTAAGTAAATTCTGACTAAGGATTGTTACAACCAGAAGTCGAACTCGGGTACTTTTGATTGATTCGTCCATAACTAAAATTCTTAACCATTTGAGCTCATTCACTTGATTATATACTAGGGAGTTTTAAAATAATGGATGTAATAGTAATGTGGGCCATGAAATCAATATTTTCTGTGACTCCATGCCTGCAACATGACCATCGCATCATTGAGGCCACATTTAACCGTGATTCTCTTCAATGCAAAAGGGTCGCAAAGAAACTGTGACTGTGATTTAAAATCTTGATGGTGAACTAGTAAATTTTGCATTCATTAAAATAAGTACTTCTTATAGACAGATCAAAAGAATATTAAAAAACCAATTCGGTGTGTGTCTGTGATGAAGGAGACCTAGATGCAAATCTCAAAATTCATCAATGATTGGATAATTTACAGGAGTTCAACTCAAAGACAATGACAATATCAAAACCTGGAATCATACAAATGCAGGTAGACACTAGACACACATCATCACATAAATAAGCCAAAAAAAGAAAATAAAGGGTCATTGTTAGGGACCACAGAGATTCCAGTAACAAGGTGGGGACTTCAGCAGTTCAGCTTCAAGCAGAGAAACAAAGCATACAATATATGCAAAATTTTAAAAAGCTTGATCAAACTTTCATCAACTCAAATGTAAGATTTCACTAGTTATAGTAATAGTACAAAATAGATGAAATGAGTGCTTACTGAGAAGTGCAACAGTGTGGCTAGCACCAGCAGATATGAGAAGAACATGGGGTAGTGAAGCACTGTTTTCGCTCATCATCACTTCATCGTCCATGATCACCATCATTTCTTTGAGGAAAAAGTTGACGGATGAACGTGCTTCTTTTTATATTATAGAGCAGGAAAGTGAAACTTCAACAAGACAATAAAGAAAACATGATAATGACACTAACAAACAAATAAAGTCTGATTTAGTTCAAAAAAGTCTAAAATGGCAAATGAGTAGGTGAAATTCAATTAGATCATTCCAGAAATGCTATTATAAAAATACAAAAACCTGCTATTTGTTCCATACTGCCATTAATGTGTGATTTTGAGATTTTTTTTTTTTTTCGACCGTAAAACCAAAAAAAATTCCAAATCTGACCCCTATAAAAAAAATTCATCAAAATGACCCACTTTTATTTTTGTGAGTTTTTTTTTTTTGTCTTTTAGTGTCATTGTCACCGTTTGGTTTGGCGGTAATGACAGGAGTGCAGAGGAACAGTACACGCAGCAGGGGGTGCAGAACAGCAGACTTTTTTTTTTTAATATTTCCCATTACCGCCAAACCAAACGGCGGTAATGGGCCTTTTATTTTATTTTTTTTCGTTTTTTTTTTTACTTTTCCACCTTCTTTATTAAAAAAATAATAAAAATAAATTATTTTTATACTAATAATAAAAAAATTTATTAATTTAAAACAAAATAATTACATCATTAAGATCATACTAATTTTTTCTTTTAAACATATTAGCCCAATTTAAATTATAACTTCTCGTAGCACAAAATTTATTTTTTTTAATTCGTACGGGTCGTTGGGGTAGTTGTTGGTCTTCCTCTTCCTCTTTCACTTCCTCATCGTTTATTTCAGCTTCATTTGTTTCCAAATTCGCCTCATTTTGCACTTGTGGGACAGAGTTTGTCCAAATATCATTAACAAAATTGTCGTCGTTAAACCCCGCAGCCAGTGTTTCTATGGTATTGATTTGTGTTTGTGGACATTGTGGGGTATAGTTTGTTTGTGGATAGTTTACAATGTTTGGAGGTGTTGGTAGGTTGAAAGAGGAGTATTCTGGGTAACTGTTGTGGGGTGTGTTTTGAGTTGGATTAAAGTCATCGATTGAATAGTTTATTGTTCGGAAGCTTTCTCCATGATGACTCTGTTGGGAGTAGCTTGGAGATGGTATTGGGGAGTTTTGTGAGAACTGGTTTGTGGGTTGTGGTGGGGATTGGTAGGTCTGGTTGTAGTTGTAGTCGGTGGATGGGTTGAAGCTTGGGTGGAGGTGTAATGAATTGGCTAAAGGGTGTAGGTGTATCTGACCAGATGTTTGCATCTGGCATAAGATAGGGTTCTGGTGATGTATGATAGGTTGCTGGTGCTGTGGTATAATCTGACGACAATTGTTGTAAAATTTTGGAACATTCTACCATTGAGTTTCTCAACAGCGCTTCTCTAGAAATCCACAGATGATCTCTAAAAAAGGTCAAATATCATTCAAAATATTGACAGTTTAGATAAACCAAATGGTTATATCGAACTCCGTCAAGTGCAAACGGATGACGATGGTTCCAATGTTGGATTTGAAGCTGAAATTTATCTCCCCACAAGCCTTTTATTTTTGTATTTGCCAAAGATATCTTGTGGAAATCATTCATATCTTCTGGCATGGCAGGTGGATGTTGAGGTAAGCCAAATTGAAGCCTTACTCTATCTGTATGATGTCTTTCGACTATCTCGAAACAGATGAGATACGTGTTTGCAGACTATATCTGGCTTTCTTCTTCGTTGCTGTAATGGAAGTGGAGATAGGGCCTCCAGCAGAACTGTTTAAAAAGAGGAATGTTAGTCTTCTAATGTTGATTAAAATGTAATCACGAAAATAAAAAGTGTAATACCTGATTGTATGTCATATTGTCGATTTTTGAACGTGTTGAAAGGAGATTATGCCGAGGATTTTCCATAAATTTACTCCCACGTTCTAGCCATCTAATTAATATTATTAAAATGCTATAATTAATATACTTGATAATTGAATTTAAAAATTAACAAGAAATAATATATTTATTTAACTTACATATTTGCCAAAGGAGGTTGTCTTTCAGCTTGTGGTGAGTTTTTTGGCACGGGAGATATGCATGATATTCTTGACCAAGCCCAGGCCTATAAGAGTATTGTGCACCCAGGAACGTCATTAACGTCATGTATTGCGGCGTCACACATAGCTCTGTAAAGTGTGGCCAAACAAGCAGAACCCCAACTGTACTGTCCAATCTCCTGAGGTGATTTATTCAACAATGGCAACCATTTCAAATGTACAAGGTTGCCAGTATAATTAGGCATTAAACGAGTGCCTATCAAGTATAAGACATATGCTCTAAACATATGCTGAACCATGGCGGGACATGCTATACCATTACCTATAATATATTCTTCTAGCCAATTTAATTTTATATTTTTACCGTCACACCTAACTTTATTTGGCATACTTCCTAAAGTTTGTTCAACAAAGTCCCACGATACGGTCGTTGGTCCGGCAGCTAGTTCACCGTTAACCTTTAAACCAAGGAGCATATGAACAGTCTTCCAGCGTTATTGTACACTCGTCTGACGGGAAAAGGAATGTGTGTGTCTCTGGCCTCCATCTTTCTAATAAAGCGGTTATTAGACGATTATCGACCCTGTATTTGTTAAGTTGAGTAACCTCCCATAAACCAGCTACCTTTAAACTATCTACAATGGACGAGGGCACAGCGAAATCCACTAGATGACAACGATTCCGAATATAATGTTGTTCCTCGTTCTACAAAAAAAAAATAACAAATGATTAATCATCAAATTTTGTGAGTTTTAATCATACTATAAAAATAAAATTAATGAATAATTAATTAACGAAATTACCTGAGGGTTGCTGAATAAATTAACGAATAATTAAAGTAAATTAATGAAATAAATTAATGAACTTATCGAGAAAAAAAATTAACAAATAAAACTAATAAAATAAACTTACATTTAGTGTTTCTGAAATATGACGGGATCTATGTTTGTTGCCTAGATGAAGGAAGTGTTCCATTTTGTGATATATTTAACAGAACTAACACTTAGAAAAAAAAAAATGAAGGATAGAATGCGACAAGGTTTTGTGAAGTGTTGTGTTGCAGGAGTGTGGTTTTTATAATGGAAATTTTGAATACTGAAATGTGCATTCAACAGCTAACCTCTTGTATTGTCCAATCACTTATATTGCATGCATTCAACATTGTTCATGTACAATTCAATATGCATCGTCCATTGCAACTGCTTCCATTCTGCGAATCCTGTTTTCTCACTGTAGCGCATGCCTGCAAGATTCATTACCGCCAAATGGTATGGCGGTAATGAGCCAACCATTGGCATGCTGCCACGCGTCCACTTTTTGGCATGGCTTTTGTACCACTCGATTCTACACTGTCCTTTCTTCTTTCCTATTTGTTTTTTGCCTGATTTTTAACTGTAGCACCTGACCAAAATAACTCATTACCGCCAAACCATTTGGCTGTAATGAACCAGCCAATTGTAACACTCCACGTGGCATATTTGCTTGCCTATAAATTTTTCTCTTCTTAACAATTTATAACATGCAAATTGTTTTAACACACATAACACAGATAAAACAACTATGTCACCCACACCAGAAAATGTATTTTTCATTGTTCATTACAATGGAAAAGTTTCAAGAAACCAGTTTGGTTCATTTTTTGAAAGTGAACGAAGAAAATGCTTTAACATGAGTGTCAAAAACACATTTGCTCACTTGAAAAAAAGAATAGATCAAAAGTTACACTTAACAGATTCTCATGTGATATCTAAGATTATTTACCGAACACCACAGAGCTTTTGTGCAAGTCATGTTCAGTACAATGACGCAGAAATAAATGATAACGATGACATTGCAGAAATGTTTTACACTCATAAAATGTTTGAGGTAATCAGTGCAATTGAGTTATCAGTTACGATAAAAAATCATGAGATTCCACAACCTCGTCAAACCCCACAACCCTGTCAAATACCACAACACACTCAAACACCACCGTATGAATATTTCTCGTCACAAAATCAATGTGATTATGGAGCATCGTCTTCACAACATTTACCGTACACCCAAACTTTCTCACAAACCCAGTACGATTATAAACCATCTTCATCACAACCCTTAACGTACACACAACCATTCTCACATATAGAGTGTGATTATGAATCGTCGTCTTCACAAGCACCACCTCAAACGCAAACCCCAACCACTCAAGACATCCCAGATAACATTCAAGAAGAAGTATGTAGTAGTGAAAGTGACGAAGACGAATCACTTCAGCATGAGGAAGACGAAGAAGACGAACAAAACGACAAACATGAAGACATCTCGGACAACATTTTGTCTGGCGCACAAGCACAACCACCGCAAGAGGCAGTATCGATCAGAGCCGCTTACTGTCCACCGCTACATATGTGTAACGTTGATGTTGCTGCATATGATGCTATACCCACCGACGATCACTGGAATACGAATGTTCCCTTCGATGGAGCTATTGCGGAAGGAATGACGTTTCACACCAAAGAAGATTGTTTGCATGCCATCAAGTCTTTCCACATCAGACGTTCACTGGGTTACATTGTTATACACTCCGATCCAGGAAGATATGTCATTCAATGTACGCACGAGACATGTCTATTTAAGTTGAGAGCATCATACAGGAAAAGGAGTGGCAAATGGCTTGATAATTTCTTCAATCTTTGGTTGGTATTTTGCGTGTTGATCATGGATTGTTGTATGAACACATTCAAAATATTTTCCATTGTTGACATTTGTTCATCTTCAGAAGGATATTGTTGATACTGTTGATAAGATTCATACTCGAATGAAGTATAGAAGTTGATATTGTTGGATATTTGGTTGTTGGCTTCATGTTTGCTAAAATCAAATAGACAAGCAATTTGTGCTTCAGAAGCTGAAATCTCAAGAAGTATGTCTTCAGAAGCTGAAATGTGCCTTCAGAAGCTAAAAACAGAATTTCAGAAGCTCGAAATGTTCATAAGAAGCTGAATTGGTTCACAAGAAGCTGAACTGGTTCTTCAGAAGCTGAACTGGTTCTTCAGAAGCTGACCGTACACGTCAGAAGCTGAAATGGTCTTTAGAAGCTGGAACAGTACTTCAGACGCACTGTTCAGAAGCTGACCTTCAGACACGCTGTTCAGACGCTGACTTTCGTTGACCTTCAGACGCACTGTTCAGACACTGACTTTCGTTGACCTTTAGACGCACTGTTCAGACGCTGAATTTCGTTGACCTTCAGAAGCACGTTTTCTGCGTTCTTTCTTGTGTCTTGGAGCTGTTTTATTTTCTCACATTATCTTTTGAAGATTTAATTGAAGTGAAATTTCTGGCTTAGCAACTAGTTAGGAGTTAACAGGTTCTGAACCAAACAGGTTCTGAGCTAAAAGTAACAGATTCAGAACAGAAACTTAAGCACAATTAAAAGCAGATAACCAGCAGGAAATAAAAGTGCAGAAATAAAAAGAACACACAGGTTTGTTAACCCAGTTCGGAGTAAACACCTCCTACTCTGGGGGATACCAATCCAGGAAGGAAATCCACTATTGGAATTAATCCTTAAGACTCAAACACTGACCCCCAGTTCCTATCCTAAGCAATCAATCTCCACCTAGCTTGATTTCTACCCACGCATGAGTATTAGAATCCACTAACTTCCTATTCAAGCAACAGCCCAGTTACTTGAACAACTTCTGAACTAACCCAGTTCTGAGCAAAACTCCCTTGTTTTTGAAGAACAACTTCAATACATAAAGACAGCACTCATACCTACAGGCTTAGAGTGATTACAACTCAAAACACCTAAACCAACTCAACAGAGTGGTGCACAAACAAAGCTAAAAAGCTTACACACTAAGACTCTATTTCTGAATAAAAACTCTCTAATTCCTATATCTTGAATAGTAGCAGCACTCCTCCTTTTATAACCTTCAGCAAGCAACATTAATCTGAATTAAATCTTCTAAAATAGATATGTTTCTGAATTATGCAAGGCTTGAAAAGGAAACATATAAATCTTCAATGTATCTGCAAAAGATTTCTTCAGGAAATATGAACTTCATAAAATACGAGCCAATCTTCAAAAGATCTCCTCTAAATTAATCAGCAATCTAGAAGCAATATGCGTGGATATATCCTTGTTAAATCTCGCCAAGATTTGCGCCAAAATAACTTGGAAAAATGCAGCTTCTGAAGAAGTCAACAAAAGTCAACTATGCTACAGTGTGTCTGATGCTTCAGACTCAGGATTTCAGCTTCTCAAGTGCTACAGTGCGTCTGAAGGAATTTTCTGCTTCTGAAGGTGATTTCAGCTTCTGAATGACTTCAAAATGAAAAACTTGCAACTGAAGATTTGTTCTAGACATTGAGATGCTTCTATTCAACACATTGGATTTGCCAAAACATGCAGCCAACACCAAAATACTCAACAATCTCCCCCTTTGGCAAATTTTTTTGGCTAAAACCAATGTTCACACATGACAAGCTCTTCAATCTCCCATAAGACTATCTCAGCAATGAAGAACTCCACAAAAATATAACATAGCAAACAGATTAGCAGCGGATTCAAGCTATGTTCACATTAAAAACCAATCAGTTTCAGCTTCTGAACACTGATACACACATAACACAATTACTGATCAACTCCTGATCATCACAAACACTCCTGAAGCTTCACAATACTCCCCATGCAACTCAGCATTCAACATTACTCCATAAAAAAACTCCCCCTTAATTCTGAACTACAGTAACCTGTGAGACAAGTAACTTCTGAAAACTGAAACACTTCAGGAATACACCAACACTCAGGAATTTAATACCAATGTACTCCCCCTGAGACACACACTCCCCCTCAATATCACCAACACATCTCATGTTGCATTGGTTATGAATTCTGAGCAAAACATGCAACTTCTGAACCACACTACAATCTGACAGCACACACTCTAAACAGCTAATGTCTGATCTTAAACATAAGTTTTTCTCCCCCTTTTTAGCCACAAAATTATGACAAAGCACTGATTTCACATTGGGGACAGAAATCAAATAAGCAACTGCACAAAAATCTCCAAAAATAATCCCATTTTCAGATTTAGACATATGTTCAGGAACACTCTCAGCCTTAGCAAAATAGGCAGGTACTCTTTCTTCCTCACATCCAGCTTGTTGTAATTGCTATAAGTCCTTGTACAGGCAAACATTTGAAGATTTCAAACTAGACTTATTCCTCTCATCAATTTTCTTCTGAAGTCTATCAATTCTCTTCTGCACATAGAGTCTGATGGCAACAAATTCCTCAGATTCACTATCATCCAGTTTCTTTGCTATTCCTGGTTCATCAACCTTGATTTTGGGTTACAGACTTGATATTCTTCAAAACTTTCATGTGTAAATGGCCAAGCATTTGACAGATCTTGTCCTCTTCCTCAGATTTCCACAGATAACAACTATCTTCTGATCTGCAGCCCCTCATCTGAACATTACCCTCTTGATCAGTTACCAAACATTCTTTCTTATTGAAATTTACTTTCAAGTCTTGATCACACAATTGACTGATACTGATCAGGTTTGAAGTTAGCCCTTTAACTAAGTACACATCCTTCAATTTTGGTAAACCATCACAGGCCAAGTCACCAATTCCCAGAATTTCTCCTTTTGCTCCACCACCAAAAGTCACATACATTTTCTTGGTGTAAGGTCTTATATTTCCAGGAATTTACTAACCCCAGTCATATGTCTAGAGCAGC
This sequence comes from Medicago ruthenica, assembly GCA_018208015.1. NCBI lineage: Eukaryota > Viridiplantae > Streptophyta > Magnoliopsida > Fabales > Fabaceae > Medicago > Medicago ruthenica. The sequence continues at coordinate 89,285,855 of CM031374.1, read as the reverse complement.
CACTGTGAAAGTACCATTTTTTCTTAGATGAAGCTTTCTGAGAAGTATTAGCCATTAGACCAACATTCTGAGCTTTAGGCTTCCACACCTTCTGAACATTGTTCCTGGTTGCAGCTGGTTGCACTCTTCTGTGATTAAAGTGCTCAGGATAACCATACAGTTTGAAACAAAATGGTCTGATATGCCCCTTCTTTCCACAGTGATGACAAACCCAAGTATGATTTCTTCTTTTGTTTCTGAAAAATTTCTGGGGTTGCTTCCGAGGCAGCATCTGAATTTGCTTCTGAGGTCTCATCTGAGTTTGCTTCTGAGGTCTCATCTGTGATTGCTTCTGAGGTTGCATTTCAGCTTGCTTCTGAGCTTTCTTCTGAGATTGCATATGAGGTCTCATCTTTGATGTCCCAATCATAAAATCATAAGATTCAGAAGCAGGTACAAATTGTTTAACAGGATTTTTCTTCTTGAGGTTCAGACTCTCATCCACAAATCCTAAACCCTTATGTGTCCCTTGTTTCTGAACATCCAGAATCTCCTCCAACTTATCAGTAGCAGAGTTCATCATCCTAACTTGCTTCTTCATCTGATCAAGTTGCGAATTCAATTGAGTTACTTCTTCATTAAGATCAGCAATCTGTCCTATATGAGCACATCTTTCAGACTGCAGCTGACACACAGTTTCCTTCTCAGTCTCTAATAACTTGATCAATTCTTGATTTCTGAGATACAATTCTTCATAAGAAACAGCTGGTTCCTCAAAAATCAATTCTTCATCACAGGCTTCAGATTCTGATGAAGTTTCAGTTTCTGATGAAGTTTCAGACTCTGAATTGACTACAGGCACAGACTTTGAGCAAGCTTCTGAGACCATAAGAGCAGCAACATGTTTGGCTGACTTACTCTCAACCTCTCCTTCTGAGCTATCCTCATCAGACCAAGATACAGCAAGGCTTTTCTTCTGCTTCTTGAGAAAATTAGGACATTCAGTTTTGATATGTCCATAACTTTCACACTCATAGCACTGCACACCTCTTGCTTGTTTGCTATTCTCTTCAGATTGTTGCTTATTATTGTTGAGTCTGAGATTCTGACCTTTGTATTTGGATTTCTTGTCCACCTGTTTCAGAATCTTTTTGAACTGTTTTCCTACTAACACAAGTGCTTCTGATAGATCATCTTCATCTTCATCAAGCTCTTGTTGATTATCAGCTTCAGAATTAACAGCAAAAGCTATTCCTTTCCCTTTCTTATCAGGCTGTTTGCAGAAAGCAGTCTCAAAATTGAGCAAGGACCCAATCAGCTCCTCAACCTTCATGGTGGTGATGTCATGAGCTTCTTCTATGGCTGTAACTTTCATATCAAATCTTCTGGGCAGGGATCTGAGGATTTTTCTGACTAATTTCTCATCTGTCATCTTTTCCCCAAGAGAATCAAAAGTTTGCCATGTCCAGCACATTCATGTAGAAGTCCTGAATAGATTCTTCTTCCATCATCTTCAGGTTCTCAAATTTTGTTGTGAGTAGTTGAAGTCTGGATAACTTAACCTTAGAGGTTCCTTCATGAGTGGTTTTCAGAATTTCCCAAGCATCCTTTGCCACAGTACATTGCTTGATGAGTCTGAACATGTTCATGTCAACACCATTGAAAATTGCATTCAAGGCCTTTGAGTTTCCATGTGACAGATCATCTTCAGCTTTGGTCCACTCCTCTTCAGGCTTCAGAATCTCAGTTTTGTTACCATCTTTGTCCAAAACCACATGATGATCCCAGCCTTTAATCACAGCCTTCTAAGTTCTGCTGTCAATGGATTTCAGGAATGCACACATCCTTGATTTCCAGTACTCATAATTGGTGCCATCAAGTAAGGGTGGTCTGTTGACAAAACCTCCTTCTCTCTCCATAAAGCCAGACATTATTAACCCTGGAACTCACCCAAAACACAGGCAGGGTGCCTGCTCTGATGCCAATTGAAATTTCTGGCTTAGCAACTAGTTAGGAGTTAACAGGTTCTGAACCAAACAGGTTCTGAACTAAAAGTAACAGATTCAGAACAGAAACTTAAGCACAATTAAAAGCAGATAACCAGCAGGAAATAAAAGTGCAGAAATAAAAAGAACACACAGGTTTGTTAACCCAGTTCGGAGTAAACACCTCCTACTCTGGGGGATACCAATCCAGGAAGGAAATCCACTATTGGAATTAATCCTTAAGACTCAGACACTGACCCCCAGTTCCTATCCTAAGCAATCAATCTCCACCTAGCTTGATTTCTACCCACGCATGAGTATTAGAATCCACTAACTTCCTATTCAAGCAACATCCCAGTTACTTGAACAACTTCTGAACTAACCCAGTTCTGAGCAAAACTCCCTTGTTTTTGAAGAACAACTTCAATACATAAAGACAACACTCATACCTACAGGCTTAGAGTGATTACAACTCAAAACACCTAAACCAACTCAACAGAGTGGTGCACAAACAAAGCTAAAAAGCTTACACACTAAGACTCTATTTCTGAATAAAAACTCTCTAATTCCTATATCTTGAATAGTAGCAGCACTCCTCCTTTTATAACCTTCAGCAAGCAACATTAATCTGAATTAAATCTTCTAAAATAGATATGTTTCTGAATTATGCAAGGCTTGAAAAGGAAACATATAAATCTTCAATGTATCTGCAAAAGATTTCTTTAGGAAATATGAACTTCATAAAATACGAGCCAATCTTCAAAAGATCTCCTCTAAATTAATCAGCAATCTAGAAGCAATATGCGTGGATATATCCTTGTTAAATCTCGCCAAGATTTGCGCCAAAATAACTTGGAAAAATGCAGCTTCTGAAGAAGTCAACAAAAGTCAACTCTGCTATAGTGCGTCTGATGCTTCAGACTCAGGATTTCAGCTTCTGAAGTGCTACAGTGCGTCTGAAGGAATTTTCTGCTTCTGAAGGTGATTTCAGCTTCTGAATGACTTCAAAATGAAAAACTTGCAACTGAAGATTTGTTCTAGACATTGAGATGCTTCTATTCAACACATTGGATTTGCCAAAACATGCAGCCAACACCAAAATACTCAACATGAAGAATTCTCCAAGCTGATGTTTCTAGAAGAAAGATTAATTTTGCAAGATATTTTCTGAAGATTGGATTCAATTATTTGTGAATATATTTTCAAAGAAATCTTTGGAAAATATATTGCTGGAAAATATATTGCTTCCATTTGCTTCTAAAGAATTTTGGGAATATATCTTTGAAGAAGATTTGGTTCAAGAATTATGTTGCAGCTGATTGCTATAAATAGAGGATGTTGCTATTGAAGAAATTCATTCAAAACAGAAGAGAGAGTCATACTTAGAGTTTTGAGTCTGTAAGCTTAGTGCTTTGATTTGTACACCACTCATCTGTTAGAGTTGGTTTAGTTTTATTGAGTTGTAATTCACTTAAAACTTTTAAGCAAGAGTGATTGTTTTATGTTTTGAAGAGTGTCTTCATCTTTGATTTGTTAGAGTCTGATAATCACTGGGGCAGTGATTGACTGAGGGAAGTAAGAGGGGTATTATATCTAGGAGTTCCTAGGTAGAAATACCACGGGTAGTGATTAAGTGAGACGGGGCTGTGAAATAGGGGCTGTTGTCATAGGGGCTGTGAAACAGGGGCTGTGTCATAGGACTTCGAATTGATACTATTTTAGTGGATTTCCTTCCTGGCTTGGCAGCCTCCAGATGTAGGTGAAGTTACACCGAACTGGGTTAACAAATCAACTGTGTTCCTTTACTTTCTGTCTTTTATATTTTTGCTTCTGAACTGCTGTTTGCATAGTCTGTTTTACCGTTCAGAACCAGGTCCTGCCAGGAATTTCAATTGGTATCAGAGCAGGCACCCTGCCTGTTTTAGGGTGAGCTCCAGGGAAGATATTTTCTAGCATAATGGAGAAAGAAGGAGGATTTGTGAACAGACCACCTCTGTTGGATGGTTCCAACTATGATTATTGGAAATCACGCATGAGTGCTTTCCTTAATTCAATAGATAGCAAAACCTGGAAAGCAGTTCTGAAAGGTTGGGAACATCCTGTTGTGACTGACAAAGAGGGTAAGAAGACAGCTGAATTAAAACCAGAGGAAGATTGGACCAAGGAAGAAGATGAATTAGCTCTTGGAAACTCCAAAGCCTTGAATGCTATATTCAATGGAGTGGACAAGAATATGTTCAGACTTATCAAGCAGTGCACTGTAGCCAAGGATGCCTGGGAGATTCTCAAAACTACTCATGAAGGCACATCAAAGGTGAAATTGTCCAGACTCCAACTTCTCACCACCAAGTTTGAAAATCTCAAAATGTTGGAAGATGAGAACATACAAGACTTCTATCTGAACGTCCTGGACATGGCCAACTCATTTGATTCTCTTGGAGAAAGAATATCTGATGAGAAACTTGTAAGAAAGATCCTCAGATCCCTACCTAAGAGATTTGATATGAAGGTGACTGCAATTGAGGAAGCACATGATATCTCCAGTATGAAGGTTGAGGAATTGATAGGTTCTCTTCAAAATTTTGAAATAGCCAGAACTGATAAGAAGGGGAAAGGTGTTGCCTTTGTAGCAGATGCTGATACTGTGGATAATGAAAGCTTGTCAGAAGATCTTGTGATGCTGAGTAAACAATTTAAGAAGATTCTGAAGAAGAAGACAAGAACTGATGAGAAAGACAGTCAATCCAAGGTGTTCAGTGCCATGAATGTGAAGGATGTGGTCACATTAAAACAGAATGTGCCACATACCTCAAGAGACAAAAGAAAAGCTTGGCTGTTTCTTGGTCTGATGACTCAGAAGGAGAAGAGAATGGGTCTGCTAAGCTTGTTGCTGCCTTTACTGGTAAATGCATGACTGATAATGAAGATATGGTTTCAGAAGCATCATCAGAGTCTGAAGAATCATCTGATGTTGAATCCAGTGATGAAGAACTGTCTTATAAAAAACCTGCTGATTTTTGCAAGAAATTGCATGTTAAATTTAAAGAAGTTTGCAAGTTATTAGAAAATCAGAAGAAGACTATCAGTCAACTGCATGATGAAAGAAGTAACCATTTAGCACGAATCTCTGATCTCAAAGATGAGGTAACCCAACCGAACTCTCAACTTGAACACTTAAAGAAGCAAGTCAGAATGTTGAACACTGGTACTGATGTGCTTGAAGAGATTTTGGAGAGTCAGACTCAAGGGAAACCAAGTGGTATTGGATTTGATGATAGGACCTTGAACAACAAACAACAAAATCCAACTAAAAAGGTCAGTGCAGCTGTTAAAACATGTGATCCAATGATGGATAAACCTAAGTTGAAACACCAGAACCAACCTCAGGGGTCTAAGAGCAAGAGGGCATCTCATCCTTGGGTATGTCATCACTGTGGTAAAAAAGGGGCACATAAAGCCATTCTGTTACAAGTTGCATGGATACCCCAAGCGCTTTCAACAAAGAAAAGTGGAACCAGTTGTAAACAAAACCAAGGTCAAGAAGGAATGGAGACCAAAATGTGCAAATGTTGCCCAAAGGCTGAACAATAGGAAAGAAAAGGTTGTTGCTGCTGACAGCAGGGCCACTCCTGTTGCAAAGAAGAGTTATGTTGCTGGACCACCTAAATGTTGGAGCAAAGTGTTGGTTTCTGTACCAAAGAAGAAGGCACTAAAAGGAAAGGAAGTGGATCCTAGTGAATCTGAGGATGATGTTGACATCATGCTCTGTGTTCAGAAGAGGATTGCTGAACTTCAGAAGAGGATTGCTGGGAAGAAGATTCCTCTGAATGTGCTTGAAGCACACATTGACTAAAGCAGCATCTGATGTTGTGTCTGATGATGAAACAACATCTGTTGCTGAGTCTGAAGACTGTTAGTTTATGTCCTGGATTTTATTCTGTGCTTTTAACTCTGTTCTAAGTCTCAACATGATGTGATTGAAGATCAAAATGTTGTCGGTTGAATTTTTAAGGTTCAAATTTGGTAATGTTCAAAGGTTTCTTTGTTCTGATGTGGTTCTTTGTGTGCTGTTATGTGTTGTGCTAGTTATAAACTCTGAATAGAATTCAGTGATGTGCTTATGCTCCGTTTCTTGTGTTTCTCTGCTCCTGGTGATTGCTGGTTGTTTTGTCAACATTGTTTGGCTAAAAAGAGGGAGAAATAAGTATGTGTCTGTTTCAGAAGCTGTTCAACAGTTCAGGGGGAGTTAGAGTTTCTGACAGTTCAGGGGGAGTTAGAGTTTCTGATTGATCTATTTCAGGGGAGTTCCTGAATGTCTGTTTCAGGGGGAGTTCCTGAATGTCTGTTTCAGGGGGAGTTCCTGAGTTGTGTTGTTCCTGAGTATCTGTTCAGAGGTAGTTCAGGGGGAGTATATGTGTGAAATGTAGTGAATCATCCGCTGCTGACTCTGTTGCTATATTTGTGTTATGTTCTTCATGGTTGCGTTCTTTGTTGTGTGAAGAATTTGCTTGTTGCTATGCTCAAATTGATTTTAGCCAAAAATTTGCCAAAGGGGGAGATTGTTGGATATTTGGTTGTTGGCTTCATGTTTGCTAAAATCAAATAGACAAGCAATTTGTGCTTCAGAAGCTGAAATCTCAAGGATTATGTCTTCAGAAGCTGAAATGTGCCTTCAGAAGCTAAAAACAGAATTTCAGAAGCTGGAAATGTTCATCAAAAGCTGAATTGGTTCATCAGAAGCTGAACTGGTTCTTCAGAAGCTGACCGTACACATCAGAAGCTGAAATGGTCTTCAGAAGCTGGAACAGTACTTCATACGCACTGTTCAGAAGCTGACCTTCAGACGCACTGTTCAGACGCTGACTTTCGTTGACCTTCAGACGCACTGTTCAGACGCTGACTTTCGTTGACCTTCAGAAGCTGCATTTCAGAAGCACGTTTTCTGCGTTCTTTCTTGTGTCTTGGAGCTGTTTTATTTTCTCACATTATCTTTTGAAGATTTAATTGAAGAATTCTCCAAGCTGATGTTTCTAGAAGAAAGATTAATTTCGCAAGATATTTTCTGAAGATTGGATTCAATTATTTGTGAATATATTTTCAAAGAAATCTATGGAAATATATTGCTTCCATTTGCTTCTAAAGAATTCTGAGAATATATCTTTGAAGAAGATTTGGTTCAAGAATTATGTTGCAGCTGATTGCTATAAATAGAGGACGCTGCTATTGAAGAAATTCATTCAAAACAGAAGAGAGAGTCATACTTAGAGTTTTGAGTCTGTAAGCTTAGTGCTTTGATTTGTACACCACTCATCTGTTAGAGTTGGTTTAGTTTTATTGAGTTGTAATTCACTTAAAGCTTTTAAGCAAGAGTGACTGTTTTATGTTTTGTAGAGTGTCTTCATCTTTGATTTGTTAGAGTCTGATAATCACTAGGGCAGTGATTGATTGAGGGAAGTAAGAGGGGTCTTATATCTAGGAGTTCCTAGGTAGAAATACCACGGGTAGTGATTAAGTGAGAAGGGGTTGTTGTCATAGGGGCTGTGTCATAGGACTTCGAATTGATACTATTTTAGTGGATTTCCTTCCTGGCTTGGTAGCCTCCAGATGTAGGTGAAGTTGCACCGAACTGGGTTAACAAATCAATTGTGTTCCTTTACTTTCTGTCTTTTATATTTCTGCTTCTGAACTGCTGTTTGCATACTCTGTTTTACGGTTCAGAACCAGGTCCTGCTAGGAATTTCAGATATAATCATGATCGGCCATGATTTCGTTTATGTGGAGAATCTGAAACGAGTGTAACTAACAATAAATTTTTCTTTGTATAACAAAGAGGGTTAATGCAAACAAAATTTTACAATGTACAAAAGAAACGAAAAATATTAACAAGATATATAAGCAGATGCTCAAAACAATACAAATTGTTGCGATGCTTAAAATATCTAAACATCAGTCCTCCGCAACGGCGCCATTTTGTTGATCAAACAAAAGTAAGTATTTTTATATCGTATCCACAGAGACTAGTGCGATATTTCAAGCCGTTCAACAATTGTTATCATTTTAAGTTAGGGTTTATAAATTGTTTCATATAAACTATTGGACTTTAAAGCGATAATAAAACGACGAGTAATAGGGCGTAAAAGCGTTGGAATCGGAGTTCGTCAATTGAGCATCGAAGATATTCTAATGATCATATATATGGATTCTAGCTTTTTAGCGAAATTATCACGTATCACTCGACAACACCATTCATGTCTAAATGACGTCGTGAGATCGATCGTATCGTTTAATCGACGATTTCCCAATCTATTAAACAATCCGATAGCATTACGTTCCGATACTTTATGTGATTATCAAAACCCAATTCCATGTCTAGAATTTCTTATTTTGATAGAAGATTATTCTAAACCTAGATTCAAAAGTATTTTTCAATAACATTTAAATCAAACAAGAATGAAAAACAAGAATAAACTCAATATCACATAAGGTGCTAGAATCATATAATTGAAAGATCAAAAAATTACATCTAAGCTATATAAAGTACCTCCAATTCCAACAAAGGAAAGTTAGTTGGTCATTGTCATGACAGCAATACAAGAGTGGAAATAAAGATGAAGATCCAAAGCTAAGTCTTGATTTCCCAAAGAATCTTAGTTAATCCACACTCAATCCCTCTTGCTCCTGAAAGAACAGCACTTTTATCCCTATTTTCTATCTAAAAATATATACTAATAATACAACTCTCCTCTAAAAACTGAGCTCAATGGTTATAAATATAATCTGGTTTTTTCATAGCTCGTTGTAGCGACGGGCTGGTCGCTGTAGCAATCGAAGCTTTCTTGGCCATTGGGTTTGCTCCACGTCAGCAAACGAGGTTCAAACCGCCTTTGGTCGCTATAGCGACCAGATTCCTCGCTGAAGCGACGAAAGCTTGATTTCTCCCTGCCTAGGCGCGCTATAGGGACCAATCCTCCGCTGTAGCGAGCAAGCCTTAACCTTTCTTCATGTTTCTTTGCTCAATTTCATGTCCTACTTGTTATTTCCTACACAAATGGATGGGGTAAGACATAGGATCAATATTTTGGCCTTCGATCAATAATTCTGAGCTTTTCCTATGATAACTTGCAAAACAAGTAACTAAAGTGCTTAAATTATATATGCATTTTAACTAATTTCTGGCACTTATCAACAATGCCAGGAATAATCTTCGATTTGAAGACGCGAACGGAGAGACACAATTTCATCGTCTTTTCTGGGCCTTCTATCCATGCATCCATGGGTTTAACTACTGTAAACCAGTTGTCCATGTCGCCGGAACGTGGTTGTATAGCAAGTACAAGGGAACATTGTTGCTTGCGGTAGCGCAAGATGGTAACAACAAAACAATTCCAATCGCCTTTGCGCTTGTCGAAGGTGAGACAAAGGAGGGATGAAGTTTTTTTCTGAAAAATCTTAAAAGGCACGTCACACAAGGACGTGCCGTCTGCATGATCTCCGACATACATGAATTGATTAAAGCGCATTCAATGACCCAAGGAATGGTTGGCAAGAAACTGGTTCAACTCATGCGTACTGCATCCGACACATCAAGCAAAATTTCATGAGGACAATCAAGGATGAAGATCTAAAGGATGTAGTAAATAATATGGGTATAAATATTTTCTTACAACTTTTTTAATTCGTGTTTTTATTAGCTTCACTGTCTGACTAATTTCTTCCATAACATACAGGATATGCCTTAAACATACCCTTGTTCGAATACTACCGTGGTATAATCCAGGAGGCAAATCAGCGTGCGTTAGATTGGGTGGACAATATCCCAAAAGAAAAATGGACTCAAGCATACGACGGGGGTCGACAATGGGGCCACATGACAAGCAACATCGTTGAGTCCTGGAACTTTGTGTTTAAGGGAACTCGCAACCTACCTGTTACATGATAAGTGCTTAAAAGTTGATATATTTTGCTAACTTTTAGGGCACTTATGCTTACTTGTTGTACAAGTTACCTTAGGATTAGGGCATAAATGTATTAGAAATGCAATGAATGAGATCCTAAGCCTTACCCCACTTGATTATGCAGGAAATACATGCTTGAACCTGATTGATGCAAAAGATTGAAGCATTTTCTCATGCCATCGCTACAAGCGCAGGACTCATCGCTAGTAGCGAGGATAGGCAGGGATTTCCAGACATCCATCGCTTGAAGCGCAGCACCCATCGCTAGAAGCGAGCTTAGGCAGGGATTATCAGGAGTTCATCGCTTGTAGCGATGAACTGGACGCTTGAAGCGAGCCTAGGCAGGGAATTTCAAAGGCTGGTCGCTAGTAGCGACAGACCTGGTCGCTGTAGCGACCAATGGGGCGGTTTAATGCTGATGGTGACGTGGAGCTCTTGGATTGGCCAACTGAAGTCCTCGCTACAAGCGACAGACTGGTCGCTTGTAGCGAGCGTACATTTTCTCAGCATATAAATAGATTTTTAAGCTCATTTCTTCATATATAGTTTTTTATCAGAATATTTAATTTTCCAGAGCTTAGAAAACTTATGATCTTTGAGAGAGAATAGGCTTAGAAGGAGGAAAACTTCATATAGCAACTAGATTTGGATTGAAGAAGATCATTAGAAGCTTTGAGACATCAAGCTCTCAACTATCTTCATCTTTCTTTCCTATTTTGCAAGAGTTGTCATGAAAATGATCAACCAATCTCCTTTGTTGGGATTGATAGGTAATCAATCACTCATGTTGTAAACTTTTGATTATTCAATATATGATTCTAGCAATTTTTATATACCATTGAATTTCTTCTTGCTTTTCAATCTTATGTTTGATTTAAATGTTGTTGAAAAAGGCTTTTGAATCTAGGTTTAGAATGATTTTCTATCAAGATAAGAAATTCTAGAAATGGGATTTGGTTTTGATAATTACATTATAGTATTGAATCATAATGCTTTTGGATCGTTTAATAGATTGAGAAATCATCGATTAAACGATACAATCGATATCTCGACGTCATTTGGGAAATCAATGATGTTATTGAGCAATACGTAATAATGCAATATATAAGAAAACGCTAGAATTCGTATTTGTGATCAATCGGATATAACCAATGTGTGATTGATGAAAGTCAATCCTAAACACCTTCTATGTCCTATTACTCTACCATTTATTTATTATGTTTTTAAAGTATGAGTAGTGTAGTAAAACAAACAAGTAAACCCTAACTTAAAACGATAGTCGAAGTTGAACGGAATATGATATCACCTTAATCCCTGTGGAACGATATAAAAACTAATACTTGCATCCGCAGTACTCAACAAAATGGCGCCGTTGCCGGGGATTAAAGTTTTATGATGTTATAATCATTGCAACTTTAATTATGGTTTTAAGCAATTTTGCACAAAATTCTTTTATGTATATAACTAATACTCTTATCCATCTTGTTTGCTAATTCTTTGTGGTCAGATTATTGAAATCGTTTATGCGAGGTCAAGTTTCCGAGGACCAACTTCTTTTTGATTCCGAGATTGAAAGAACAGCTCGAAGAGCCAATAGCAAGAATCGGAGAAAGAAGCAACAAGCTAAGAGGAGGCAACAAGAGGAAAGTTCTGTTTCTAGTCATTCATCAAGTCCTAATCCAAGCCAAGAATTACATATGGCTGCAGCTGGAGATGGTTCAGGAGGTTCTGGGGTTCCATGTATTAATAGTCCACGTCGTTTTGCACAATTGGGGAAAGCAACGCGGACTACCAAACAAACGGAAATGAAGACGGGGATATTACAAATTCTATATGCTAATCCATTCTCAGGATTAGATCATGAAGACCCGTTCCAACATCTCACTAAGTTCTATGAGATTGCGGGAACTCTCGGTGAGACGGAAAATAATGAGGAGGCAATGTGGATGAGAATGTTTCCACATTCATTGATTGGCAAAGCAAAGGAGTGGTACTTAGACCAACCTCCAACGGTGATGACAAACTGGAATACGCTTGAGGAGAAATTCCTTGAGAGGTTTTTCCCACAGAACCGGTTTATGGAGGCAAAGACAACAATTGCGGTGTTTTCACAAGGTACAAGTGAAACACTATGTGAAGCTTGGGAGCGTTTTAAGTCAATGCTCAGACGATGTCCGAACCATGGATTTGATGAGTTAACACAAATTCATCTCTTCCGGAACGGAATGCAACAACAATCAAAGCTTTTGCTTGACGCTGCAGCTGGTGGTTCTTTAATGGCCAAGAGCGCGGAGGATGCTGTTGCTATTATTGATAGAATGGCGTTGAACGATCACCAAGCTCATCACAACCGGAGCCAAAGCCAAAGGAAGACAGGAATCTTAGAGTTGGGAACTAATGATGCGATCCTTGCACAAAACAAGTTGCTTACGCAACAAGTGGAAGAGTTGACGAAGAAAATGTCCAACCTTCCCCAACAGATGAAGGACATTCAGAACGAGCAAAGAAGACAACACCAAGTCGCATCTTGCGAGCTTTGTTCGGGAGATCACCCAACTGGATTCTGTCCACCCCCCACAGAAGAGGTAAGCTATGTTGGTAACCAACCAAGGCCTCAACAGTTTCCTAACCAATTCCAAAACCATCCAAACAACTTCCCAAGAGGGAATAACCCAAATTATGGTCAAGGGTGGAGAGGAGAAGCTGGCCAATACAACCGACAACCTTACCAGAATTACAACCAATATCAACCTCCACAACAAAACCGCAACCAATCCACTGACGAGACACTCAATCTATTCATGCAGCAGTCAATGGCCAACCAGAAAAACACAGATGCGTCCATTAAAAATCTGGAGACGCAGGTGGGTCAATTGGCACAACAACTTTCACAAGCTACTCAACAAGGCGGAACCTTTACCGCCAACACACAAACCAACCCGAAGGATCATGCATCATCATCGAAATGACAATTAAGTCATTTTGATGAGGAAGTCCTTGCAACAAGAGACAACGAAAATTGCAAGGCAATAGCTACAAGGAGCGGGAAGGTAATTGGCAAAGGTATCGGGGACAATTTAGAAGTAGAGAGGAAGGTGGTTGAGAATGAGGTGAAAGAGAAGGATGAAGATGAAGGGCATGAGGAAGAAGCGGAGGATGTACATATAGAGGATGTAGAAGTAGAAAAAAATAATAAGGATGTAGTTGAAAATGAAAACATTGTATGGAAGAAGGATGTGGTGAAAGAGAAGAGCAAGAAGCAAGATATAGTGAAGAATGCACCAACACCGCACCTACCTTACCCAACTACACCAGCCAAAAAAGAGAAGGAGAGGCAGTTTGCTAGGTTCCTTGAAGTTTTCAAGAGATTGCAAATCAACATACCATTCTCGGAAGCCTTAGAGCAAATGCCTACCTATGCCAAGTTCATGAAGGAAATCTTATCCAAGAAGAGAAGGTTCAATGAAGAAGAAACAATTTTGCTAGATGCAAATTGTAGTGAGATCATCCAAAACACATTGGCAAGAAAGAAGAGAGATCCGGGCAAAGTTACATTGCTCGTGTCCATTGGCAATGTGGATGTCGGCAAGGCACTTATTGATTTGGGTTCAAGCATCAACCTAATACCACTATCCGTTGTCAAAAGGATAGGTCATATAGTTGTGAAGAGAACCAACTTAACCTTGCAATTAGCCGACAAATCCTACACTCGTCCATTGGGAATTGCTGAAGACGTGTTGGTGAAAGTCGACAAGTTCTTGTTCCCCGTCGACTTTGTAGTGATGGACATTCCGGAGGATGATGACGTGCCACTACTTCTTGGAAGAACTTTCATGCAAACGGCACGGATGATGATTGATCTTGACGGAGGCTTAATGAAAGTCCGTGTGGACGATGAAGAAGTCAATTTCAACATCCATGAAGCCATGAGGTTCCCTAGTGATAAAGCTGCGTGTCTCAAGATGGATGCAACGGAAGAATTGATAGTTGATACGAGAAACCAGTTGCATGATTTGACGCATCTTGAGAGAGTTTTGACAAACGCACTAAGTATCCTAGGAGAAGAAGATGAACATGAGCTTGAAGAGTGTTTGAAGGAGCTCGATTCGTTGAAGGAAATTCCTCCTCACAAAGCAAAAATCGAGGAATTGACGAATGATGCTATAGTAGAAGAAGTGAAACCGGAGATGAAGATATTACCCTCACATTTGAAGTATGTGTTTCTTGACAAAGAGGGTACCAAACCGGTGATCATTAGTAGCTCCCTATCAAACCATGAAGAAACAAGATTGGTCGAAGTTTTGAAGTCCAACAAAGAAGCAATAGGTTGGACACTATCCGACTTAAAAGGGATAAGTCCTTCCTATTGTATGCACAAGATCATGATGGAAGAGGATTATAAGCCGGTGGCACAACCTCAAAGACGGCTAAACCCAAACATGAAAGAAGTAGTCCGGAAAGAAGTAGTGAAGCTACTAGAAGCCGGCATGATATATCCGATCTCGGATAGCTCTTGGGTTAGTCCGGTTCAAGTTGTCCCTAAGAAGGGAGGTATGACGGTTATCACAAATGAGAAGAATGAGCTCATACCGACGAGAACCGTGACCGGTTGGAGGATGTGTATCGACTACCGGAGGTTGAATAAAGCAACGAGAAAGGATCATTTTCCTCTACCATTTATGGATCAAATGCTAGAGAGGCTGTCAGGACAAGCTTTCTACTGTTTCCTAGACGGGTATTCAGGTTACAATCAGATATCAGTGAATCCAGACGATCACGAGAAGACTGCATTTACATGTCCTTTTGGGGTATTCGCATATCGACGCATGCCGTTCGGTTTATGTAACGCTCCAGCAACATTTCAAAGATGCATGCAAGCCATTTTTGCCGACTTGATAGAGAAAAGCATTGAAGTGTTCATGGACGACTTCTCAGTTTTCGGGTCATCGTTTGAATTATGCTTGGAGAATCTGGATACGGTACTGAAACGGTGCAAGGAAACCAACTTGGTGCTCAATTGGGAGAAGTGTCACTTCATGGTAACCGAGGGTATTGTCCTTGGTCACAAGATCTCCTCCAAGGGTATCGAAGTTGATAAAGCTAAGGTCGACGTGATAGGAAAACTGCCACCACCAGTCAATGTCAAAGGGATCCGAAGCTTCCTAGGCCATGCCGGGTTCTATCGGAGATTCATCAAAGACTTCTCAAAAATCGCAAAGCCATTGAGCAACCTGCTCAACAAAGATAAGTCTTTTGATTTTGATATTGACTGTTTAAATGCTTTTAATAGTTTGAAGGATAGCTTAACATCCGCACCCATAATCACCGCACCAAACTGGATATACGATTTTGAACTTATGTGCGATGCAAGTGATTATGCGGTAGGCGCAGTGTTAGGTCAACGCAAAAACAAAATTTTTCATGCTATACACTACGCAAGTAAAGTTTTAAATGACGCACAAGTCAATTATGCTACCACTGAAAAAGAATTACTTGCCATAGTGTTTGCATTAGAAAAATTTCGTTCATATCTCATAGGTTCGAAAATTGTTATTTGGACTGACCATGCAGCTATCAAGTACTTGATTACCAAACCCGACTCAAAGCCGAGACTCATCCGTTGGATGTTGCTACTCCAAGAGTTTGATTTGGAAATTAAGGACAAGAAGGGGACTGAGAACCTAGTAGCTGATCATTTGTCCAGATTGGTGAACAAAGAGATAACGAAGAATGAAAGGGACATCCTTGAAGAGTTCCCGGATGAGCAGTTGCTTACGGTGCAAGAAAGACCATGGTTCGCGGACATGGCCAACTACAAAGCAACGGGGTTCATTCCGGAGGATTACACTTGGCAAATGAAGAAAAGGTTGTTGAGAGACGCCACTCAATTCATTTGGGATGACCCATTCTTATTCAAGATTGGAGTAGACCACTTAATCAGAAGATGTGTTGCTAGAGAAGAAGCCAAAGACATCATGTGGCATTGTCACAACTCGCCATATGGTGGTCACTACAGTGGAGAAAGAACTGGAGCTAAAGTTCTTCAAGCTGGCTTTTATTGGCCCTCGTTGTTCAAAGATTGTTATGAACATGCGAAAGAATGCGAGAGTTGCCAGAAGACCGGAGGGATTTCAAAGAGGAATGAAATGCCTCTACAAAGTATCCTTGAAGTCGAAGTCTTCGATTGTTGGGGTATTGACTTTGTAGGGCCATTTCCATCTTCTTTGAACAACGAGTATATTCTGGTGGCTGTTGATTACGTTTCAAAGTGGGTTGAAGCAATAGCATCTCAGAAAGCCGACAGCAAAACGGTGGTCAAGTTTCTGAAAAGGAACATCTTCTCCCGATTTGGAACTCCAAGGGTGCTAATAAGTGATGGAGGTTCACACTTCTGCAATCAACAGTTAGCAAAAGCACTTGAGCACTATGGAGTAAAGCACAAGGTAGCTTCACCATACCATCCACAGACGAACGGTCAAGCCGAGGTGTCCAACCGAGAAATCAAGCGGATACTTGAGAAGACCGTGTCATCTTCAAGGAAAGATTGGGCAATGAAACTGGACGAAGCGTTGTGGGCCTATAGGACCGCATACAAAGCTCCTACGGGTTTCACCCCATTCCAATTGGTGTATGGGAAAGCATGCCACTTGCCGGTCGAATTGGAGCACAAAGCGTTTTGGGCGCTAAAGTTTCTGAACTTTGATCAAGAGCAAGCTGAGGAGAAGAGGAAACTTCAAATGCATGAGTTAGAGGAGATGCGTGACCAAGCCTATCAGTCAAGCAAGCTCTATAAGGAAAAGGTTAAACGATATCATGACAAGAAGATCATGAAGAGGGAATTCAAGCCTGGTCAGATGGTGTTGCTGTTCAATGCAAGACTGCGATTATTTCCGGGTAAATTGAAGTCCAAGTGGTCCGGTCCGTTCATGATAAAGGAAGTGAAACCTTATGGAGCTGTGGAACTTGAGGATCCTATCACCAAGTCGACATGGACAGTGAATGGACAAAGGCTGAAGCCATATTTCGGAGGTGAAGTCGTTCGACACACGACGACGATTTCACTCATCGATTCACATGCGTAAGCGAAACAGGCGTCGATCTAATGACGTTAAACAAGAGCTTGTTGGGAGGCACCCCAATTTTGTAAGTATGTTGTATTTTCAGTGTTATTTTACTTCTGTATAGTTGTTTTTGCATGTTGGGATAGTGGTTAGAACTTCAAAATTTATTTTTCTGTTTTCTGTCATGGTCGCTACAGCGACCAACTCATCGCTGTAGCGATGGTATTTACACGTGTCGCTTGTAGCGACGCATTTGTCGCTTGTAGCGACAGCTTTTGCACTTGCGCTTGTAGCGCCACTGTTCGCTTGAAGCGATGGGCTTTTTGTCTGTCGCTGTAGCGACGAATCGCGCGCTTGTAGCGAGCGTATCAGAAATCAGTTTTATATTACCCAGGCTTGACCTGTCGCTTCAGCCACCCCAACCACTTTCATTTATTATCCATGAGCCTTTTTAACTCATATTTTCGCAACTTTTCATTTCTGTAAACATACATTTCCATCTGCATCTCTGTTCATCTCATTTCTGCATAAATCTGCAAAACAATAACTCTGAACTTCTGTTTAATCTCAACCAGCAACACTCAGGTATGTTATTTCGTTCCTCTCTGTTCCTGTTTAGTAGTTTTTTACTTGCTATTAATGCCTGCATGCTGATTTCACAAATTAGGGTTTAGGGTTTTTGAGAAATTTTGAAATAAATCATGCCCTGTTGGTACCCATTGCTTAAGTTTAAGTTGTTATAAATGACCTAGAATCACTAGGAAAACTTCCATTTAATCCTCTTGTACATAGAAATCGTATTTTTGGAAAAAACCTTTTGTAAAATTCAAATAAATTAGGATTTTTGAGGATTTAGGAAGTTTAAGTGATTGTTTTTCATTTATTTTAGCTTTAATGATGATTTCGCATGCTATAACCAAGTCAAAATCAAGAAAAACATGAATTTTGAAAAAGGGTCTTGTCGCTAGAACTGCGCTTGTAGCGCAGGAATCTGGGATTTTCTGGGTTTCGTCGCTACAGCGACCAAGCTGTCGCTTGTAGCGAGCGAACCCAGATTTTGTTTTATTTTGTTTTGATTGATATATGACTTGTGTCCTACCTGACTTTTATCTGTTTTAACTCATTGTGTAGGAATGGCACCTAAAACATCATCTAAACGTCAAAGGAACGTGGAAAGTTCCTCTTCAAGACCAAGGATCAATGTGCCACAGCACGATGCAGCTCGTTTCCTCAGCTGGAGGAATCAGGAGAGATACGAGGAACTGAGGACGAGAAGAATCTGGTCCGAGAAGAGGTTCGAGATTTCAGAAGAAGGGGATTATGCAGGTTTGGCAGCCATAATAAAAGAGAGGAAGTGGGGAATCCTTTGCACACCACCGAGGAGGATCAACTATGAGATCGTTCGCGAGTTTTATGCGAACGCGATCCCCTCCGATCCTTCAGATGAGTTCACCTTCACAACCTACGTGCGTGGGCGCACCGTCTCATTCGACCGCATGTCCATCAACGCATATCTGGGCAAGCCTTTGGAGGTGGTTGATGATGAAGAAGATAATCCGATTGCACCCTCTGCACTGTGTGATTTCTGTGAGCGTCAGAGGAGTGGAGAGTGGGACCACGACACCATAGCACAGGACATCTTCCAAGCGGGGAAGGGTTATGACGTGAGTAGGGCTTCGGGTAAGCCTTTCAGAGCATTGCGTGAGCACATGACCACTGAGGCTCAGGTAATCCTTACCCTGATTCTTTATAACATTCGCCCTAAGTCTCACACCTCTTCCACCACTTTAGATGTGACCCCCCTAGTCCATTACATCCTCACTCAGCGTCAAGTGGACGTAGCTAGGCTCATTGCTAATGAGATGAGGATTGTTGCTGAAAGTGGACTATTACCCCCGGCCAAACCTAAATGTCCTTTGACTTTTCCCGGGTTGATTATGGGTCTATGTAGGAGAGCTAGAGTTCATATGCCATCACAAGTTGATGAGGAGATTAAAAATCCTATTGATGATAGATACATCAATAGGTATTGCTCTGCACCTGCACCTGTTGCTCCACCATCACCACATCATACCTCACCACGACCATCATCCTCAGCAGGACCTTCTCATATGCCACCACCACCACCTGAGACTACTAGCCACCCTAGCCATCCGACCATTCCACCTTTGGACTTTTCCGGTTGGGATTATGCTACTGTGAGCTCTATGCTGTTGGCGCAGAATGCGTCAAATCACCGGGCACTTACTACGATTCAGAGCCATCTGCACGACAGTGGCCACAGCCCGTGGACACCTGCTTTCTTCTCAGAGCACATCGCTTGGCCTGGGGACAGGCCATTCTTTCCAGGAGGGGCAGAGGCAGCTGGTGCTGGTGATGATCAGGAGGCTGGTGACGATGGTGATGACGACATTGATGTCGATGCTGATCTGGGAGATGATTCTTCATTTGAGTCTATTGATCGCAGGGTAGCTGACTTGATTGACTCTGACGACGACATGGCCACAGATTCAGATTGATGCAGAGCGGCAGATCTTGATTTGTTTCCTTTCGTTTTATTTATTCTGCTTTGTACTTTAACATTTTGATTTATGCTTTGTACTTTGGGTATTTCTGTTGTACCTTGGATAATATTATGTTTATGTTTATGTTATTTATATTTTGGGTATAACATGTTAGTATAGTTATTATTTATTTATGCTTTAGTATTTATGTTAAAATTTTTTGAAAATCCCAACAAATTTTGAAAGAAAGATGAATGATTCAAAAGCAATGCTTGAACTGTGAATCATCTGAGTGATAATGATAAGAATGAGTGTTAAAGCGCGCAGCTAAGGTACTCGTTTTCTCGTTATTCTAGGTATATTCTTTAATGTGAATAAGTTCTTTACACGCACAAGTTAATTTATTCAGTTTTTAAGCAAGCATGTGTTTAGTTTTGAACCAATTTAGAACTAGCCAAAAATGTGAGGAATCCTCAACCTATGTATATATGCAGGAGACCAATACCATGTTTAACTCAGTTAGATTATGTTAAATCTGTTGTTGTTTTAATTTGTATAAGAGCATTGAAATGATCAAGGCAATTGTTTGAAATTGAGAGAAATACTTGACCAAATGAACCTACCCTGTGAGATGTGTGAGTATCTGTTAACCCAGCTGAGCCTAATGGAATCAGAATTGTTAACTGTGGACTGTCAATTTAATAAGCTCATCTGCTTATTTAAATTGCCGGAGTTTGTAAAAAAATTCAGTCACAGTTAACTCTTTATTAAATTCTGATTGTTGTTTTCTTTTGAACCCTTATCCGTCGTTTTTATTGACCTTTGCCATAATAACAAAGGAACATTCGATTAGGGTATCATTGGAATAAGTTGGGGAGAAAGGAAGGTTTTATTTAAGTCAATGTATGGTGAATGATGTTAATTGATCTTGACAACAAGAAAAAAGAAATGAAAAAAGAAAGAAAAGCAAACCAAGAAAAAGAAAAGAGAAAAATGAAAAGGTTTGCAAGATTTCAAAGAAAAAAATAAGAAAAGTTGTCAAGAATCAATCAAGAATAGAAAAGTAAGAAATTCACCAAGTGTTGTATTGGAGAAAGAAGGAAGTTGTAATTAGTTTGAATGTTTCCTTTTGCTTGGCCATTTGAATTCAAATATCCCACATATGACAATTCTTTTGTAGCCTAGCCCAATTACAACCCTTAAAGTCCTTTTGATCAATGTCTTTTATGCTTGTGGAAATGATAATTAGATAGACACATAATTTGATTGTATGTTATCATGTTTATTGGATGAGTGTTCATAACCCTCACAAATGATTTCAATTGTTCATATACTTTTTAAAGAAGTGTGTTAGGTTTGGTTCAAATTTAAACATGTTGCTTGTTTAGGATTGTATGATTTAATTCCTTGTGTTTAGAACTAGTTCACATTTGTAGAATGTATCTTGTTTAATGAGAAACTGGACTTAAGCTTGCGCAATCACATTTGAATCACTCACTTGATATTTAATTCTTCACACTTTTGAATCTTTTGCTAAATTGCTCAATACTGTGGTTTTCAAAGCTATGAAAAATTTCCTTTTGTTCTTTGGTTTGAGGACAAACCAAAATGTAAGTTGGGGAGAGTTTGATAAGTGCTTAAAAGTTGATATATTTTGCTAACTTTTAGGGCACTTATGCTTACTTGTTGTACAAGTTACCTTAGGATTAGGGCATAAATGTATTAGAAATGCAATGAATGAGATCCTAAGCCTTACCCCACTTGATTATGCAGGAAATACATGCTTGAACCTGATTGATGCAAAAGATTGAAGCATTTTCTCATGCCATCGCTACAAGCGCAGGACTCATCGCTAGTAGCGAGGATAGGCAGGGATTTCCAGACATCCATCGCTTGAAGCGCAGCACCCATCGCTAGAAGCGAGCTTAGGCAGGGATTATCAGGAGTTCATCGCTTGTAGCGATGAACTGGACGCTTGAAGCGAGCCTAGGCAGGGAATTTCAAAGGCTGGTCGCTAGTAGCGACAGACCTGGTCGCTGTAGCGACCAATGGGGCGGTTTAATGCTGATGGTGACGTGGAGCTCTTGGATTGGCCAACTGAAGTCCTCGCTACAAGCGACAGACTGGTCGCTTGTAGCGAGCGTACATTTTCTCAGCATATAAATAGATTTTTAAGCTCATTTCTTCATATATAGTTTTTTATCAGAATATTTAATTTTCCAGAGCTTAGAAAACTTATGATCTTTGAGAGAGAATAGGCTTAGAAGGAGGAAAACTTCATATAGCAACTAGATTTGGATTGAAGAAGATCATTAGAAGCTTTGAGACATCAAGCTCTCAACTATCTTCATCTTTCTTTCCTATTTTGCAAGAGTTGTCATGAAAATGATCAACCAATCTCCTTTGTTGGGATTGATAGGTAATCAATCACTCATGTTGTAAACTTTTGATTATTCAATATATGATTCTAGCAATTTTTATATACCATTGAATTTCTTCTTGCTTTTCAATCTTATGTTTGATTTAAATGTTGTTGAAAAAGGCTTTTGAATCTAGGTTTAGAATGATTTTCTATCAAGATAAGAAATTCTAGAAATGGGATTTGGTTTTGATAATTACATTATAGTATTGAATCATAATGCTTTTGGATCGTTTAATAGATTGAGAAATCATCGATTAAACGATACAATCGATATCTCGACGTCATTTGGGAAATCAATGATGTTATTGAGCAATACGTAATAATGCAATATATAAGAAAACGCTAGAATTCGTATTTGTGATCAATCGGATATAACCAATGTGTGATTGATGAAAGTCAATCCTAAACACCTTCTATGTCCTATTACTCTACCATTTATTTATTATGTTTTTAAAGTATGAGTAGTGTAGTAAAACAAACAAGTAAACCCTAACTTAAAACGATAGTCGAAGTTGAACGGAATATGATATCACCTTAATCCCTGTGGAACGATATAAAAACTAATACTTGCATCCGCAGTACTTAACATTACACCTATAGTCCAATCAACCTACTATAGGTTGGCCTGTCTTTTTGCCGAAAGGGATCAAAGTGTGTTTGCAAGGGTAGGTTCTGGAGATGTGTTCAGTGAATATTGCTAGAATGTGATTAGGGATGACATTGCTAAGTCCAACACCCATCAAGTCGAACAGTTTGACCGAGAGAGGTATACCTTCTCTGTCCGTGAGACCGTCAACTACAGAGAGGGAAAGCCAATGTGAACTTTCAAGGCGGACCTACAAGTAGGGTGGTGTGATTGTGGGAAATATCAAGCTTTGCATTTGCCTTGTTCCCATGTCATAGCCGCGTGTTCTTCATTTTCCCATGACTACACAACCCTTATTCCAGATGTGTTCAAAAACAAGATTGTTTATGCCATCTACAACACATCATTCAAAGTTGTCCACGACAAGAGTTATTGGCCCCCATACAACGGTCCCAAGCTTTGCCATAATCCAGATATGCGAAGACTAAAGAAAGGTCGACCCAATAGTACTCGCATTAGGACTGAAATGGACGAGGAGGTGGAAGAAAGGAGACCGACACCGAGACTGTGTGGGTTGTGTCAGCATTCAGGACATATTAGGAGAAATTGTCCGACCCTAAATAATCAGTAGTTAAAATCATTATCAATTATGTGTTCAACCGGGTTTTTATATTTATTTGTGACTTTTTTTTAATCTTTAATCAAATTTCGTCGTTTAAAAAATATTCACGTATTATGATTTTAATGTTTATTTTAATTATGTTAATTAAATAATATAATAGACGAGAAAAGACAAACATGAATATATAATAATTAATCAAAACACTACTCAAACCAAATTACATTAAGTTAAAAAAGCAAACAAACAACCTTAAAACAATTTATTCTCCACATATCGACTATTTTGACTCAACGTCAAGATACCATGGACCTTGTGCATTTTCTTCAGACGAAAACATCTTTTGAACATCAACATCATTCTTCAGAAGTTTATATTCGTAATAGTAATCAAAGTCTTTATGAGATTCCAAATTGATAAACCGCTCTCTGTAATAAATCTTACTGACTTTTCGTAAAGGCTCATTAGCTAGACGAAAAATATGGTTGAGATAATTTTTCAACTCCACTAAAGTCATACATGGAGTTACTACCATTTCAAAAGGCCGTATATATTGATCAAATTTAACAGTGACCAATCTTAAAGGAGGAGGAGAAGGAGGAGAAATTGAATATGAACCAGACATAATGTGAAAGAAGCTAAAAATGTAAGAAAAAATAAGAGTGAATTTGGATGAAAGGGTATGGTGTGGTGTATTTATAGAGGTGAGGTAAAAAAACGAAAAAAATAAATAAAAGACCCATTACCGCCGTTTGGTTTGGCGGTAATGGTAAATATAAAAAAAAAAAGGCTGCTGTTCTGCACCCCCTGCTGCGTGTATTGTTCCTCTGCACCCCCTGCCATTACCGTCAAACCAAACTGCGGTAATGACACTAAAAGACAAAAAAAACTCACAAAAATGAAAGTGGGTCATTTTGATGAATTTTTTTCATAGGGGGTCAGATTTGAAAATTTTTTTGGCTTTAGGGTCGGAAAAAAAAATCTGATTTTGATATCAATATTTTTTATACAAAGTCTGATGCGATACTTTAACTTAAATTAAAGTTTTAAATTGATCATTTATTTATTTTCTTTAAAATGTGAGATTTTTTAAAATTGGACCGGTCGGAGATTTCATTTCTTTAGACTCAATCTTGATAACTCAAAGTCTAGCGGTTTTGCCACGGACTTTATTCCACCAACACATATTTAGATTTCTTAAAGTCAGAATTTCCTACATTTCGTGTATTTAGGCTAAAAATTAGGGTATTGTTGTCTTTACAACATACCATAAATGCTCTTACACACAACAATTTCTTTTCGCTTAGCAAACTTTTATCTAAATGTAGGAAAATTTTGAAAACTCAGATGTAGAGAATCCAAATCCCCCCAACGCTATGCTACTCAATCAGACATTCAACCAATATCATACAACTTTAGTTTTGGATTGAAAATTACTAACGCTTCAACTATATTGTCGTTTAGAAAGATAAAATACTTTTTAGTCTAAAAAAAGATAAATAAAATGTTTAAAACTTGAAATTAAACATTTTGTCTCTTCTCTATTCTAACTCATTTTGTCTCTATTCTATATGTTTGAAAGGGAAATGAAGATTGCTTATTATAGTCTAAAATAACTTAGTAGTTCGATATATTATAGTTCTCTATGAGTAGGTCTGAAGTTAGTTGAGTAAGGACCGTCCTTGTAACTTAGTACATTGTACTACAATAAATTCAATGCTTTGAGGACAAAATAATGCATGGATATTGAGGGTGAAAGAGAAACAGAGTTGAGTAGAATCTCTAATTCTACTCAATTGATTAGAGATTGTTGCGGGTGGTATCATCGAACTAGTGCAGTGGATATTTTTGGTTTCTTTGTCTCTTTAACTTACTCCCTCCGTTTTAGATTTAGTGTCACATTTAGATAGTACATGTCTTAAAAAAATAATATTTACATGGTGTTTCTTAAAGAAATTATTAATTGTATTCATTTTAATGATAAAATTAGTATTATTTATTAAAATATTCATATTAATTATAGTTGGCGGAGTGAAATTCAATAAATAAAAATATGTTAGTGAGAAAAAAATGTTACATTTAAAATAAAAAATAAAAAAACAAATATATGAAAATATCCGGATCTAGGGAGGATGATGATATTGATAAAAATGCACACAGATTTTGGCACAGTGGTTAGTAAGAATCCTTAGCATTTTCAACTCGTGGAGTATTATTTTCTGGGTTGGGTATGTGCAGTCAATCCCAAGTAACATGCCATATCATGATCTCTCTCTCTTAGAGATATCTCATGTCGCAATCTTTTGTTTTGACTCATCTCGTATCTCTATTATGCAAAAATAACACATACATTAAATATAGTTGTTAAATACATTTAATTTTGAAAATTGCTTTATACACATCAAGCAAAGCTAAAACACACCAGAAAATTACATCTTGATGTTGCTGATTACAACAACCTACTCTATACTGTTACATCATCTCCTCTTTTTCATATTTCCTCTTCCATCTAAATCCTCAAATCCAAATTTTTTTTCTACCCAAATCTTGTCCAAAATCATTGAGGCAGCAATACTAGAAGGATTCAACACACATTTGACGTGAAGAAACAGGTAATGCATCATTTAATCCGTTTTTTTTGCTGATTTTTCTGTAAATATTCGTGAAAACCTGACATGGGGCTAGCGGCAGTTAAGTGCCGTTGTATGGGGACATCGGCAACTAACTGCCGATGCAGTGGCAGCTAGGTGTCGATGCAGCGACAGTTAGGTGCCGATGGGAAACTTCAAAAAACAGACTTATTGCCTATTTTTTGATTTTTTTTTCAACTTTTTTTAGGTTTAATTAATTTTGATATTGATGTTATTGCAATTGTAAGTTATTTATTCATAGTTATTTGTTGTTTATTTATAGTTATGGATGAAAATGCGGATGATGATCCGGTCGAGACAAAACCTATTTTTGTCGATAATTCCAGAAATATCATACCGCCTAAGGTTGAAGCTTCTGTCGATGTTGAAGCTTCATTATATGTTGACTCCGGTGTTGTCCCTCTTGAGGCCAACGAAGTTGACACGGCTCATTTTTTTTCAAGCGAAATTAAATGGAAAGATAGAGATGACTTGCTTAATTGGGTACGTCGTCAAGCAAATAAGGCGGGATTTACAATTGTTATACGTAGATCCAATTTGATCAATCCAATGTTGCAACTAATTTGTGAAAGGAGTGGCGACCACAAAGTGCCGAAAAAAAGATTGAAGCATGAGGCAACATGTTCAAGAAAATGTGGGTGTAAGTTCATGGTTCGTGGATATCTTAGTAGGGAAACAAATGATTGCAGATTGAACATTCTTAACGGAGTTCACAACCATGAGATGGAGCCAAGTTTAGAAGGACACATGCTTGTGGGTAGATTAAGGGAGGATGACAAGAAGATTGTACGTGACTTGACCAAGAGTTTGGTGCTACCAAAAAATATTTTGATAAATTTGAAGACAAAAAGACAAGATTGCATGACAAATATCAAGCAAGTCTACAATGAATGTAAAAAAATATTCAAGTCAAACAGAGGTAACAAGACTGATATGCAGTATCTAATCTCAAAGTTGGAGGAGCACAACTATGTCTATTTAACCAGAACACAAAGTGAGAGTACTACTATTCAAGACATATTTTGGGCTCATCCAACATCGGTTAAGTTGTTTAACAATTTTCCAACAGTTTTGGTTATGGATTCCACCTATAAAACCAACATGTACAGAATGCCATTGTTTGAGATAGTTGGGGTCACCTCGACCGATTTGACGTATTCTGTTGGTTTTCGATTTTTGACATCTGAGAAAGAGGATAATTTTACTTGGGTTTTACAGATGTTGGTCAAACTTCTTAGAGCAAAGTGCATCACTGACTGTAGAATGAAACCGAAGGATGGGAAAGAGGTGAAGCCAAGTGACATAGTTAACAAGGTAATGAGAGCTTGGGATGTTGTTGTTGAATCACCTACGCAAGAATTATATGCAAGTGCGTTAATGGAATTCAAAAATGTTTGTAAAGATTTTCCAAAGTTTCTTACTTATGTCGAGAGCACCGTATTGGATGTTGTGAAAGAGAAAATAGTGAGGGCATGGACAGACCGTGTCTTGCATCTTGGTTGCAGAACCACCAACCGAGTTGAGGGGGCTCATGGTAAACTGAAGAAATATTTGAGCAATAGTGTAGGTGATTTTGGTACTTGTTGGGAGAAAATACATGATATGTTGGTGATCCAGTTAACTGAGATACAAACTTCATTTGGGAGGAGTTGTACTGTATTAGAACATAGATACAAAGACGTCATTTTGTACTTTGGGTTGGCTGGTTATGTGTCTAGGACTGCTTTGAGCTTTATTTTTGATGAAGAAAGACGTTCCAAGGAAACCTTGTGCATGGACAAAAGTATTTGTGGTTGTGTGATAAGGACATCGTATGGGCTACCTTGTGCATGCACTATTGCTGTGAAAATCCGTGACAACAAGCCTATTCGATTGGATGAGATACACCGTCATTGGCAAAGGTTATGTATGAGTGAAGAAAGTAATGAAGATGGTTTTTCTGTCGAGGAGGAGTGGAATGGTATTCAGGAACGTCTCAAGAAAGTTCCTTATCAAATCAAACTAGAAATCAAAGAGGTGTTGCGTCAGTTGGCATTTCCAGAATCCACAATGGTTTCTCCTCCTCCAAGAAAGTATCAACCAAGGGAGCACCGAAAAAAGTGAGGTGTAAAGCAAATGAGGCATCGACAAGTCGAATCCCTTCTTATTGGGAGCGTGTTAATTCCCAATTTCCAGATAGTCAATCGTCGCAAACTATGTCATCATTTCCTAAAAGAAAGGGTGCTCGTATTGTCAAATCATCACGTTCCCTACTTCCACCACCTACTCGGTTTCCTAAGCTTAGCCCGGTTCCAAAGCCTACTCCGGTTCATGGTGTGTTTGATGTTTTGAGCCCTATTGACTATATGCCAAAATTCATGGTTCCATTTATTGAAAAAATTGTGGATGTTAAAGGCGATGAGAATTGTGGTTTTAGGGCTATAGCTGAGTTCTTGGGTTTCACCGAAGAAAGTCATGTCATGGTTCGTAGACATCTTATTCGAGAGTTGAAAGATCATAGAAATGATTATGTGCGGGTATTTGCGAGTGAGGATCGTTTTAACTACATCTTAAATGGCTTGCATCCTCCCTCAAATAGTGGTGGTATTGCACTTGTAGATAAGTGGTTGACTTTTCCCGACATGGGTCACATCGTTGCAACTTATTACAATAGAGTTGTAGTGGAGTTGACAAGTCACGAAATCAGAAATTTGGAATCCTTTTTCCTACTTAGAGGGGTGCCACCGCTTAAGCAAAAAAACCCCATCATGTGCACAGGATTAATTCCCAACCATTTTGTTCTTGTTTTTTTGAAAGATGAGTGTCCACTACCTCCATCATCTACGGAGTGGAACATACACAGAAATGAAGAGGCATCGGCTTGAGAATTTGAGTTTTTGGATCAACAAGCTAGGTTCCGAGACCTAATGAACATTGAGAAAAGAGAGAATCCTCTCCCACCAAAAAAGTCAAACCAAGCCAATCCAATTGTGTGTGACACTCCTGAAAAAGCAAAGCAAGAATTTCAAGTTATTGCGGAAGATGAAGATGGTTTAAATTGACTTGATGCGATATGACTGATTTTTTATTTTTGTCGGTGTTCATCCTTTTTTTTGGTCGATATTACACCGACATATTTTTTGTGGTCGATATTGTAACGCCAATTTTTTGTGGCCAATATATAACTAACATATTAATATATATAAATATATAACTTTTATGTGGTCGAATATGCACCTACTTTGTTATTGTTTATAATGTTTCCGCATTTGATATATATATATATATATATATATATATATTGGTTATTACGTTTAATTTAATATTATTCTGATGTTAGATATTTCATAAACTCTTGTGAAGTTAAACATGTCTGAGGTTGCACAAATTGAAGCTCATGTCCGATACTCTGCTTTCAAAAAGACAATTAAGGTTTTTCTAACTCCGACCGACACTATAGATGAGTTGAAGGCACAACTTAACAATTATTTCTCCATGTTGGTGAAAATCATCATACATGTCATGTATTTGCTCAGATGCCAATTTATGACCTGAGGGCAGATAAAGATGAAGACATGTGGAAAACGGTCTATTGGCCTCGGCTTATTCGTGACGATAGTGACGTTGGATTTATGTTTAGGCATATGGTTGAAAATAATGTATTATATCTTTGTGCTCGTTCCAACTGTATGTGCAATGAATGTCGGTAGAGATTTCATGTAATATTATGTAATGTGTTGTTGAATGTCAAACACTATTTATGTTTTTGGTGAATTTCAAACATTCGTGTAATTTTAACGAAATGTCGAATTGATTTTATTTTGGTCAATTGTGAAAGATTATGTAATGTTCTTGCTTTATAAATGATTCTAATTGATGTATGATTTGTACTGCCTTTGGAATTGTTGTTTTGGATTACAGGTAATAAATCGGCCGAAAAATGACTTGCTTTCAAAAATAGCAGGTTCTGTTCTGCTTAATTGCCCGCAGCGGCCGGCATTTAACTGCCGATGGCACCATACCAGCGGCAATTAACTGCCGCCGGGGTAAAAATGTCATTTACTGGTGTGTTTCAGTTTTGTTTAATGTGGGAAAAACAATTTTCTTTAATTTTTTACTGACACGGCCGGCCCAAGCAGGCCCAAACCATTGTTTTTTGCCCCAAAATTTAAGCTCAGACATTAAATATGTCTTTTTCGGAAGTCGAACCTCAAACACCTCATTTATTTATCTTAAAAGGTGAATTTTAACCGTTATACTATTTAAAAAAATAATAATAATAATAAATCTTGTTGCTCTATTTCAAAATTTAAGTGAGCCAGAAGTTTGTGTGGGTCTTTGTCCACTTCTATTGGGTGTGTTGGCTACTTCACTTGATTGTGGTGGAATGTGGCGGCTATTTTGTAAAATGTTGTCCACTAATATCCATACTTAAATCATAGTACATAATCTACAAAGGAACCGCAACCAACCAAGTCACAAATATCTCAAATCGTAAGTCATCAACTTCAAGCACATATTACAAACACAGAAAATAGTCATAAACATAGATAAATCTAAAACATATGAAGGAAAATTAAAATTAAAGATGTATTCCTTCAATATATCACCATTCAACATATGATCCGAATAATTCAAGACTTATTTTAAAAAAATTGAGGAAGGGAAAAATTTATTAATTAAAAAAACACTAACTTCGAAGAGATTCGAACTCAACACGTACACGAACAATGCTAAACTTCTATAATTGAGTTAGCACTTCAAGTGAATAATGTAGGACTTTTTTACCTTTAAAATATTTAAAGTAAAATTAAGCATTTAATCTTGTATTTGGTTTTGTGGTGAATCTTTCCATCGTGCTCTGCTCCCTTCAAATGCGAGTGTGTAATGTTTGGTTCTCCATTTTCTTTTTTGTTGTTATTGTCCGTCTCACTCAAATTGCATACATTCCTTCTCTTGATTTTGCTAAACTTTCATCACATGATTATTGGCTGGTGATGTGCTCTTCGCACTGGAACAAGTTTTTCATATGGGTTTGTCAAATGTCATTTTTGAAGTTTGTTTCTTAAATAGTAGCTACATTTATACACTCTCATACGAGGGATATTCATGAATACAACACATTTTGAAAAGAACAATACTAACTCAATGTAAATAAAATATAATAATTTGATTAGGGTAAAATAGACATTTTCGTCCATGAATGTGAACGAGTAGTCACAATAATCCCTCAATGTATCAAAATTTCAAAATAAGAATTGATTGTTATTGCGTTAGTCGAAATAGTATTTGAAGTTAAAATATTTTGTTAATACTGTCATATCAGTTTCTCGATATATTTACTTACCGTCATATTAGTCCCTATAAATATCTATTTATTGTCATATTAGACCATATAAGATAAAACAAGAGTAGAGTCTCATATAAGACGACTCTTAAAATGCGTTTGTGTTTCATTGGGATACCATTTGCATGAAAAAAGATAATAGTGATTTAGAGGTTAGGAGTTTAATTTAGTTTTGTTTAAGAAATAGCGTGGAGGGAAGGGAAAATTTATGGTCCAGGATGCTTTGTGCCCGGTATGATAGAATATACTTCCTCCGTCCCAAAATATAAGCAAAAATTGGTCAACAAAAGTTAATGTATTTGGTTCAAAATTTGTACCAAATACATCAATTTATGTTGACTCATTTTTGCTTATATTTTGGGACGGAGTAGTATATAATTTGATCCTATTATTTTATGTTCACCAAATGAAACGCAAACGCGTTTTAAGAGAGTCAAATGAGCATGACCAGTCAAGAGCAGAGTCTCTTTCGCTCTATCTGAAATCATCTACTCCCTCAATTTATTAAGTCTCACTCCATTTCACGCGGTTTTAGGAATCTCTTTGAGATGTCATATTAGTACAGTATTTAATTTAAAGAATTTTCTTTTCGCTGAGTACATGAGCTTTCATCACAAAATTATTCTTTATTTGGTCTATAAAAAAGAGTGCAAACCTAATTTAATACTTCTCACTAATTTTTTTCGACTCAATTTGATCCTAATAAAAAAAAGAAAATGTTAATAATTGTTCTTAAGGTATTGTTTAAAGAATTAAAATAGATAATTTTTACATAAAAAATGATGTAATTTTTACTTTGACAAATGTTTAAGTTATGTTTCTAAGACAAAACTTGATCATTTAAATTCCTTACCCTAATACTCTTAAAGACACTCAATAACAAGACCCTAAAAAATAATATCAAATTAGTTTTAACATTTTTAAAGTAAAGATAAATTAGTCACATTGTTGTAATAAGTCAGAGTGACTAATATCTTTTATTATCTATAAAAAAATTATAAAATTAAAAAATTAGACATATATTTATTGAGACAAATTGAATATTTTATATGCTAACATTTGTCTTTATATCTATACTATACATAAAAAGAATACATGAGTTTGAACTGACTTTTTTTCTTGCATATTTTACCTTTCATTTAAACTATTTTATTTTTTATTTTATCCTTTTATAATATTACTTAAATTAAAAATTAAAAAAATAGTTAAATCCCATCAAAATATAAACAACCTTACTACAATAGGAACAATATTAGCTATAATCTATAATCTTCTATATTATATATAAAGAAAATAGTCTCTTTTTGCCTCTTTTGAGCTGACTTTTTCTCCTTTCAAATTACCCTCAAGCTTTCAATGCAAATAACACATATAACAATTAGATAAGAGTAAATTCAAATATTAAAACAAAATGAAACAAATTGTATATGTCCGATTTTTTTCCATATTATTTAAAAAAAAACTAATTGATGAGAGTGAATTCAAATATTAAAAAAAGTGTAACAAACACAATACTTTTTTTGTTACTACACAAAATATATCGTGTAACAAACACGATATGAGCATATGTCCAGTTTTTTCCTTTATCCTTAAAAAAAGTGTAACAAACTAGATCAAGTATATGTCATGTCATAATAAATATAATCAATAAGAAA
Organism: Medicago ruthenica; assembly: GCA_018208015.1. NCBI lineage: Eukaryota > Viridiplantae > Streptophyta > Magnoliopsida > Fabales > Fabaceae > Medicago > Medicago ruthenica. The sequence goes on along the minus strand of CM031374.1, from coordinate 89,253,112 downwards.
ATGATCGTTATTTTATTTTTATTTTATATACTGACAAACCTAAAATACGTCGAGTTGATAAATAATTTCGCTATATGCTTTGACAATAATTTGTAGAGAAATCGATATACGAATAATTTCCATTAGTATTTAAAAATTAAAAATTGTAATCAAAATTATACAAACAAAGATAATAAAATATACACACACGTTAGCGTGGTCAAAAGAGAGGACAGACGGGACATGGTACGTAGTGCCCATCTTTCTGCTAGTAATGCATAAAGAAAATACGATATTTTGGGTTAAATTATTTATTATTTCAATTATACCCTTAGACAAACTTTTCCTATAATAATGTTATATTATTGATGTCATTGAAAAAGATAAAATTTTATATTATATTTGCTATATTATTGGTGTAATTTAAAAAATAAGCATGTTGTTACAATTTGAAATCACAAATGTCTATGCATATAATTTTAATCAAAATCTAACTAATTTTCATAAAAAAAATGTTGTTCGTAATTTACACGCATTAACACAATAAAAAGAGCGGACAAACGGACATTGAGTGCCCCATCTAACGTCTGAGCGCTTGTATTAATAAAAAAATACGGTCAAAGCAAATTATGTGAATAAATATAAGCATTACTCTCTCTTTCTCTCTCTTCTCTCCTTAAACCATAGCAGTCACCCCTTTCTTTTTCTTGTCTACTGAAAAGGGGTGATTTAGGGTCAATTTTGACCCAAAATCACCCCTCTGAGTTGTTTTTCCCTCTATCCTAATTGAATAAGTGATTTCCATATATTTTCAGTTTTCTCTCGTTTGTTTTTGTGATTTCGTCGTCTCTGCAGGACTTTGTTTGTTTTGATTTCCCGTCCTTGTGCGTTGTGTTTTTGATTTCTCGTCTTAGTGCGATGTTTATTTGATTCAGGTAGAAAGATTAGCTTTGAGCAAGTGCAGATCCAATTAATGACTTTGACGTCGTCAACGTTGCAGATCTAGAGACATGAGTATTCTGGAGACTTGAATATGTTCATACTTGAAGGCATATGTATTTTGCCGTTTTATGCTATTAACATGAGTTCTGTGAGTTTATTCATAGATTCATCCTTTTTGTTTTTAACGACTTTGAATTTATATTGTATTGATGTACTCTATCAATTTAAATGAATGAATATCATTTATTTTTGTCAAAAAATATAAGGCATGCAGTCAAACAATGACACTTAAAAAAAATGAAAGAGTAACAATTAATTATGTATTGCACCTGGAATATGTTGGCGTCAACCTAATGAGCAACACACTGCACCTAATGCCCATGATGTTGCTACGACCCCCTCATGGGCTTCCTGATTAGGATTTGCGCTCCATCTCCAATTATACACATAGCTAAAATATTGTTGACGCACATCGGAAGGGTTTTGTTTTTTTGCATGATTGTATGTCTAGGTTGGAGCTGCAAATTCAGAGGGGTGCTTCCAATCTTGTTTGCCTGTGGATAGGCCTTTTTATCCAGAGGGGTGAATTGCACTCAGCCTCCTGATGCTTTTGGAAGTGGTGGTGCAAATAATAATGATGACCCTGCTAGAGATAGTTTTGATGGCAACAGTGGTTCTGCTGATGTTGAAGGAAGTTGCATGAAGATATGTGCCTATGCGGGGATAGACTCTGAAAGTTTTTGAGGATGGATCACTACAAGAAAACACCATTTTTTCCTACCAATTTTACCGAGGAATTTGGCTTTGTAGGAAAGCAATCTTGTTACCGACGAAAAATTCGTCGAAAAGCAATTTAATGACAAAATGGGACCCATCTGTACAAATCTGATGGGTGTGGCGGATTTCTATTGGATGTAGGTTTACCGAGGAAAATTTTCATCGAAAAACGTGCAAATATTTTTCATCTCTATATATAACACACTCTACTACACATTTCATCATTGATTCATCTCTAGTTCAACAAATATTCATTCATCTCTATATTTTCTTCTTCCTCTTCTTTTTCATCTTTCTACTTCTTTTCTAACAACAAATATTCATCTTCTTCAACAATTTCTAAACACATAATTTTTAATCTTCTTCAACAATAATCTCTTATCATTTTTTCAACATAAATTTTCTTCTTTTTATCTTCTTCTTCTTCCAACAACTCTTCCACAACAATTTTCCATCTTCATTAAAAATTTCTAAAAACACATTTTTCATCTTTTTCAACAAAAACATCTATTTATTTCTTTCAACAATAATTTCATCAAAATATTTCATTCCTACTTTTGTTTTTATTCAATATTTATTTTTTTCAAAAATTAACACAAATTAATTTCATGTTAAAATTTTTCTCAGTATTTTTTTGCATTAATTTCTTGTTAAATTTTTTTTTACACTAATTAAAGTTGGTTTTATGAAAAACCGCTTTTAGTATATATATATATTTTAAAAATTGCTAGAATTTAATTTTATAAATTTGAAACATTTTTTTAAAATTCAAATTTGGCGCAATTTTTTAAAAATCAAATTTGAAAATTTGGTGCAATTTTTAAAAAAAATTAAATTTGGCGCAATTTTTTAAAAATTCAAAATTGAAAATTTGGCATAATTTTTAAAAAATTTCCAAATCTGAAAATTTGGAAATCATTTTTTAAAATTAATTAATTTTCCTTGGAAATTCGTCGGAAACGAATTTCAAAATTTTTAAATTTTTTTAAAAATTGGCGCATTTCTCGAATTTAAAAATGTAGAATTTTTTTAAAATTAATTAATTTTCCTCGCAATTTTTTTGGCGTAATTTTTTTAAAAATTGGCGCATTTCTCAAATTTGAAAATTTATATTTTTTTTAAAATTAATTAATTTTTTCGAAAATTCGTCGGAAATAAACTATTAAAATATTGATAAAGTTTCATCGGAAAACATTTCCTGCAAAAGTTTCGTCGGTAAATCCTAGGAAAGCTTATGACACAAAATTCCTCGAAAATTCGTCCGAAACTCCTAGGAAAAGATCCAAAATTTCCTATGAACAATTTCCTCGAAAAAAATTGTTTCCGACGAATTTGAGGTGTTTTCCGAGGAATGTTTTCCTAAGAAAATCCCTTATTTCTTGTAGTGGATTGAAATGGACTAAAATCTCAACATTACTAAGTTAGTTTTTGTTTTTAGATGCTTATAGCATTTCATTAGCAATCAAATCGTTTATACAAGACGGTACATCATCATAAATACGAAAGCTAGGTGAGGAAGTAGCTGCCTGAGCTAACTCGTGGGCAACTACATTCGCTTGTCTCCTAATAAACTCGACACGAGAGTTTGTTAAATGTGAGGAACAATATTGTATGTTGCTATCCATAACGACGCCAAATTCGGTGATGTCTCTGTTGCTCCGATTAAAGTAGTCAGCCACTCGCTTCGAATCAACTTCAAAATCAACATTTGTTAGTCGTAACTCATTTATCCACCGCATAGCATGATACAAGCCAAGAGCTTCTCCTACATCTACTGAGCACATCGGAGAGAACCACATTACTAAGTTAATTTTTAAAAGCTTTCAATTTTTATATTCGCTCAACATCAATTTCTTTGCTTCTTGTTGTCTTTAATGATGTTATTTTTATATTTACGGTTAAATCTATTTTTTTTTATCACTATAAATATTGTAACTTTTCGGTTTATTCTCGCTGAAATTTTGCTTCTACTCTTAGTTTCTCAAAAGTTTTCCAACACCACTTTTGGTCTTTACTTTTAAGTTAACTCATTTGTATCATTCAAAAATTTGATTTTTTTTTGTAGTCATGTTTAAAATATGATAAGAATATGTTCAAAAAAATTAGAATTTTTTAACAAAATAAGTATTAAATATAATTTTTATGTTTATTAGCGCTCAAAAATTCATATTTAATTCATGTGTTGTAAAAAAAATTATTTTTTTATGAGAGATTCTTATAATACTGTAAACATTCATGTAAAAACTCATTTAAAAATTTGAAGGGTACACACGAGTTGATTTGAAAACAGAAACAAAAAATGGTGATTGGAAACTTTTAGGGACTAAATGTTGAAGTAAAATTTTAGGAGAATTAAAACAAAAAATTAAAATATTTATAGAGACCAAAAACATATTTTACCTTTTGTTAATCTATCTTGTGTGTTATATTTATATTTATAGGGATCATTTTTGATACATTGAGAGAAACTGCTTGGCCGAAACAAGTCTAATCGTGAGAAAAATTGATCAATAGTCAACCCCGTTGAGCCAAATATTAATATTTTGACCCTTAAATAGTAAAAGAGAAACAAATAATGCCATCTTGTCTCAGGATAAGAGAATATTTATTTATGACAAGGTTTAATTCAAGTTGGGGAGGATGAACTTGTCTACAAAAAAATGTGCAAAAAAGGGTAAAAACAGAAAGAAAAGAAAAAGTTACCAGGAGTAACAAACCAAAAGAATCTCAACCAAAAAACAAACCAAAAAAATCACTAGTGAGTTGTGAGTGGAAAGAAAAGATAGTGCTTGAATTGTAAATAGTGAATAAATGCTCTCTTGTTGTTAGGCCTTTTGAATTTTAAAAAAAACAAATATTGTTTCTAGCCTAGCCAAATTACAACCCTCATGAAAGCCTTATTGATCTATGATTGATAACATGTTTATAATTGTGCTTAGATGTATATCCCAATCGATTTGTTGTGAATGTACCACTTGGTTTGAGAGAAACACACCATTTGAGTGATACATTTATGTGAGATTTGTGAATCTAACTTATTAACTATTGATTGGAACGTTTGAAATCATACTTTGATTTAACAATAATTTTATCTTCATGCTTTGATTCGTTGATGCTATGAAATTTTTATTTTGAACTAACATTTCATGAATATTTCTCAAGTTTTTTTTTTTATATACTTATTAGTGACAACTACCTTTTTAGTGTTTTATTATGCATGAGTGACAAATAGATGTCCTGTATTTTTTTTTTTTTATAATTATCAATGAAAAATATGTGTTCCATTTATTTTGATGGACATAACACAATCAAGTAATGCTTCGCTTGTGTGAAGAGGTTTTTTTATAAAAAAATTATCAGTGACAAATATTTGTGCAATTATTTTTGTGCATCACTGATAAAAATTTGTCTCATTTTTTTCAATATTAATCAATATGATAAATATTTTCCCTTACTTTTTATGTATTAGTCATGCATATTTGACTTGTGTTTTTACACTCACAGTGACCAATATTTTTCTTATTATTTTGACAATTATAGATACAAATATTTGTTCTATATTTTACTTCGAATTGGCAAAACACACGAAGAGGAACAACATGTTAGCATGATTTGAATCGAAAAACATGCTATACTATAGTGCATTAAACTTCTAGTGCATTAAAGCTTAATTTGGGGTACAAAATCAAAAACACCTTAGAGAAGGTAACATACAAGAAATTGGATGCACATAAAAAAAGTTAATAAGAGATGATATATTCGAACTTGACTAAGCAATTTGTTGTCATTCAAAAAGGTCTAGTGATATAGTTTGTTGCTCGTTTGCCTTATATATATATATATATATATATATATATATATATATATATATTAGGAAATGATTGACAACTTGAGTAAATGTTCTATCTAACAATGTCAGAATTTTCAATTGAGTTAAAAAAAAAATATCATAATGCATGTATCAAATTTTTAATATTGGTACAATTTGTTTCAAGGAGATTATAACTTACTAAAAAAATAGTTTGTAATTGATTAACATGGTAAAATATTACAAATATTCAATGGCGATAGTGAGTGAAAATTAATCTAAAAAACAAAAAGAACGCGCATATAAGGACACAACTCATATTATATATGGTCATAATTCTAAGGCCAAAGAAGATTCAATTCAAGTTGCTCATTTTCAAACTTGAAAGCTTACTCATTCTTCTTCTCCACAAGACAAAGACCCCAATTCAAGAAACTAAATAAGAAAATTAAAACCATTTTTTTTTTTCATTCCATGGCTGCAAACGAAACTTCACCGTAAGTACTCACTATTTTCATTTCCACTCACTCACTAATTTTCAAACAAAACATCATAGAATAATCAAAACCTCAATTTCCACGAAAACTCTAAAGGTTGTTGTCTTTTTGACAAAGCTAAGGTTGTTGTTGTTGTTTGTTGAAATTTATGAAACGATGTTGTTTTTTTTCGTGTCAGGTTTGAGAGCAGTGAGATGCTGGCAACGTTCTTGATTTCTACGCCACTGTTGCCGGAGTCATGGAAGATGTGCAGTCAGGCCAACGCCTCCGCCGTCAACTTCCGCAGTTTTGTGGTGGAGCGTGTTGGTACCGTCGTGTATGTAGCTTTCTCCGGCGTTCAAATGGACGGCGGGGGATCCGATCCGAGTTGGAGAACGTTGGAGCCGTTGGAAAGCATCGGTGGAGTGCCGCTGTTTTCGACGCGTCGGAATAAGGAAGAGGAGGAACCGGTGAAGGTTCACTCCGGGATGTTGAATCTCTTTTCTTCCCTTTTCAACTCAATCCAAAACCAGGTTTGTTTATTTCATTTTATATTATATGGAGGACGTGTTTGTGTTTTCACCTTTCAACAATTCATATTTAATATTGTCAAAAAGAAAAAAAAAAAAATCAGTTCATGTTTAATTTGTTTATACACATATCTATTATATATAAATCCTCTTCTCTTAATATAAGTTCAATTTTCTTTCTGAATTAGGTTTGTTTATTTGCAAATTATTTTTTTGTCTTGCATTCGTTATGTGTACATGCTGGCCTGTTTTTACGTGCTTTGTCCTGAATTCACACACTCAAATTATTGGTGACAGTGGAATCAAGATTGGACCTTTTAATTAAATTTGGTATTCTGATTGTTTTTTAAATTTGTATTTATTTATATATTTTGTGAATTGTCCTGTGAATCTTTTCTATTTTTTAAAGATGAATTGTCCTATGAATCTAAATGTTACTAATATATACTAACCATGCAAATGCAAGAATATCCATTGTTTGAAAACTAAAATATAGGATAAGATGATCCTAAATGTATATTACCGTACATAAACTTAACTGAACTCAAGCGCAATTAAGGTTTAAGTAGGAGATAGAGGAAATAGTGATAAATAAATGTACACTAATTCAATCAAGTGATTTAACTCAAGCGCTTAATAAGCTCCGCTCGAATTTCGAATTCCAAGTGTCCCCTTTTTTATTAAGAATCGGAGAGTTGAACTCTGAAATTTAAGTATCTTCTTTTACTAATAGAATCGAAGAGTTAATACACAAATATACACTAACATCGTCGTCCATACTCCATTTGTATGTGTAGTTGTTAATTGTCCTTTTTTGCTTGGATATTTTTTGGGATATTCTCTCATATGCTTGAGACTGTGATGTTGTTAGTGAGGCGGCTACTTTGGTACTTTTTTTATTTTTAGAGATGTCACTTTGGCACTTAATAATTGATAAAAGAAAGCACTAATAGACAAAACATTAAAGTAAATTTTATAGGGTCATATGTTAACAACCGGCAGCAGTTAGGGTAGGGAACACCAGTTAAGGCAAACGAAAAAACTAATTTTTTAAATTAAAAATATCATTTTTTGTATTTTTAAGAGTTTAATTACACAAATTTAAAATTATTTTTATTATACTTGTTTCCTTAACTAATGATTCATGAGCATTTCTTGGTATTTTCCATTATAACACTGGTAAAACTGATAAAAAGAAGAAAAAAAGGTTGAAAGTGACAATATAAATAACCCCATCTCCTCCATGATCCATTCCCTTTCACTGTCAAACTTATTTATCAGTGTGGGGCACGAACCTCAAATTATGGAGATCAGGTGAAGAAAAGGAAATAATTAGATGAATAAGTTCTAATTTGAAAGTTAACCCGTCAGATATTTATTCTAATATCCTGGAGCACGAAATATAGAAAAGAAATAGATTCTAAAGTATTAGAACTATGATTCATACTTAATATTTATATTTAGACCGGTGTACCTGTTGTATTTGCTTCTCCTGATGGTTGGTCAAGTAATAAAAATGTTGTATTTTCCGGTACATCAATTTGGATTGGATTAGTATTTCTAGTGGGTTCAATTGCGCTTATATTCATCACTGTAGGAATTGGGTTCAAGCTTTCCCTAGCCCCTTCTCATCAATGAACTCCTGACGTATATGAAGGAGTGCGGTTCGTTCGAGAAATTCCGACCTCTCTATCTAATAATTTTCACTAAACAATATATTATGTATCCTAAACAAATCTTCTGCTGTTCAACATCAAATAATTTATGATTTAATCTATTATGGAATATATTTAAAAATTATACAAGAATAAATGATAAACGAGTAACAAGCTACCCCGCTATTTCTTTTAACAAAATTGAGATACGATAAAATTTGTACATTTAAGCCAAAGCTTGTTAATCAGAACTAAAGCAAGTAAGTAGAGATTGTCCATTGGTGAGGTTTAACATAATTCCTTTTCTTTATAACTACATACATTTTCCATCAATACCACCCTGATCCGGCTTCATTAAAATGTCATAACTATCTCTTTTTTAGGGAAGGAAACTATCTTTAGTTAGTACATTATTTTAATGTTATATGCTTATATGCTAGAACAATAGAATTCCCATCTGGGCCACCTTAAGTATAATGTTTTATATTTTTGCAAAATCTTCGAAATGTCGGCAAACTCCATCATGACAAAACACAAAATACATAACAAACAAGTCCATTAGCTCAACTAAAATTCAATGCCTTTAAGTTGTCCTTTTTGTTTTATTTTACAGAGTAGCAAATTAAACATATATGAGGTAGAAATTTAGTGGTAAAAGTTTGACATTATAACTTTAGAGATGAAGTTTAAGTCCTTTTGAAGATGGTTGTAAAATGGTCACTAGTTTTTTTTTTTTAAAGAATAAATGGTCACTAGTGTTATTATAAATAATAATAACACTAAATATAATTAGATAAACTCATCCGTTTTAGTATTTCATAATAAATACTACTCCGTCCCAAAATATAAGCAAAAATGAGTCAACATAAGTTGATGTATTTGGTACAAATTTTGAACCAAATACATTAACTTTTGTTGACCAATTTTTGCTTATATTTTGGGACGGAGGGAGTATATATTAACAGTGTGAACATGGACCCCAATCAAAATTCAAACCCATCATTTTTTTCTTCACAAAAGTGCTAACAATCAATTAGCCACCTTGATTAGTGCATAAAACATGCCGTTGGGCACATCGAAAGGGTCCTAGATTCCAAGATCAAAATGATAGCAGTTGCCTCCTTCATCAAGTAGATATTAGATAATTGAAGATCCTTAAAAAAAAAAGTAGATATTAGATAATGCCACAGACTAAGATGGGAGTGGAATTAACTTTTAGAATGAAAAATTAAATTTGAATACCAAAATATACTCCCTCCGTCCCAAATTGTATGTCGCTTTGGAAAAAAAATTTGTCTCAAATTATATGTCGTTTTACAATACCAATGAAATATTAATGTTACTTTTCCTATTATATCCTTAACTATTTATTACTCTTTCTTCTTTCAATTCTTTAATTTATCTTTCTCATACCATTTATTAAGGACAATTTTGTAAAATAACTCATAATATCTCTTTCCCACACAAAATTAATTATATTTCTTAATATGTGTGAAATGCCCAAAACGTCATACAATTTGGGACGGAGGGAGTATTATACTAGTAACGTCAGTGAGTGATGGCCATTGACCAGCACTAGTTGACTGATGAAATAATATCATTTAAAATCTTGGATTGAGGGGCATTATCGTCATTGAGTGCGTGTGAAAGGGGCATTATCATTTAAAGATTGTCTTTTGTCTCACCTGATAGGAATTTTAATTTTTAAATGACAATATTTTGTGATACACGGTTGTGAAATGATAAATAGTTTTCAGGTGATACTTAATACTTCCCCCGTCCCAAATTGTATGTCGTTTTAGAAAAAAATTTGTCCCAAATTATATGTCGCTTTACAATACCAATGAAACATTAATGTTATTTTTCCTATTATATCCTTAACTATTTATTACTCTATATTTTTTCAATTCTTTAATTTATCTTTCCCATATCATTTATTAAGGACAATTTTGTAAAACAACTCCTAATATCTCTTTCCCACACAAAATTAATTATATTTCTTAATACGTGTGAAATGTCCAAAACGTCATACAATTTGGGACGGAGGGAGTAGTATCTTTTTTGATGACCTTACAAAAAATAATCAAACATGCTACAATTATTACCACATGATTCACATCACGTTAAAGATAAACTTTATTCAATGTTCACACCAGGTTAAGAGTTAAGACTTGGGGATAATAATAGTCCTTATATTCAATGATTCAAGAGCATTAATACAAAACTGAGTCGTGTCACACATGACACACACAATGACGCATTTCAGTCTCAACAAAATGAACAAAAATAATTGAGAAGTAAACATAAGACTTGAACATGGGATATGATCATTTGCACAATTTACCCCATATATGGGTGTTTGGCTTTAGGTGACCGAGAATTCATTTTGAATCAATTATTTTCTAAATTGATTTTAGTTAAAGTTGATTGATCATCATATGATTTATATTTAAATATATTTATATAAAATGAGTTAAAGAATAAATTAGAGATTTAAAATCACAATTTGAGACATAAGGTACTATCTCAGCTTTAAATTAGAACATACTTTGGAGTCAAAAATAATTTTACTTCATAACATCCAAACATTTTAAACTAATTTGTATTTTTAAAATCATTTTTTTTGGATAATATGTGTAAAATCACTTTTATCTCTAATAAAAAGTGATTTTTTTATTTTAAATTTTGTTATTAGCCTATTGGCCCACACATACTCAAATAAACACAAACAAACGAGGGGGAATGTGGCAACCTGAGTTCGAACCCAAAATTCCACATAAAATGTCATCAAGGTCAAACCACTAGGTTGTGACAACGAGAACAAATAATTATACACAAAATTAATTTGTGACCAATAATTTTCATTTGTTGGTACTAAATATTCATGTTAAAATCTTAAAATGGATATTTCTTTTTTGTTTCCTAGAATGTTAATAATAACCTAGAATATTATTAATAACTAACTAGTGAAAAATTAATGTTACCATTTCAGGTGTTGGGTATATTAGAAAATACAGACACAAAATCACTTGTGATCACTGGCCATTCCATTGGAGGAGCTACAGCCTCTCTATGCACTCTTTGGCTTCTTTCTTACCTCCAATCCATCTCTTCATCTTTACCAGTAATGTGCATCACTTTTGGTTCACCATTACTTGGTAACAAATCATTTTCCCAAGCCATTTCCAGAGAAAAATGGGATGGAAATTTTTGTCATGTAGTATCAAAACATGACATAATGCCAAGATTGCTATTTGCACCTATTACACCCCTCACTTCTCAGCTAAATTTCCTGCTTCAGTTTTGGCGCTTCTCCATGACTTCACCAGAATATGGAAAGCTTGCAGTTCAAGTTTCTGATAAAGAAAAAGCTGAGTTGTTCACTGCTGTATTGGATTCTTTGGAAGCTGCAACACAAAATGGTGAAACAGCTGAAGCTTCAGTGCCAATTTTGTTTCATCCTTTTGGAAACTATTTATTTGTTGCAGAAGAAGGTGCTTTGTGTGTTGAGAGTCCAAACACAATTGTGAAGATGATGTATTTGATGCTTTCGACTGGTTCTCCAACTAGTAGTATTGAGGAACATTTGAAATATGGAGAGTTAGTTAATAGGCTGTCTTTGGAAATGTTGAATAAGAAAAACACTATGCTTGGGAACATTCCTAACTCAAGCTATGAGGCAGGGCTTGAATTGGCCATCCAATCTTCTGGTTTATCAAATCAGGTAATTACTATTATTTTGACTGCACTTTTTTCTATATGTTCAAAAAAGAAAGAACTTGCTTCAAATAAGAAAGTTTCATTATTTATGCTATAAACGCTTAGTTAAGCTATCTATCCAAAGAAGAGCTTAGTTTCAATTATAAGAAGGCAATTTTTCACTGAACAAATTACTGTATGATGTAACCAATAGGAGTCTGCAGTGATACCAGCCAAAGAATGTTTGAAGTCGGCAAGGAGAATGGGTCTATCACCAGCTCTAAAAGCTGCAGACCTAGCAGTATCCTTATCGAAGGTTGTACCTTACAGAGCCCAAATAGAATGGTACAAAAGGTTGTGTGATGAACAAGATAATGAAATGGGTTACTATGACTCATTCAAAACAAGAGGAGCTGCCAAAGTACACATGAAAGTCAACATGTTCCGTCACATGCTGGCTAGATTCTGGGAGAATGTGATTGATATGTTGGAAAAAAATGAGCTACCACGTGACTTTGACCAAAGAGCCAAATGGGTCAACTGCTTCACAATTCTATAAACTTTTGGCTGAACCACTTGATATAGCTGAATATTATGGGAAAGGGAAGCATATAGAAAAGGGTCATTACATAGAACATGGTAGAGAGAGAAGGTATGAGATTTTTGATAGGTGGTGGAAGAATAGTGAAGTTACCACTGGTGAAGAAAATAAAGAGAGAAGCAAATTTGCAAGTTCAACACAAGATTCATGTTTTTGGGCTAAAGTTGAAGAAGCAAGGGATTGGTTGAATGGTATGAGAAGTGAAAGAGACACTAACAAGTTGGATACATTGTGGGGGAAAATTGAAAACTTTGAGAAATATGCCATTGAGTTGATTCAAAATAAGGAGGTATCTATCGATGTTTTGGCTAAGAATTCAAGTTACAGTACATGGGTGGAAGATTTAAAAGAGTTTAGACAATTGAGAGCAAATGTGCAGAGGTTTCCTCAACAGTTTGGACGATTCCTTGACGGGGAAGTTGTTCCTTAGTACTTAATTTGGAATCAATAAGCTTAACTCATTGTGAGCATTGTATATATATAAAAAAATGCTCCTTCTGCTAAATAACTCATTTTAGTTATGATTTATGAGTTATGACTTTATAAATGCAAGTTTCCTTTGTGTGTTAAGGTTGTTGTCATTAATTATACTAAGCAATTATAGGGTGGAAACATTTCAACTAATATAACATCTACAATAGCATAAAAAATGATCTACTTAAAATGTATCCATTTTTCACAGGCAAGACATTATCACAATCATTTCTTTTCTAAAAAGTGAAAGCCTTTCTAACTTGTTCTATCGGAGTCATGAATAAACTGTGTCTCTTTTAAGCTTAACAATCATACACACTTGTAAAATGACTAGAAAAAAAACTACTTTGTGCAAATAATAATTTTATTGGAGTTGCAAATTAGAAGAGTGACACTTACAAGAGACACAAAAGTCTAGTAAATATCTGTTACTCCCCCAAATTATAAGACCAAAAAGTCCTAAATAACTGGAATTGGTTATAATGAATTCATAAATTATTGTAACTGTAACATCTATGCAAGATGCTTGGAGTAATCATAAGAAAAAACAGGCTTAAAATGTGATATCTAGTAAGCTATCTGACAAAAAAAAACATTTTAGCTTGTAAACACATTTAAGCAGGACTTCATCAAATATGAAAAATTGTCAACGGGAGGCAGAGAAGGTATCCTTCTTCCTTTCTTCAAAAGTTCTTGCAAGTTAAGTCTTTGCAGGGTCAAAACATCTCTTGATTCCTTCCAAACAAAGGCAAGATCACCATTTTGAAAGACAAAGAGGGAACCAGATTTTGCTCCAGGATATTTGAAACCATAACCACTTGCAATACCTTCTCCCGTAAAAGCATGTTCAATATTCATAGAAAACGAGTTCCTATCAGTTTCCCAAGGAAACGGATCAGAAGAAGGCTCATTGATATTCACTATAAACATTGCTGAACCATTAGGATGTAATGCATAGCGAGCGCCTTCCAATATTTTTGTTCCAATGAGAAGTTGTTGTCCCTTCGACTCCCAATACGAGAGCAAAAGAAAGAATAGAGCCTTTTTAGGCTTGTTTTGAGAAGGTTTTTCATGAGGCCATCCAAAAGTACCTCCCCATAAACCAGCATACACTTGGTCTTCTTTAGGAACTTGCAAAGGCATCTTGTAAAGTGCAAACCAATTTTTGTTCATATTTGGCCAACCTCGAAAAGATGATAATTTTGCATTTAATGCACTCAATGTTAGCATTAACGTGTCACTTGATCTAAGAAAGTGTTGAAGCTTTGCATTCTTTATCTCATGGCTTGAACTAATCCCTATGTGATTCTCTCCAGTTCCTGCTGTCGTGTTGTGTTGCTGGTCAATATTGACAACACTCCCATCAATTGCACTAGATCTTCGATCGATTTGATCAATATTGTTAACACTTCCATCGATTGTACTAGATCTTTGATGGTATCTTGTTCCGCGTTTCTGATCAATATTGACAACACTGCAATGGGTTGTACCAGATCTTTGATCGTCTCTTGTTCCTGCCATTGTGTTGCGTTGCAGATCAACATTGACAACACTGCCATCAGTCGAACTAGATCTTCGATGGTTACTTGGCCCTGTGGTTGTGCTGTATTGATGATCAGTATTGACAGCACAGCCATCAACTAAACTAGATCTTCCAAAGATATGTTTAAAGCCAACCCAAAAATAACCACCAAGACTTTTTCTCTTGATGCACTGTGTGTTGTCACTATCCATATTGCTTGGAGGAAAAGAGAAAGCTTTTGAATAGTCACGGCTCTTTCCCACCTCATCAACCTCTAATTCCATTGAACATACTTCTTCCCCTTGAGAATTTTCCTTATTTTCAATCTGAATACAACCAAGCTTATACATTTGAGTCATTTGAACAAGGAATGCTCTTCTTTCCTTCAAAAGCATCAAATCTTTCTGAAAATTTACCGAATCATCTCTTGATCTAGGAAACAATGGTCCAGTTCCCATATTTGGAACCTCTATTCTGACTTGGCTAGTAGTGATCTCAAGTAACTTTTTCCTATCCCTAAAACCCAACTTCCTAAAAGGAATCATTACCTCATTATTATCTGGTTTCCTAGATTCAACCTCAAGCAACAATAAATTGCAAAATCTATTAACACACTTGAGTGAACCATGATAAACACAATCTATCCCCTCTTCTTCCCTTCCATGAAGAAAAAACATATTAGAACCATCGAAATCGCAAACAATTTCAAACACAGGTGACCAAAGGATAGAACAATCTTGGATCCCTAAAGAAACAACCTCCTGAGGTATTATTCGACACGCTACAACAGAAGCAAAACCTGGCATTACATAAACAAGATTACCAAGTTCAGGATTCTGTTGAACCCAAATACCAAGCAATGGTTTAACACTCAAAAGAAAACGACAAAGTGATTTGTAAGATGAAACACACTCTCTCCACTCAACAAGGTCTTTGAGTGACACTATATCTATAATATCACATTGAGTAAGCCAAACTTTTTCAGAGGTTGCAAGAGCATAGAGACTCTTGCAGCATAGACTAAGATTGAAAACTTCTCTGGGAATTAGGTACCTTGAAACTGTGGCAAACACATCATCTGGTAGATGAAGCAAACTTGAATCATGGGAATAAAGATAAGGTGACAACATAATGGATCTAATAAAACTTATTGATAAAAAATGAACTGAGTGGTAGTGTGTTTGTTTACTCTAAAAATATACACATACCTAGGAGTTATTTAATGTATGATATTGCAGACTTTTCAGGATTGGAACATGCTGTAACGCGTTTATTGCAGAAAATGAAATCCAGAAAGTTAGATGTAAGGATAAAAAAGTGATGTGAAGGTGGAGTCAAGTCAAGTGAAGTAGTCACTGTCTCAAACTATAGCTTTGAATAATTGAAGGTAAAAGATTGCACATGCATCTATCTGTCACCTTGACTGTCCAATGCCTACAATACAACGTAAGAAATGGGACAAAACATGTTGCGTGCAAATATTGAGTTTTGAAATGTACGGACACTCTTTTTAGTTTTTTCACATTGTGAAGACAAGTGTACGTACCCGGACAAAAATAAATAAACTATAACATGAGAAAATGGTATTAGCTTGTCAAAACAAAAATTGTATGCATAAAAAAAACTTGTAAAAAAAAAATAATTAAGTATTAAGAATATTTAATCAAAATTTAGAGAATTAGATTTTTTCCCTTGTTTGATCCGGTTTTTAAGAAGAGAAAGAATTTATAGTAATCCGGGAGTTCAATTGGTAAGTAAATGTTAGAAAAAGAATTTATAGGTACAAGTAGATAACTCTATACACACTTCCTAATTTATAGTAACACTTGATCTCCTATTGAGTAAAATTTATGTGAGTTTTCATCATTTTATGTAAGATCTATTTTCAATGCTGTGGTATCTACATGAATTTCACCCAATAAGATAACGAGTGTTAGAGAGAGCGTTAAAAAGAGAATGTCTATGGACACTCTCATTTTCCACACTCTTGGAGTCATGCATATCAATTATAAAAAAAACATCATCAATCAACTACATGTATGAATTTTGAATCTATTAATATGAATCTTAGAGTCATATATATCATGTGATATGAATATTATATATGTTAGTTAGAAAAAAAATTGATTGTAAATTCTAACTCTTATTATATTTATGTATCTATTATCTATCAAACAATCGAGTCTTCAAAAAAATATCTGTCTGTTATGAATAATATTAATAATATAATATGGATGTCCATTGTCCATAAGCTTTCTATATTCCTTAACTCCTATATAAGTAAATGACTTTACTCATTACATTTGGCATTTAGTCCTATGACTCTTCATACACTTGTAACTCACAACATTTGTGTCATATAATACAAAAGCTCTCATCTTCTCTATCTTTGATCATCTTCTCTATTTTTGATCTTGTTATTTAGCTTATTTTATAACACGTTATCATCACGAGGCTCTAAGAGTACTTGAGGTAATATTGATTCTGGTTACTTCTTTTATGATGCTTTGTTGAGGTTGCTCATCAAATGATCTTTGGTTTTAGTGGATGATAGTTTTCTTGATCCATATTAGTTCAACGTAAGAAAATGTTCATTCTTCATTCATACCATATTCATGCTAAATAGTGTGATTGAATCCTTCAAATCTCTAACATCTTGTGAAATCAGGAAATGTTTAAAATATATGGGATGATTAGATAAAAAGTGAATTTGGGAATTGATACTTCTCACGAAATGATGAAATTGATTACTAATATACTTGCAATATGTTATTCATTCTATCTTTTTTTAATTATTTATTTCCTTCACATAAGCTACGGTTAATTTAGAAGCTTTTCATTAATATATGTAGAGCTGTCAAAACGGGCCAGCCCGTATGGGCCGGCCCGAAAGCCCGGAAAAAATGTAGGGCTTGGGCCTAAAAATTGCAGCCCGAATGAATTCAGGGCTTTTTAGCCCGACCCGAAAAAGCCCGTAACCCGTTCGGGCTACGGGTAGCCCGGCAGCCCGGAAAAATTACAAGTTGCAGTTTATTTTTTGTTGCTAGTACGCTTCTTGCAGTTCCATTTTCCTTTTCTCGTGAATCAGAAACTCCATTAGAGTTCGATCTGTTCATTACACGCACAGTTTTGTACCTTTGTGTTCTCACAGTTCATTACACGCATGGTCTCTGTTTCTCTGCATTCAGATTATGGTATAATTTTTGCAATCACTACAATAATAATGCTAAAGATCCAATAACACAGTAGCTATTAGTTATTGATGAAGAAATTTTTGAAAAAGTTTTTTTAAAGATACAATAATAATGCTAAAGCCTCAAAAGTTTTTTTTTTTTTTAAAAAAACTGGTGTGCGCGGGCTGGCCCGGGAGCCCGTATAGGGCCGGGCTCGGGCTCTATTATTCGAGCCCGAATTTAAACAGGGCTTTTTAGCCCGTCCCTAAAAAGCCCGCAACCCGCTCGGGCCGGCCCGAAACGGGCCGGGTAGCCCGTTTTGACAGCTCTAAATATATGTAATATCAAAATGGGTGAAATAGTTCTATTCTATAATATTGGTTTAGTATGTGGGAATTTCGTTACTATGATATTGATTGTTGTATGGATGCTTATTGGTTTTGATTTTACACATAAATTTTCTTGAAAAAGTTCTTTGACTTGTATAATTATCATATTTTTATTTGTTTTTTTTCTTGTTGAAATCCGGAAGAATTAATGCTCAAACAATGAAGATCTTTTGTGATATATTTCTCGAAGAACTATTTTTTTCCTTTTAATATTAAAGCATCCTCGAAGGATTGCTCAAAGAATGAATTTTTTTTTATCATTGTTTATGAAGATTTGAGATATAGTTCTAGAAGAACTAATACTTTAACATCAAACATTCATGAAGGATTGCAAGCAATATATATATATATATATAATATTGTGATTTTCCTTCATCATTGTCGATAGAGGTTTGTGGTTGAGTTCCCCAAGAACTAAATATTTGTTCACAATTGAAATTAGTTGGACAAAATTAAATTAAAGATAGAAAAAAATATCTTTGCCTCTTGAATCTACTCCTAAAGTAGCGGAATTGAGAAAATAATATCAAGAATTTATATAGTAAAGGTTATCATTGATATGATATGTGTAAATATGGTAAAAAAAGTTTATCATTATAATCTTTACTGCTAACGAGTTCTCAAAAGACATATAGATTAGAGGTATTGCCATCTATATCTCTTTGCATATTCAACACTTATAATTTGTGCTCCACATGATTGCTCCCTTTATATTATGAAAATTTGTATAATTAATTTTGTTATATTTGTTGATGACATAACATTATAATAACTTTAATCAGAGCTTATGATTTTTTTTCTTAAAGAAAAGTATATATTTTAATCGTCGTAACATTGCCTTTTTGTGTATGAGTTTTTGGTTAATTACTTTATACATTAGTATAATTGCTTACTTTCTAGTTTTAAGTATTTGATCCAAGATTCCATACATATAATCCTCGTTTTTTTATACATTTAAGTTTTTCTAGAAAAAACGCACCGTATATCTTTGAGTGGTTTGCGATTTTCATGTTGGTTTTGCAACGTTAATATATCTTCATAGAATTTGGTATCGATGAACTTTGATGGATCCTTATTAAAGTTAATATACTATATGATCTCTTGAATCGAGAACTCAAGTTTTTAATTCCTTAGTCTAGTGCATACAAAAAAAATTGTATCTGAATGTGTCAACTCTTCCACAAATGTCCTTTTATCAATGAGTGTTAATTTACTGTCTAAATGTCTCTTGTTGATAGTGCAACTACATACATAATTAAAAAATAATAATAAAAAATGATACTTGATTATACAAGAAACTAATGTTAGTAGTATTTTTGACACTACAAATTAAAATTATTGATGGCTCCAGAAGAACAAATATATTGTTACATGAGAGAATAGAGTTACATATTGAGAATGATTATATTCCACTAAGTCTCATTTTATTAATTTATGGATATTCTTCTAAATATATATAATATTGAAACAAGAAACGAAAGAAATGTTGAATATCTCTATATTACGAGACATATTTTAGATAAAATAAGTGTAGTGAAAAGGTTACATGTCTTTTTCCTTTAAATTGTACTACACTTATATTATTGAAATTGAAGCACATATTATTGTAAACCAGAAGTTTACAAAATCATATTAGATTTGTTGTTGGCAAGCCCAGTTGGGTCATCTTGAATATATTATAATGTCAAGAAAAAATAGTTGATTTTTTTTATGGATATGTATTGAAGTTCAAGTCTAAGGAAAGTTTCTTCAAATCTTAATAACTTTTGTGAATTACTATTTTCTAAGGAAAGTTGATAATTTGAGGAAATGAGTCTCATATTTAGGGATATATGTGAATCAATACACATAATGATCATGTGTACCTGATGGATATTTTATAACTTCAATTGAAGCATCAACTAAATGGTCACATCACAACCAGAAGTCTGTGAGATTATTTGATCAACTAATTTGACTAAGATCTCATTTTCTTCGTTTAATAAGTATTGAATGTATATGAGAATTGGCATTGAACATATAGTTGTATATGTTCATGTATACAAATGGGCTTGAAGATCCATTCATTAGACGTCTAATGTTAATTGCATGATCAATACTTATGAGATCAGATTTAATGTTACTTGGGAATATGAAATCTTTCATTTAGAGACATCAATTCGCATCAAGCCAACAAATTATCATATGTAAGTCATCCCCTAATTCACAATTAATTTGATTTTTGGTCTATAAACCTATTATTTCCCATATAAGCAGTTTTGGATGTCTTGCATATGTTTCAATTGCTCCAATATAATGCACTTAGATGGGTCATAAGAGAATATTGAGAAGCTATCATTGATATGAATACATAATTGGAGATTAATTTATAGCTTAATTGACTGATTATCAATTGATAAATTAGTTTTCTCAATATTAGGAGGAGAGAATAAGCAGCTGAATATATGAACCATAAATTCAAATGAATATAAGAAGCTGAGTATATGAACCGGAAGTTCAAATGAATAAGAAATTGAATATATGAACCAGAAGTTCAAATGAATAAGCAACTAAATACGTGAACCTGATGTTCAAATGAATATAAACAGCTGAATATATGAATCAGAAGTTCAAATGAATCGTTTGAAATGAAATATTATGATTATCTCATCTTGATCCTCATATAAATCAGTGTGAACCAGAAGTTCAAAATATGATTTCATTTGCAAAGTTAAACAAACAAAATATCAGCTGCTAATACTCCAATCAAAATAGATGTCTCATTTGGACAATCTAATATTACAAATGAATATCGACTGCGCTTGAAGCATGGTAGACCGGTCGGTTCCACAAACAAAGGATATGAAAATTCCAAAAGTGAAATTTTACATAATTTATCTTTTAGTTCCAGTAGAACTGATCAGGTACCTGAAATTTATGTAAATAAAGAGATCCTTGTAAATTATATCATGAATGAAATGCGATGGAACCGAAGGAAAAAAAAAAGGTCAACGTTGACGATGTTTTTACATAAAATATAGTGCTATATGTGAAAAATAATAACGAGGATCATGAATCAAAGTCCATTAAGGATTATAGAAAGTACAATGATTGACTTAATGAAAAGATGCATTTTATGCAAAATTAAACTAGCTTTTCAAATCGAATGGTTTTTGGACCAGTAGTCCATACATCGAAGATGTGAAAATAAAACGAGAATCATGAATTATTTAAATATAAAGTTGGGCACATTGCTCAAGAGTATTGGTGAAAACCTACTATTAATTTTGAAGAGACGTAGGTGAAGTGAATTCAAGTACATTATCATACTTGATTAAGTCTAGCACCACTTGAAAGCATCAATCTATATATGAAGTACATGTTACAATATATTTATATGACTTACTTGATATTTTTATATAAAATTCCCTGAAGGAATTAATTTTATTGAGACATACAATTCATATTCTCAAGGAGATTACTTAATCAAATTGAAATATAGATGTGTTATTCTTAGTGAATATTTTCTAAAAGAGTGATTGTCTTGTGTAATATTCTTAGTGAATATTTTCTAAAAGAGTGATATAAAAATGATACCATTTGTCCATTTGCAAATAAATCTGAGAACTCGTGGAGAGTTTTTGAAAGTTGATTTATTAAAGAAAAGATATTGAGATGAAATATGTAGAAAGGGTAAATATTTATTTGAGATTACAAGTTGAGTATTTGAAGAGTAACACTTTTGTTAATCAAGAAGCTTATATAACAAAGTGCTAAAATGTTATATATGGACAAATCTCATTTGTTGTACACTCAAATGGTTGTAAAGTCACTAGATGTAGACAAAGATCGTTTGAGAATTCGAGTAAATTATGAAGAACTAATTGGTCATGAAGTACCAAAATGTATTTCAATTAAAGGACAGTAATGTACCTTGATAATTATTCATGTTATCATATATTATTTTTATTTTAGATATGTAGGTTATTTGTTTGATCTTCAATATTAATGTGCTTGATTGAGGTTTATGAGTGAACACATAGAAGAAAACTTGTGGTTTGTCTTTCAGAAGAACGAGCAACAATCCTTTATGAATATAATACCATGTGCATTGCTCAGTTGAAAGGATATGATCTTCAGAAGAATGATGATATACCCAATCAACAAATTTGTTCGTGTGATAATCTTGCAGACCTGTTCACAAAGTCACACACAAGCATAATTTTTCAACAACTAATACAAAAAATTGATATTCATCGTCTTGGAGATGATTGTTTGGATGATGGGGAGATATAAATATACCTTGCACTCTTTTTCCCTTCACTATCGTTTTGTCCCACTGAGTTTTCCTGGTAATGTTTTTAACGAGGCAGATATATTGGATATTGTACTCTTTTTCCTTCACTAAGATTTTTTTTCCATTGGATTTTTTTTCTTAGTAAAATTTTAATGAGGTATATCCTTCGTGGACATCCAAGGGGGAGTGTTACGAATAATATTAATGATATAACGTGGATGTCCATTGTCCATAAACTTTCTATATTCCTTAACTCCTATGAGTAAATGACTTTACTCATTACATTTGACATTTAGTCATATGACTCTTCATACAATTGTAACTCACAATATTTGTGTTCTATAAATAACACTTATATACAATGTAAAAGATACACTTGAAAAGAGAATAATACAAAAGCTCTTATCTTAATCATCTTCTCTATTTTTGATCTTGTTATTTAGTTTATTTTATAACACTGGCAAATAACTGATGTTTTTTATATAAACAATCGCATAAAATTTTGTAACATTTCATTTCTTAGACAAATTACAATTCTTGCCTCAATGTGTGTGTGTGTATATATATATATAATTATCAATCTTATGTGAAATCATAATTTTTTTGTAAAAAGAACAAATTTAACCGAGCACATCACCTCATTCGAACCAAACAAAGCCCAAGTAATTCATGTTGTGAGTGAGAAATTGTTTATGCTGGTATATTTTCATTCAACTATTATTTTTTATAATGAGGGACTGTCTTGCATGATTGCTGTCAAAATTATTCTGAAAAATAAAATAAAAAATTAGACCATATACATCACAATACACAAGCACTCATTTTAACTGTCTAAATATACGATACAATACAACACAATTCAATATACATATCAGTATAGCAGTCAATAATCTTCAACTGCCTTTGCTTTATTCTTTTTTCTCCCTCTTATATCTTTACTAAGTACATGTTCTACTCTGCTTGTATCAGCCACCGGCAATAAGCATTTTGTTCTTTTAACTGAAATCTCCCAAAACAGACTGTCCAACAGAAAATCAGAAAATAAGTAATCTCGGCAGAGAGACCTTGTTTCGATAAATAACTTAATTAAGCATTTATAGCATAAGTGCTTATCATATAAGTGGCTATGTATAAACTATTTCTATAACAAAAGATAAAATAAAGTCAAACTGTGTTTCATAGGCTATCTTGGCAAGCTTAGGAAAATAAGCTGAAAACCGATTATTGACATATCACAAGCTTTATTCATAGGCTCTTTCAAACAGTCTAAAGGTGTTTATGTCAGTCGATAAACTCAAATAAACCAATCAAACCGAAGAAACTAAAAAATGATCTAGTTTACCGTAAAAATATTTGAAAGCTCACAATCACTCATCAAGAAAACCCTGTGATATATCAAATTACCATGTTAAGAAGCCTCAAAGCAGCGGTCCTAGTAAACTTTCTTGCAAAAAGGAAGCAAGTGGACGGTTTACCCTTGCTTGTACACCATTCTCTTCTGTATTCAGTCTCGTAATAAATATTATCTATTTCCTACAAAAAAAAAAAATCATCAAACTTATACATATTTTCTTTCATCAAAGTAGAATACATGGAACTTTATACTATAACCGCTATTTAACAAGACTTTGTACTAAACTTATTGCAGAGCAATAACAATTTGTTTAAATTTCTGCTACGCTAATTGCTCTTTTAAACGTATCTTTCATTAGTTGACTGATGGAAATCAAAATTAAGATTCAGATTTTATTAGGACCAGGATCAAGGAATTTTCTTAGCTATAATAACCAAAATCTCACACCTTGCTTTTTTTTATTTTTTTCTTGACAGAATCTCACACCTTGCTTTTATTAGTTTATATATGCTGATATGTAGTAGGTGTATTATTAATTGTTTGAATTCATCTTTAGGATGATTCCTATCATTATCAAGTACCTTTCTAACAAAATGTTAATTATTAATATATTCTATAATGTCTCCAGCTTCCTAGTATGATAACCCTATTATTATCACAGAATGAAAGTTGATTCAAGAAAGTGATTTTGCAGTGGTAGTGCAGTACATGTCATACCTTTATAAATTTAATAAGCATCGGAGTAGCATCTGAGAACTTATAAGTCACTGGATGCCATCCACGGCGCTCACGATCTCTGGAGCTGGAAATATCCCATGCAGTATGTGTCACTGATCTTCGTGTTACTTCTTTTTCGAGGTCTTTTTGCTAGATTTGGGAAGAAAAACACAAATAGTAAAAAAAAAATATTAAAGCAAAACCAGGGTGATCGCGTTAAAATATTTGTAAAATTAAACAAGCAACATCATAAAGTTTAAAATAGATGCAATGTATTTTCTTCGATTTCTTTAACTGTCTTTTTTTTTTCAAAAGATGTTTTACATTCAACTTGAAAGAAGTGCAATAGTGTTCACAGAAAGGAAAAGGGATTCTTACAGCCAGCAATGTTTGAACATAGTGTTCATCTGGTATACAGTTGTGGATCTTGGACGTGTCAGCAGGCTGCGAGAAGAAAGGAGATGTATTAAAAAATAGTTACTTCATGTGTTCATATAATTCCTAGGAACCTAATTGACATCATGTACCAATTCAGAATGAAATATTGAATCAGACATTTTTCTGACCAGAATTTATGATTTTATTAAGAAAGTGACTAATTGAAGCTAATGTTATAAAATAAAGAAATTATTAAATAACTTTGTTTGTAGATACTACATAGAACACTTACAATGACTTGATCCCTCCAAAATTCGGGTAGCGGCTTTTTCTGCATTTACAGATGAAAAGTAGAATGAGACTATCGCCGTCGGCATAAAAGAGACAAGCACAAATGTATGGCTTAAAAAATACTAAATGGAAGAAAGATTGGGTTTTATAACATTTAATGGCATAGTATTTGTGAAAACCATGAGAGTATATGATGGACAAATAATAAATGAAGCAAAAGGATATTGCATTGAAAATTCGTATCATTAATCATTTTCGTAAGATATGTGCATGTTCCAATTGAGACACATAATATAAGAAGGAGGAAGTACCTTGCAAAATTTTTGAAACATTGGAAAGACAGTATCGTCCTCCACTACAACCTTGGCATGCTTCCTGGTCAGAACAGCCCACTGCAGAAGAATTCATAAAAAGATAGGTATAAGATGGTAATCTTTGGCAATGAATGTGTTGTAATTTAAGATTTAGAATGAACTTATAGTAAACGGCGCATTACATTAGATTTTTTTACCTGAGATCCTTTTCTCCAGTTATAGACTGGAATAACTGGATCCATTTTTGGATTGTAACGACCTCCTTTTGTGTCAGCGAAGCTGTATATATTTTATGATAAATTCATAACAATTATATTGTTGCAAATGAATAAATAACTACAAGGCATAAATAAATAGTAACAAGTAACTTCAATGACGTTTTACTCAATATGTATTTAACAAAACTAATTGTTGGGATTGAAAGTTTATATAACATAGATCATCTCTGTAAATTTTTACATAAATCTAAAAATCATCTGATACGTTATTGAAATGTGTCAAGATTAATGTCGTATTTATATGGAGCTTTATTGAAATGTGCTAGAGAGCGTAAGGCAAGTGTGTATATTAACTCACCTATCGACAAAACTAGTTGGTGTTGACATGATGTAGTCATATGTGTAGCTGAAGTTGTATAAAGGTATACAGCTGAAAAGAAAATCAATCAACTGAAATATAGTAAGGTGCTAGCTCAAAACTTGAGAAACATCAGTTATCATTTATAATTAAGCAAGGTATGGTAAGTAGAACTCTTGAAAAAATAAAAAACTGAACCCTAGTTATCAGTTTTGTTTCACGGTCCAGCTCAGTTTTTTGTTTTTTCAAAACAGTTCTAATATTCGATTTGGTTCGGTTTTTCGTTTTTTTTTTCCAACAGTCCTCACAAAGAATCATTTGGTTCAAAAAAATTTAGTTTGGTACGAAACCACATAACCGGTACACTGAACCTACACATCAGCTTGGTTCGGTTCGGGGCAAACTATTAGTGGTTTGGTTCAATTTTAACAAACTTTATGAACAATTCAGTTCGGTTTTCCTTCCTGAACGAAACCATGAAGAGTCCTATAGTAAGTGGAGAGTACTTATATAATGATTGAAGTTTATGGTTGTTAACAAAATTATACCCTTACCTATCTGAGAGGAAAACAAAGCGGTCATTTAGAGGATCATCAAGAGCATGTCTAAGTAAAATGCGCTCGGCCTCTATCATGCTTGCTTCACCCCAATCTATCTGCAAAAAGATCATGTTGACTAAATATCATGAAGGTATAAACATAACAAAATCAAATTACAGTTTAGTAAATTGAAACAATTTTTCTTCTGACATTTTAAACATGGTATAAGCAAATATTTCATAGATGAGAGTAAGATCGAGATCAGCCGATAAAATGAGATTATTTCAATAAGTAACTATATTAACTGTGTTTGAGTCAAAATAAACTATATTAACAGTGTTTTCCATGTGATAAATAAACACATAGGATAAAATTAGACTATAGAACTTCATAGTTGGAGCACACTTGAATCCAAGGAAAGGAATGTAACATTAAACCCCTGTTTGGATAAACAGATTAATTAAGCATTGTTTATGTCTAAACTATTTTTATACCAAAAGATCAAATAAAGTCAAACTTCTTTCATATAGGCTATAAGCTATTTCCATAAATTATCCAG
Organism: Medicago ruthenica; assembly: GCA_018208015.1. Lineage (NCBI taxonomy): Eukaryota > Viridiplantae > Streptophyta > Magnoliopsida > Fabales > Fabaceae > Medicago > Medicago ruthenica. Next base: position 89,226,083 of record CM031374.1, on the reverse strand, counting down.
AAGAGCTTATGAAAATAAGCTGATAAGCGCTTAGGGACATGTCTTAAGCTGTTTTCCTAAGTTCTCTCATTCAATCTCACAAGCGTTTATGGCAGTAGATAAGTTCAAATAAGTTGATTCAAACAGGCCTAAGTCAACTACAACAACAACCAAGCTTTATCCCACTAAGTGGGGTCGGCAACATGGATCAAACGACGCCATAATCTTCTACCAACTAATTAATCTCTAGATCTTTCCTAATAGTTTCTCTTTATAGTTTTTCTAGGTCTTCCTCTACCTAGTCAACTATAACAGCTTATTGATTCCAACACATAAGATAGCAAATGGACATGATTGATAACAAAAAACAAATTATGTTTCAAACAAAGAGAGAAGAGGAACCTGTATGCTATTATTAACTTGACGATTCAAAAAATATGATGATCTAGTTGTTGCCTCATTCAACACAAACCCTGGCCTAGGATGAACGAAAATCGAGAAATTGTTATCGCCTCCCTGAAAATGCAATATAAATGTTTCTGTAACCATTACTGCACCTCAACAATTTCACAACTAGCATTCTATGAAATTGCAAACATTTACGCAACATTTACATTTACACAACAAACATTAATGAGAATCAACAACTACACATCTATTATGAACACTTCCACAATACTTCAGCCAAAGGTGAGTCTCTTAGCACATGGTCAATAAGTTATGGAAGCTTGCGTTAATTATTAGAAATGTTGTTATGACAAGCGAGGTAAAATTGCTCTTATCAAAATCATTATTCCAAAGAAGAGGATGATAAGTGTCAAAGCACTTGGGAAACCCCATCTTAAAAGCTAGCTATCAAGAGGGAAGGACCAAGCCACTTAAATACTCAATCGAGCATGTTTCTAGATTCTAGTTCATCCCCAAAGGACATAACTGTGTATTTAAAAGGAATCAAAATTTCCTTCTGATAGAACTCCATAGACACACATCTATGCTCTCCAAAAAGTAAAAACTACTATTAAGTTTATCAATGTAAAGCGTATCGAACACCAAAGAATACAAAAGCGCAAAAGACTAAAAGGACCATATTATCTTACCATAAACAATTGTCCCTACACTGTACTAATCAATGATTGCTAAATGCACATCATGATTTAAAACATATTATTGAAGTTACTAAATTTACACCATTCACTATTCTCGACAATGCATTCAAGTAACATCAACACGTCCTCGAAAGAGGGATGCTAGAGGAATATTACGAACGAGTGTCTAGGTTCGATTCCTTCTACTAACAAATTTCATTCCCCCTAATAAAATAACCACTAACATTTGCCTATTAAAAAGGTAACATCAACGCACTATCTGGAAAAAGAAACATATAGGCTTTGATTAATCATTAAAGCTGAAACTAAGCACAATTGATGCACTCTACTTTAGTTTCTAATTAAGCCTCCTACTAATCACCAAGTCCACACACACACATACACACACACACACAAAATTCCAAAAAAACAAGTAGAAACAAAATAATAATTGAAAGAGAAAAAGAGTGTACCCTAAAGAATGCATCCCAAACCAATTCCAAAGGAAGCCTATTTCTTGCAATGAAGAGAAAAGCAATCTTAGGCTTCTGAACTTGAGAAACAAATTGATGTTGTAATGAAACAAGCCCCAAAACATGAGTATACCGCATCTGCATAAACAACAAACTCCCAAAACAAAGCACCACCCCCAAAATCAAAGCAAAAACCTTCTTCTTCCATTTCTGCTGAACCACTTTCTTCTTCATATTCTACACCAACCCTTTTGAACCTAAAACCAACTCACCATTTCAAATCAATTCAAAAGCTAAATCCCTTCATAAAAAACCAAACTTTAACACTCATTTCAACTTTGTACCACTCAGAAGTAGAAGATCCAACAGATCCATACCAACCCAGTAACCATAATTCAACAAGTCGCAAACCCAATAGCCTAATAAAGAATTTAGCAAGAAACTTTAACAAATACTATCCACAAAGCAATATAAAGGAAAAAGAATGCATGTTTCAAGTGATGCTATGAACAAAAAGTTTCTAGTGTCTTGTGAACTGTTACAAAAAGTGAAAGTGTTGCTATTGTTTGGAAATGAAACTTCAAAGTGAAAGAAGAATATCAGAAAAGTGTTAAAGGGGTTGTAGAGTGAGTGTTAAGAGTGGAACATGGTTGTTTTATTTTGTTTGTTTTGTGTATGTTAAGATTGTACTGTTTCTTTTTTGTCTGGTTGCGTGTGAAGCAGGTGATTAAAATACCATTAGATTTTTCATTTTCCTTGTTATTATGATGATTATGCTGATTGGGACATTGTTTTTGTTGAGTTTTGAGACTTGCAAAAGAAAAGAAAAAAAAATAAGTTTGTGAAACATTTTTGAATGAAATATACATGAATGATTCACTGTTATAACGAGTCTCGATCGTTGATTTGAGATGATGGTTTAGATATTCAAGTTCAGTTTTACACATTAAAATAATTTGATCGTTTAATTCGATCGGACAAAATTATATTTCTCCAACAAAACCAATCATCAACAACAAGGGTCAAAGTTTGTCCTCGCGTCTATTTAAAACAACTTGTTTGAAAGAGGTAGAGCAATAAAGATATAATCTATCTTATGAAAGAAATAAATTAGACATTTCTAACTAAGATGTAATTGAGTATATATATTTTTTATTCGTAAATGAGATTAATGTTCATATATTGTTGACAAATTATAATCGCTTATATTTGTGACTTTGGAAGTAATTACAGATAAAATTAAAACATTTTAAATTATCGGATGGTTATGACAGTGTAAATACCATAAATAAATTAAATTATTTGTAAATCTAGCACGTTGTTATTTGGATAAATTAATCCTATTGAGTCTCTTGCAATGCATCGAAGTCCTTTTTTTTTATATATATATAAATAATTTAGTTTTATTTTGCAAGTCTAAGGAATTGGTGAATTTGTAACATGGCTTTTTGTGTATGGTAAGGCTTATGTTGACTTCATAAGAGTTTGGTGTTGGATTGGATTGGGGAAGAGTACCTAATGAAGGTTGTTTGTAACCAACTGATTACGATGAGCAATTCGTTAGCGGTGCTTCACGACTTTGATCAAATGCATGAAAGCATTTTTAGTTACATTACTATTATGAACTGACTTTTTTTATTTTGATCGATAAAAATATTTATAAAAAAATCGGTTGGTGATACATACATTTTATGAAGTACCAAGATGGCAAGACATTACACATGAGAAAAAGTAGTAATTTTGTTGCTTTTGTTTTCAACAAGTTGGTTACCGTTTGATCAAGTCTTACAAGATGATTGTGACGATAAAGCAATGGTCTAAAGATACTATTATTTAGGTATAAAAAAATAATATATAGTGTAAATGTATTTCAACATATTGGTTAACTCTGTTTTTTATTATCACAACAGAGGTGGTATTTTTCTCCATGCATATATAATTATATAGACCAAACATCAGTGGTCTTTTAAATAAGATGTTTATAACAAATTAATCATTTAAATTCTTTTTGTTATATATTGATCTTTTCAGTAATAAAATATCTCCCTCATTATCATATTTTCATTAAACTCAGTTAAAAAAAATTATATTGATGTTCGTTGTTAAGTTCGTATGTCAAATATCATCGCTTTCAAAACTAATGTTCATAGGTTTATTATTCAGTATTGATTTGAAACAAAATTGATCTATTACTTGATTTATATAAATGTTGATGAAATATTTATCTGAAAAATTAGGCTTGAATTCAAAAATATAAAAAAGAAAATGTGCGTAACTAATCATGTTTAATGTCATTAACACTTTTAATTTAGCACCTCAATGTTAAATGATCCATAAACACTTTAACAAAATTGGCTAAAATGTAAATATTCTATGATTTGACTAATTTGAAATAAATAAAAAACTTAAAAAGACAAATTCGTAATAAAATAAATTTAAAGACTAACTTGTTATAAATATCTAACTTAAAGGACTGATGATATTTGACCAATTATATATCGTTTTCCTATGCAACTAGCTAAGATGAAATATACATTATTATTAACATTAAACAATTAATGTCTTCTTTTTGTGTTATTTGTATAATTTACTTAAATTAACGTTGACGTGGGTGTTTTGATCTATTTTATATATTCATATTTTTGTGTAACAATAACAAATATATTAACCCGCAAGGGTGCTACACACTAGTTATTACTCAACAGGAAGGTATTGTATATAGTGTGTGTGTGTGTGTGTGACGTCGCTAATATTTGAGGCTACTTGGTTAAAAGACCTAATGTTGTCTCATTATCAAATGATGGGTACTTAATTTCTCCAAATTATGAATCATGTTGCTCCAGTAATCCAGATTACCGACGCAGTCTCGTGAAAGTAGAATGCTTATTACCGAACTCTGCCGCCGAGATGATCATAGCTTCATGTCAATTCACCTGACTCAAACTTAAAATCAGATTTTAACCCACACCAGAGTTGAGGCTCAATGATAGATCATTCACAGATTAGTCATCCAAAACAAGATCAGGGACCAAAGTATAGCATTCGCCGCCTAAACTATAAAGAACTGTGTGCGTGCGGAGAATAACAATATGCTTTAAAGAGGAGGACATAAACATCAAGAGTTTCACGACAGTAAATTTCTTGCATTAAAATTACCTGTCCAACTAACTAAAATTACAACATGTCAACAAGGATGAAATAAAATATGAATGCAAAGTGCCCAGCATGGTAGGTGAACAATACCTACATAGAGGTAAGTAGCACTGTTCCATGTCCAAAGGGATTCCACCCAGTTCCAATAATCACCAACATTAGTACCATTAAAATCTTCAAATGCACCTTTCACTAAAAAATATGCGACCGGAGGAAACGCAATAAAACCTAAAGCAAGATTACAAGTGGCCCTCAGTAAGGCTCTCAAGCTCCCAGCTTGAGCTCTCAAGCTCCCAGCTTGAGCATCAAGCTTCAACGGTCGAGCCATCAGACAAATCGGGACAATGAGCAAAGCCCCGATTTCAGCTGTAGCGAAGTTAATGACTGACATGAGAGATAAACCAATGAAAGCGGTTGATATTGTTACAGACTTTAAGCTAGCCCATTCGCCTTTCTCAGGTTGAGATGGAGCAGCTTCGAAAATTGGAGAACCCAAAATGAAGTACAAAATTATGAGACTAAAAGCCGATAGTAAACCCCACACTGTGAAGTTTGTTGTTGGGGTGGAATTAGGTATTTGATATAGGAAATATGGGAGTAAGGAGACAATAGCACCCCATAAATGAATAACTAAAACCTTTCTGGCTGAGTTCAGCCATTTCCAAGATTTGTGGCTGACATCAACTTCGGAGGAAGATGTGGATTGCAGAGTGGATTTGCTTGCATCAGCATGGAGAGATGCCGCAACTATCGGAAGTGGTGCAACGAGTAACGCAAATGGAATCATGTAAACTCCCACAGACACATACTTACTAGAAGATGTCAAGAGGTACAAAAAGAATGACTGATGGAACTTCTCCGGAAGGTTGTTTATTGAGCGAATGACTCCTTCAATCAACCTGCAACAAGCAGTGATATAGATTATATAAGTTCAGGCTTTACATGTTATGATAGTAATAGTTTGCCATCACAATCACACCTCCCTCTTGGAAAAAGCAACAATAAGGATACAAAACACTGCCCAATAAAATTTGTCATTTATGGTGTTAAAGGTTTCAAATTTTTTTCATCTAATCTAACAATTATAAAAATACCCTTTTAAAGTTTCTTTAGCTTTCCTAGTAGAAGTAAAATAATTTATCTCCAACGACTGAGACTGAACTGAGCCTTCAAATAATTACTGTTCTCACTTTCTTTAGTAAACACGGACAAGATACATATAATTTTGTACAGTTTCTTGATACTAGTAAATGGAAAACATAAACAGGGCATCATACCACATATTTAGGAGTTAAAAATTGCAAAGCTTCTACAATATTTCCATTGATGGCCAGACATTTATTCCAAGATGTTACAAATAACACTTGGATGAGTGACACATACCTTCCACCACGGAGAATGAATTCATTACGCCTGATCATTTTAGTAGGAGAAGCTTTTGGTGAAATTTCCAGAGTGATTGCGTCAACTTGATAATCACGGAAGGCACCATGAGAACCAGTGGGAACACCCAAACCCTGGGAAGAATGATATACAAATAAAGAATGTCTATTAAAATGGTAACGGGGAATAATAATATATGATGTAATAGATATAGTACTTTAGATGGAGTAAAAGTTAACTACCTGGGAATACATTGAACTTGCCAGTGTAGCAGCGCCCTCAACATACTCAGTAGCAGAAATACCAAATTTCCATTGAGGATTTAAGCTTCGAGCAATTTGTCCCAGAGATTCAAATATACCACCCAAAGTATTAAGCCACCGGGAGCCAAGTAGAGAAAACATCTTCTTCACTTTTATCCGCAAACCTATTTTGTTCACTCCCAAATAATTTACAATATTGATGAGGTCGAGGTTTGGCATCTGCCCATTTGACGCCTCAGGGTAGATATTAAGACTGTCTTCATGATGGTTACCTTGCTCGTCAACTTTTATTACAAGAGCTGCAGCCATAGTTCCAGCACGTCTAAAACCACCATATGAATTTCTGTCAGAATATGGATTCTGTCCAAGTTCACTAATAGCAATACTGTCATTGCATGTTTCACTATTAACTATTTCAGCTTCATGGAATACAGGGGCCTGATATTCTCTAAGCCAAGCGGACACGGCAGAATACTCTCCATGATGTGAATCAGCCACAAGCCATATGACATCCTTTGCCAGCCAAGTAACCCGTGAAATAAGTGAGAACACAGAGTAAGCAATGCCCAAAGATAAAGCCTCTCCTGGACCAACTTTCTTTGGATTGTATGGCGTTACCAAGACAATAGCTTCCTTGCCATCACCCCTTGGTGCTCTAATAATTCCAGCAATGTTGATTCCAAGTGATGAACAACTTATGTTTTTTGAGATTATACCCGAATCGGGACTGTTGAAAAAGTGCAATGGATGAAACTGATTCAGTTGAGGGTAGAACTTGTGATAAGTAACCTCAGCATCCAAGGCTGACATATACTGTGCAATAATTTTATGGCTTTCACTGCATTGAAACACATAGCAAATGTTTAATTTCTTTTACTCTGTTTGTTTCCGAGCAGAGAGAAAATAGGAAGATCGAAAATGAAGATAAAATTAACAAGCTTTGGTCAAAAGATTTGTTTCTCGTAGATTTTGCCCATTTCAACGGGATTTTCAAAAGCCAAAACAAAGACATTAATATTTGTACGAATTCTCTTCTGATAATAGAATAAAAAGCTTTACCATCTAGTATGATCAAAATCACAAAAAGATTAAAAAAGGTGTGGATATAGACTATAGAGCCAGTTTGGATAATCTTGTCAATAAACAGTTATGAAAAATAAGTACTAAAAAATCTATGACTCGGTTCATTTTTCAAAAACATCCTAAAATTGGAGTTTTGTGAAACATACCAAAAAGTTATCTATTGAGTCCCTTACAAAAAGATTCTGATTAGGAAGAACTCAACGGGACCCCTTGAATTCATCAAAGAAAGAGTGGATCCCCGTTGAGTTCTTATGCTTTCATTTCGAAAACTTAATTCATCCAATTACTACAGGGATGATCCCAATCCGGAATATGAACCATTAAAGAAAATACCAACTAAACCGATCATGACAATACCTGTTACGGTACCTATTTTCCAAAGAGGAATAATATCTGCGACTATACCTTTAATCTCTACGACTTATAAATAATAGTTTCAATCAAGTATAAGCTGGAATTAGCTTTTGCATCTAAATTTTTTTCATAAACTCTCATTTAACTTCTCCACTAACATCTAAGTTCAGAGGGACGTTTTCACAACTGAAGAACTACAAAATTACATTTTAATAAATAAAAAAACTACCATGTAAATTCAAACTCGTCCGTATAAGAAAATGAACAAAAGTCCCATTAGATAGTGTGCATAACATATAAAGGTTTAGTGTAAGTCAGCTCCAGGGTCCAAACTAACATCCAATGAAAGTCCAATGATCATAATATCGTTAAATTCAAGATGTAGTTACAAAGGTGGACTCACGTGACAAAATAGTTGACTCTCATTATACATGTGTATAGCTGATTTACGCTTATCATCATGTAAGTGTGAAACCGGTTTACACTAACAGGCAATGGAAGTAATGGTCTCGATCACAATTCTTGATATTGCATAGAATGGGGATGATACATCCTCAATCGCAGTTGCGTTAATATAGCGGCCCATGTCTCAATTTGAGAGGTAATATAACAACTATATTTTTTGGACAGTAAAAAAGACAAGTTAAGTGAAAGCAGAAAGAGATGAAAATGGAGGTAAAAGGGGTTACATGTGAGAATGAGTGAGGTCATTGACGAATTTGTTAGCATGAGAAACATGTTGAGTAGAGAGCATGTTGTTAGCAGAACCTGCAGAAACAGATTATTAAATCAAAATAGTAATTGTCTACTGAAATAAGCACTTAAGTAGTGATTTCAAGTTATTTTATTTCCATTTAGGTGTTGAGAAAGAGAGATTGTAACTAACCAGGCATAAGGGCATTTTCGGAAGTGTAAGTATTGTTAGCAAGTATAGGAAGAAGAAGAAGAGCAACGATTCCAGATACGAAACAAAGCAAGCTGAAAAAACCAACACAGTTAGTTATTCTTATTCTTATTCATTCTCCAAATTCAAATTAAAAATTCAGAAGAAGAATGTATCTAAGTACCTGACATAGTTACTGTGAGAGATTAGAAAAAACCCTAACCGTACGATTGGGCGAATTCTCGGTTTCTTCTCCGTTTTCACGATTCTTTCGTTTTCCACCATTCTTTCGTTTTCACGATTTGTAGATTCACACAGATTGGAGCTTCTTTCAATGATCTTTTCGTTCTTCAATTTCACCCTTCACGTTGCACTGCAAACTTCAACCTTCGTTCCTCAAAGACACAAGAAGATGGATCCAAGGTTGAATCGTGATAGAATCATATATTGAAATATATCTTCTTCTTTTAATTTTTTTGAGGGGATATTTATAATGTTTATTGTTTGCAAAAATATGTTATACCATATTATTGAAATATATCTAGTTTTTGCAAATTATATATTATATTTCCAAAACTATATTGCATTTTATTATTGTATAATTATCTTACACATATATTTAATAATGTTTTTTTATTTTTATCAAATGTATCTAATAATGTGTTGCTACGTCAATTAATAAATATCACACTTCATGTGTTTTCATATTCATGAATTAGATGGATTTATCATCTATGTGTAATATTATAGTACACTGATCGACACGTATTCTGATTTTTTTCATAAGTTATAATGCCATCTATTTTTTTTAAGGAAATGTCATGTGTGTTTTGCACTCCTCACACCCATTTTTAGCGTAAATCCCATTTGATAAATAAAATAAAATAATTTCACAAATAATTGAAAATTAAAAATAAAACTAAAATTATAAATTTTCAATCCAACATAACACTTAAAAAATTATGTATAAAATATATGAAAGTGTAAATAACATTAATAGATAAATAACATAACACTTAAAAATTGTGACATGATTATATAATTGTGTGAATCTTTTAAGTTACGATCGTCACATAGTAATTTATAAGCTTTGCATATCATATTCATAAAAAAAAAAACTTGGTTTCTGCAAATAATTTTACTTAAGTTAGCTAGAGAGTAGAGAGTTACAAAGAGAGGCTGAAAGTATGATAAATATCTGTTACTACTCCAAATTATAGGACCAAAAAAGTTCCAAATCCTAAATAATTGGAATTTTTTGACATCCATGCAAGATGCTTAGAGTAATCATAAGAAAAAACAGGTGTAAATTGCAATGTCTATTAAACTATCTAACACAACATTTTTAGCTTGTAAACACATTTAAGCAAGACTTCATCAAATATGAAAAATTGTCAACGGGAGGCAGAGAAGGTATTCTTCTTCCTTTCTTCAAAAGTTCTTGCAAGTTAAGTCTTTGCAGAGTCAAAACATCTCTGGATTCCTTCCAAACAAAGGCAAGAACACCATTTTGAAACACAAAGAGGGAACCAGATTTTGATCCTGGATATTTGAATCCATAACCACCTGCAATACCTTCTCCCACAAAAGAGTGTTCGATATTCATCGATAATGAGTCCATATCAGTGTTCCAAGGATATGGTTCAAATGAAGGCTCATTGATGTTCACTATAAACATTGCCGAGCCATTAGGATGCAAGGCGTAGCGAGTTCCTTCCAATACTTTTGTTCCAATGAGAAGTTGTTGTCCCTTTGACTCCGAGTAAGAGAGCAAAAGAAAGAATAGAGCCTTTTTAGGCTTGTTTTGATGTTTTTCATGAGGCCATCCAAAAGTACCTCCCCATAAACCAGCATATACTTGGTCTTCTTTAGGAGCTTGCAAAGGCATCTTGTAAAGTGCAAACCAATTTTTGTTCATATTCGGCCAACCTCGAAAAGATGATAATTTTGCATTTAATGCACTCAATGTTAGCCTTAATGTGTCATTTGATCTAAGAAAGTCTTGAAGCTTTGCATTCTTTATCTCATGGCTTGAACTAATCCCTATGTCATTGTCTCTAGTTCCTGCGGTTGTGGTGTGTTGCTGATCAATTTTGACAACACTGCCATCGATTGCACTAGATCTTCGATCATCTCTTGTTCTTATGATCATGTTGTGTTGCGGATTAATATTGTTAACACTTCCATCGATTGTACTAGATCTTCGATGGCATCTTGTTCCCCGTTTCTTACCAATATTGACAACACTGCCATTGGCTGTACTAGATCTTTGATTGTCTCTTGTTCCAGCTATCGTGTTGCGTTGCTGGTCAATATTGACAACACTGCCATCAATTGTACTAGATCTTCGATGGCCCCTTGCTCCAGCGGCTGTGTTGTGTTGATGATCAATATCGACAACACAGTCATCAATTGAACTAGATCTTCCAAGGATATGTTTAAAACTACCCCAAAAATAACCACCTAGACTTTTTCTCTTGATGCATTGTGTGTGATTATCCTTATTGATTGGAGGAAAAACGAAAGCTTTTGAATTGTCATGACGCTTTCTTACCTCATCTATCTCTAAATCCATTGAGCCAACTTCTTCCCCTTGAGAATTTTCTTTATTTTCAATATGAATACTACAAAGCTTATACATTTGAGTCATTCGACTAAGAAATTCTCTTCTTTCCTTCAAGAGCACCAAATCTTTCTGAAAATTAACACAGTCATCCCTTGATCTAGGAAACAATGGTTCATTTGCATAATTAGGATTTAGGAACCTTAATCTAACTTGGCTAGTACTAGCAGTGAGCTCAAGCAATTTTTTTCTATCCCTAAAACCCAACTTGCTAAAAGGAACTATTGCTTCACTATCCTGCTTCCTAGATTCAACGTCAAGCAACAATAAATTGCAAAATCTATTAACACACTTGAGTGAGCCATGATAAACACAATTTATCCCCTCTTCTTCCCTTCCATGAAGAAAAAACATATTAGAACCATCGAAATCGCAAACAATTTCAAACACAGGTGACCAAATGATAGAACAATCTTGGATCCCTAAAGAAACAACCTCCTGAGGTATTATTCGACATGCTACAACAGAAGCAAAACCTGGCATTACATAAACAAGATTACCAAGTTCAGGATTCTGTTGAACCCAAATACCAAGCAATGGTTTAACACTCAAAAGAAAACGACAAAGTGCTTTGTAAGAGGAAACACACTCTCTCCACTCAACAAGGTCTTTGAGTGACACTATATCTATAATATCACATTGAGTAAGCCAAACTTTTTCAGAGGTTGCAAGAGCATAGAGACTCTTGCAGCATAGACTAAGATTAAAAACTTCTCGGGGAATTAGGTACCTTGAAACTGTGGCAAACACATCATCTGGTAGATGAAGCAAACTTGAATCATGGGAATAAGGATAAGGTGACAACATAATGGATCTGATCAAACCCAACAAAATTTAATGATAATAAAACAAACTTTTGAGTGTTGGTGGCTATGTTTACACTTAAAACATAAACATACCTAGCAGAAGATAATATGGTTATTTAATGTATGATATTGCAGATTTTTCAGGAATGGAACATGCTGTAACGCGTTTTGTTTAGGAAAATGAAACTCAGAAAGTTGGATGTGTAAGCATAAAAAAGTGAAGTGAAGGTGAGTCAAGCCAAGGGAAGTCACTGTCTCAAACTATAGCTTTGAATAATTGAAGGTAAAAGATTGCACATCCATCTATCTGTCACTTTGACTGTCCAATGCCTACAATACAACGTTTGAAATTGGACAAAATATGTTACGTGCAAATATTGAGTTTTAAATTTTATGGCTATCTTTTTTTAGTTTTTTTCACACTGTGAGAATAATGGTGCCGACAGGAGAAATAAAAGGAAAATAAAATATTCAAATATAATTTATTTGAAATGTCTGATCATCCAAAAATATTTAGTCATACTTTAGAGGACTATTTCTAATTTAATATATAAAACTAAAAGTTAATAAAACATATTTGTTATTAATTTGATATATTGCAGTAAAATGGTTGTTGAGAAATGTCCTCCAAACTGCTTCTACATGTAAACATAAATGTAGTCGTAACTAATGCTTGATGTATTTGTACTAGTAGTCATTAACCAAATAGTTATCACAGTAATAATATTGTTAAAATTAAAAGTAACTTGGATTTAACATTTTCAGATGGAGAGTGCAATAGTTTCAATTTATACAAAGTTTTCAACCAACAGGTTAACAAAACCATTTTCTACGACAACCGAGGAAATTGTTCTATTAATCTTGTTTCATATAAATTCAAAACCCTTTGAAATTCACTGGGAAAATTATCCAAAACAAAATACATGAGCTCTGGATTAAGGCCTGCAATCTGCATAGGTTTGAGTGCGGAGGCTAAAATCAGTTCATTGCATTTTAATTACCTTGTTAGCATATAAGGAATGAAACAGACAGAACATATCAGAGTTACTAGTTTGGAGAGCACGACCTTTGCATCCTCACTTTTTCCTTCCAGTTACGAGGTTTGCCATGGAGCTTCCCATGTTGCACGGGTATGCCATGGACCCATAGTTTTTTTGCAAGTGCTTCTTGAAAAAGTCTGCGATACATTTGGTACAAAACAAGAATGACACAAGGGAACAAAAAAATCGCATTAACCACAACAAATTAACAGTAGTTATTTGGTATTAACCATGTTCATGAACCATTACCAGCTTGCTACTTCATACGAAGCAGCTATGCCTTGACTTTTCAGAAACTCAATATGTGCCATCCTTACCCAACATATATATATGAACATTCATTCTTGATAAAATTAGAAGATCTGATCTGACAATAGACCAAAATGATCAATATGAACAATAATGACATTATTAGTAGGAAATTTTACCATGTTGCATGTTTAGCAAAATTTTAGGACACAAAATCCACTGATAACAATTACCAAATTTTGCTGAAGAATGATTTAGCAAAATCCTATGACAAGTTAAAATGGACCTTCATTTTCCATGTGCTGAGAGAGGCTGGTATCCCTCCTAACCTTATCAATATTATAATGAATTGGATTGCTTGTGTGCAAAGCAATGCCAAGTGGGATGGAAGTTGCTCTAATTTTTTCAAACCTCAGAGGAGTGAGGCAAGGAAACCCTACCTCACCATATATTATTGTGCTTTGTATGGATAAACTCTCCCATCTTATCTCTCAGGCAGTGGAAGATGGAAGAAAAGGCCCTTTGATATCTCATCCTTAACATAATAATACTAATAATAATAATTTAGATCTAATTCAAAAGGTATGATTTAGACACATTGAAATGAAAGGCTAATACGGATATCTATCCCTCACTTGCTAGCCAGCTTTTTTTTCCCAACAAGACACCAATTTGATATTGTCCGCAGCGACCCAGTCCGAATGAGATGATCCATTATGATAGTTGACTCATTTTTTCTTTTTAAATTATTACGAATTATAAAAGATAAAATAAAAATAAAATAAAGGGTAAAAACAAAGGAATGCATGTCAGCTCAAATTAATCGGTACTCTTTATATATATATTGTTATAGATATTATAAATTATTGATTTGAAAATATTTCAACTCAAGAAATAAACTTGAAAGATCAATATAAATTTCAAGTTTGATCCTTCAAAGAGTTCTTTGTTGATAGATTTAAAGTTAAAAATACATGGTTATAAATTGAAAAAACATGTGAATTTTGAATAATAATAATAATGTAAAAGGGATAAACATAAAGAGAAAGAAAAAAGGCAGAAGTGTGCAATATATATATATATATATATATATATATATATATATATATATATATATATATATATATATATATATATATTGTTAACTTAATATAAACATTAATGTCTACGTTAATAAGTGTGCACCTTTTTATTTAGACAAAATATTTAACTTGTCTCCATTCAAACCAATTATTAGGAATTTTAGGTTTTTATTGGATAACGGATAGTTTGTAATTTCAGGATTTAATACAAATATTCAACTACTTAATTTATAAGAATTATGTGATTTTTTTATGGGGAGGTGAATATTTTTTTGTTGCTATATATATATATATATAGGTGACAACTTGGACACCCATCAATAAAAGGTGTGTAACACAACCCATGCTGAGTTGGCACCAATCAAAGTTATTTGTTTGTTTTCTATTATTTTTAATATTATATAAAAACATTGTTTTGATTGGACCAACTCAACATGGGTAGTATTACCCACCTTTTATTGATGGGTAAACAAGAATTTCCCATATATATATATATATATATATATATATATATGTGTGTGTGTGTGTATGTATGTATGTATATATCTTGTCAAAAAAAATGTATGTATGTATAACTTTCTTTCAAATATATATATCATGTAACAAAACATTTTATATCTATAATACCTCTCAAAAAATTTAACTCTATAATAAAGAGTATGACAGGCCAAAAGGGAATGGTGGAAACAAAATGAAATGATACAAAAACAACAAACACATGTTAAGGTATAATAATTGTCCTCACCATAACTCTTAGAATGTAAATTTACATTTTAAAATTTATAGACATTCCAACATGAATAATTAAATCAAATATTAGTTGATATTCATCAGAATTTTATGTTTTAAAACTTAATTATTGTATTGGTAAAAAACAGTACTATTATAGAATTGTAAACTCATGAACCACTCTTAAAATCGAGAGTTTACTAATTTTGTCAAAGTTGTCGTGAACTCTCGAAGTTCACTTATTTTCATAATTTATAATTGTAATCTCGTAAGAATCTAAAAATAAGTGAATTATTGTTGAATTCCCATAAATATTCTTAAAAAAAACATTATCATAAATATGATTTAATATTTATTAGTGTATAAGCGAAAAAAGATAATTAATATTGTATTAAAAAGTAAAATGAGTCATCTATTTTAAAACAATTTTTTTTATAAATAGATCACTTATCGTAGAAGGAAGGGAGTAGTCAAGTAGAATTTAACCACCTTGTTCGCAAAAGTTAAAGATTGCCACACATTGGACTATATCCACCCGTGCCTACAATATAACTGGACAAACGGGACAATAGATACTGCTTGAAAATATTGAGTTTTGAATTTTTTCTGCTTTCACATGAGAATGGTATGACTAATACAAGAAAAAAAAAGGGAGTCGAATATGCATTAAATTGTGGATTTAGTTAAATTTTTTAAAAACGCAAATATTAATTTTTTTTCACATACATTCAATCAAATCAAGTCATGCACAAATATATGAAAATATTTTAAAAATTAACCTATGAAAGTGACACTATAGTGTGATTTGATTAGTTACATGTGTAAAATTGTTTAACATGCATGGAAATTAGTCTCAAGATTGAATATCAAAACCGGCTCTATGTTTAAATATGGATGTACTCGCAGTGCTTAGTGTAATTGTAGTTTTCTAGGAACTTCAAAGTTTTTATATTTTTCAAACACGGGAGACTGTATGTATCTTATTTAAGTTCAACCTTTTATATTGCTCAGCTACAATACAACATTACATATAGAAGTTTATTTTGTATTGTTTTTTTAGATTGAACATCTACAACATTACATAAATTGCTCAGCTAGCCTGTGCATGTCGCTATCTTGGAGTCTTCATCCCAAACCACAAGCTCATGTTGATGTTCCTCTCACCTTTTCTCTGATAGTAACCTCCAATCTTTGTGCCTCAAATCGGTGGTAAAGAGAGGCTTCATCGTCAATTCGGTTTTGTTGCTGCCTAAGACTACTCTCTTTCCTCTACTTATCGATCTCAGCAACTGCGACGCCGTTTTCTGTCCCAAACGGGGGATGTTTTAATTTAAATTTTTTAAACCAAAATTGTGTTGTTCTTATTCAGAACTGTATAATTGATTTTGTATTTCATATCACTGTAAATTTATAAGTCTCTTCTTCAATTATATGATTGAGTTAACTAAATATTGAAGAAAATATGTAAAATGGATATAAATTCATGGCCGTGGATAAAAAAAATAATATGATGTAAAACACTACAAGGGAGACCTACAAAATCTTCCTCTAAATAGTGTACTTTCAATCTTACACTCTCTCAATAATATACAAACACTCCCTATATTTTAGTCCATTAATCCAACAAGATAGTAGTTGTAAATATGTTTTTTGTTCAGAATTCAATTAAATTACATGACAAACTTCACCCACAATTCAAACTCAAAATTCAAATATCCACACTTTCAATCTCTCACTCTCTTTCTTCTTCTTCTTCTCTCTCTGCATATGACATAAATCATGTGTGTGTGTGTGTGTGTGTGTGTGTGTGTGTGTGTGTGTATATATATATATATATATATATATACATACATATATATATTTCAATGCTAACCTCAAACAAATCAATATCTCTTATACATGGGGGGCTATAAATATTTGATGGTAGTTCAAAATTTTATATTCCCTAAACATGGGGGCTATAAGTATTTGATTTAAGTCCAAAATTTCATATTCTTCAAACATGGGGGGCTATATGTATTTAGTTTATGTTTCTATTTATATTGTAGGTATAAATAACGCTGTGATTAACAATTATATTAATGTTAAAGTCACAAACTCCACTCAATTAAATTACAAGACAAACTTTACTCACAGTTCAAACTCAAAATTCAGATACCCACACTTTCACCCTATTCTCACTTTCACTCTCTCAAACATTATAATATTGCTCTTTTTCTCCCGTGCGTTGCACGGGTCGAATACTAGTTGTTTAACATGCATGGAAATTAGTCTCAAGATTGAATATCAAAACCGGCTCTATGTTTAAATATTGATGTACTCGCAGTGCTCAGTGTAATTGTAGTTTCCTTGGAACTTCAATTCAACGATCCTTTTGTTTTTCAGTCCTGGGTAGCAAAATATTCAATCAGTGAGTTGAAAATAGTTTCATGATAACCATTTTCAAGATGTACAGTGCAATAGATTCACAAAATCTTCAACAAGTTGACAAAATCATATTGACAAAATCCACAACCGAGGAAATAATTCTATTAACCTTATTTCCTAAAATAATAATATTGATAAAGAAATAAACTATACATTCAACACCCTTTCAAATTCACCAGTAATATCATCCAAATCAACTATGTTTGTTTGTTCCATCTTCAGTTTAGTAAGTGCTCGATTCAGCTCAGCAATCCGTTTCTTTAGTTTATCTCCTTTGTCAGGTAATTTAGAAATCATCACCTACAGAGGTTAAAATGGAGATGCTAGAATCAGTATATTGCATTTTGATTACAGTGTAAGCCTATACGGAAGGAATGAAACACTGAACTATTATATTTTTAGTAGCTGGTTCTTGTAACAAGTATTTTTGGGTGATAACCAACCAGTTCCTGCTTTTGTCATGATTTAATTCTTATCTGCCAAAATATATTTCTAAAAGTGGAATAGCTTTATCATTGACAAGAGAATGATAATATCTAAAGGGCAACATTCAGAAGAAAAAGCATACCGTATTTGAGAGCATTAGGGAGAGCCGATCAATTCTATCCTTGATTTCTAACTCGGTCAATTTACCAACACTGCTTGGAGAAGATTCTTTTTTGCGTAAATTAACATCCTTGGGATTAAAAGCAAACGCAGCTCTGGTATAAAACAAAATTGGAAAAAAAAACAAATCAAAAACAGAAACATCATTTAGCTTCAAAAATATATTGTGCAATGGTGGCTTCGTTACCCATCAACAACTTGCTCATGAGAAGATAATGATGAAGTTCCAGTATATTTAGCATTAGGATTAGGTTTCCTGCAAAACATTGAATCAATTCAGCCTTAGGTTTCATAAAACAATTCGCTAACAGAAAAACAGTAATTGCACACATTTAAACAATAATCTGATGGGCCACATCATGGGCCTCCAACTTAGGTGAGGAAAAGGGGTAGGTTGGGGAAAAAATTAGCAAAAGAGTGGTGGAGTTTGCTATGCAAGTCATTGACATGTAACGGAATGAGATTGGAGACATAGGTGCTGGTGTCCTGAATAGGGTCATGAATAGAAAGTGAAAGTGAGTAGAGGGGGAGTGGAGTGGCTTGAGGCAATCGTTTGAGTAATTATAGGGGTGGCTAATTCTATATTTTTCTATAGTACTCGGAGCTTCGATCTCTAAATATGTCTCTTATTTTCTATAGTCAAGTTTAGGTCCCATTATAATAACATTTCAAATTTAGGGATGATTTTCTTTGTAAGCCTATTTGAGAAAATAATATGTACAGATTTTCATAATTTACAATGCAATAGTTCCGTTTTCAGTTAGTGACGTCAAATGCTATATGAAAATGCCAGCAACACATTTTGTGCAAAACAAAAACGACACAAGGCAACTAACAAATCACATAACTGCCACAAATTACCAGTGGTTATTTTCTACTTCATACGCAGGAGCCTCCTGAACTGGTTCTGTCTTGGAAAACAGTAAACTGTGGTGACTAATTCCTGCTATGCCTTGATTTTTCAGGAACTCTAAATGTGCGTGGAAAGAGGCATCCCTAAAAAAACAACAAAAAAAATCTCCTTTTAGATAAAAATTAGCAGATTGAGCACAATGAGATAATTAACCGTATTTGTAAAATTTCAAATTTCGATTGTGAGATAGATATGAAGAGCAAAGTGTGAAAGTTTTTATTAAATGACCAAAATAATGCAAAGCAACAATTGAAGCATATCACCAATAGTCAAGAAAGAAACACTAAAGCATGTGCCAAATTTTCAATTAAAAGATAAAGTATAAGATAAAACAGATATTTCGAAGTTCTGGACTCGTACACTATATGTTGAGAATCATGTGCCTGATCCAATTGTTGTTGGGTAACAGACACGTCAAATCCGTCTTTTGGGAGGCTGAGAAGCTCCTTGAGATCCTGCAAGCAATGAATGGCAGATAGAGATTGGTAAAAACAAATCACAATTACGACAAATGTATATCTGAACAACAAATAGAACTTCTCAACAAACTTGTACCTTCTGGGAAAAGTACCGAGTTTGTTCTTTCTGTTCAGAAACTGTTTTGAATAATCCTCCTTTATATACCTAAACATCAAGAAATTTAAGTGTCAAAAAAGTCAATTGATGTCCAAAATATTTGAAACGGATAAAATTACCTGCTTCCTGTAGATCTTTTCTTCAACAGTTCCAGATGTCATCAGTCTATACACAATAACATCTTTCTTTTGACCAATACGATATGCACGGTCAACACTTTGATTATCAGTACTGTAAACAGAAAATAAAGGCACTTTATATGCTACGTAACCGAATTAATATCTGGAGGAAGGGGTGTTATTGGAATTTAGAAAGTAAAAGACAGCAACACAATAGATATGAGCAATAAACAGTAAAAAAAAAAAATTCTGGAAAATCATGCACAGTACAATTTCAATCAATCCTGATCTGAAAATAGACCATGAAGATCAATATTAAGAATACGGGCAAATTACATAGACCTACCCTGAAAATTTTAAGCAACACAAACACCCCTTCTCTAGTTTTTAAGTAAACATTAACCTCCCCTCATTTTAACACCGTCAAACTTCCATTAAATAAAGAAATAAAAAAGGTCATATTTTGTATCCGTTCCTTCCAAAATAGAGCGCTAGCTGAGCTCTTCCCTCTCTCCATCCCATCACTTCTAAACCTCCAAACCAGACAAAATTGAATAAGAAAGCCAAATTTCAGGGCTGTTGTGAATTTCAAAAGTTACAGAAAACTAAAATCCACTTCAAAAGTTAGGGATATGAAAAACAAGGGATTGAATGTAGCCAAAATCGAAATTTCAAAAACTGGTCTAATTCTTTTTTGTGCATTTTTCTGTTCTGAGTGCTTTTTGTATTATCTTGCACACTGTATTATCTTCAAGCATTGACATCTCTTGTGCTTTTGTTAGATTTTCGTTCGAATATTATTATTATTTGTTTTTAGCTCAAAAATTTTGAAACCCATATTCGAATGGCAGATATTGAAAATGTTTGAAATCTATAAAATTAATTAATTTAAAATTAAGATTCATGCCTGCAATGAACTACCCAACCATAAAAAATAGAAGACTGGAACTTACCGTGCAAAAGTGGAAGATGAAGCAGTGTAGTTGTGTGAGTGATAGTGGAGGAGTTAGCGGAGATCAAAAGGTTTTAAGGTGGAAGGGGAGATATTTGTCAATTTGATAACAAAATAAGGGAGGTTAGTGTTTTCTTAAAAACTAGAGGGGGTGTTGTGTTATTTAAGAACTTGGGGGAGGTTGGTGTAATTGCCCTAAGAAAAATAAAATACGAAATATTATCAAGCTGTATGTATGGCAAAAATTTAAGACACAAAAGACACTGATAACAATTAACAAATTTCGCTGAAGAAATGGGCAGAAAGAAACCAAATAAAAAAAATAGAGGAAGTTGGGCATATTTAGCATTCCAGCCACTTTCACTCTCGAGGGGCAAAATGATTTTATTTTTTCAATTACTACTCAGGATGCAAGAAAACAAATCCCATTTCATAAAGGATTACATGTAAAATATACTTAAATCACCGTACGTGAAACAGTTAAAAACGATCCGCTCAACTATATTAGGAAAATACCAAAGTAAAAGTTTTTTTTTTAATTTAGCAACAATCAACCACCCAGATCGTTTATGCCGTTCAAATGATAGTTATTGACTGTATAGAGGGGATAAAAGGTTAGTTTGGTTGTTGGGGTGGAGGAGTGGAGTACTGAGGAGGTTTAAAGTTTGATTTTCATCCAAAAATAATACTAACATTTGTTGTTAATGAACAAAA
The DNA here is from genome assembly GCA_018208015.1 of Medicago ruthenica. Classification (NCBI taxonomy): domain Eukaryota; kingdom Viridiplantae; phylum Streptophyta; class Magnoliopsida; order Fabales; family Fabaceae; genus Medicago; species Medicago ruthenica. The sequence goes on along the minus strand of CM031374.1, from coordinate 89,204,591 downwards.
AGTTCTTGACTAAATAAAAATCGTAAATAGCTCCTAATCTATATCTAATTTAAAACCAAAGTAAAGGAATATTTCAAGAAGTACCTTGGGTTCCAAGCAGGATCAACAACAATCACACGATCTGCTCTTGTAAGTGTCAGTCCTAAACCACCAACCTGAGATGTCAACAGAAATATTGGAGCTCCAACACCATCTTGGAAATCCTGAAATCAAATTAACACTTAGACAAGGAAAAATAACAATTGGAGGATTTAAAACCATTACTGAATATGCAAAATACTTACATCAACAATTTTTATTCGGTCACAGGATTTTGTTGTGCCATCAATTCGTAAAAAGTCATAACCTTGAGATGTTATGCATTCCTATAATAAATTAACAGAAACCTTAGAAGATACTCTCATACTGAAACAGCAATAAAATGGTGCAAGAAATAACAAGGGAAAAATTCAGCAGCATCTTGCAAATGACCTAAAATTGTTAAAAGTTTATGTAATCACTACATATGCACATCCAAGTCCAACCACAATAATTCACCAACATACAAGAAAGAGTTGAGCAAATGATTGAGTGGTTGACCGCATGCAGACAATATGGCACAGTTAACATTATGGAATCACAACCTATGCACATCCAAACCCAATTACAACAAATCCCCAACATACATGAGTGGGACATCATGCAAAATGCAGCCAAAATAATTGTAATTTTAAAATATAAATAGAAGAGGTTAATTCGGAACTGACCTGAATTAGATTAAGCATCTTGCGAGTCTGAGAAAAGATAAGCACCCTATGCCCTTCAGTGATCAAATTATCCTACAGCAGATGACACTGACTATAATTTTAAGCAAACATGTAAACTATGACCATATATTGCATTCGCGTGACATCGGCACTTACCAATAATGACATGATGAAAACTATTTTGCATGATACATCATGCTTGTCTTCAAACTTATCTGTTTCTGCAACATCTGCTATATGCATCGCTAATTTTTCCGCAACATTAACCTCCTCTGGCTTTAGCATTGATTCCAACCCATCCAATACATCCTCAGCAGCTCGCTTAGTCAACAAAAGCGGATGATCACATATTTTCTTCAAAATCTGACCCATTTAAAGATTTTCAAAATATAATTTAGAAAAGTGAGCCATAACCAGAAAGAAAGAGAATAGTACAAGAACACAGCCAAGAAAGAAAGAAAGAGAATGCAAATAACATAATAAAAATTACCGTAAGGGCAGCCAGTGGTGAACCGTCAAATGCTGCGAGAACAATCTCACTCTTCAAAAATGCTTCATAAAGATGCCGCTACACCAAATAGAAACAAAAAGTCAACATAACAAGTGTTATCACAAAAGATAAAATGCAAAAACAACAAAGAATTGCATATCTAACCTGAACATTGGTCAATCTAAGCCACACAATGATTTCTCGTTTCTGAGAAAGTTTTGCAGTTGTTTTTTCCGTATCTTGATTGAAAACCTCACTCTTTAAACGTCTCAAAAAGTAAGGCTGAATATGATCCCTTAGCTCCTGTTGAGAAAGGAGGAATTGTAATGCTCAAGTCAAAGTTATATTTCTAAATAATTGATTGATGGTCAGAGGATTACAAAACACTAGAAATTAAGGGATTCGTCGTAGTTGTTGGAAAATGTGGAAATATTTTATAATATCTTGATATTATCAGAGTCTCACAGGAATTGTTTCTTATCTTACAATATCTTAAATTAATCCTAGATTATTTTTTAAAATTAGTTTTATGATTACATTCCCTGTTTAATCAAGATTCTGAGTCATCTGTTAGTGTAAATTAGGGTTAGTGGTTCATCTTTTTTGTATTATGAGATTATCAATCATGTCAAACCATAATCATAATTCAAAGTCTTTACTTCCTAGTTTTCTTTCTATAAAACCAAAAAATTCTAATAGTGTTCAAAATGTTCAGTCAAGTAATTGTTTATACTCTCACTTGAAGGAGAATGATAGCTGACATAATAATATTACTCAAATAAGGGAAGATGATACTTTAACACCAACTTGAAGAATTGTGTATCGAATATTATAACTGTAGTTATGGAGCAAGAGCAACCAGCACATAAGAGATGGTATTAGGTGTGCATCCACTATTTATACTACACAGATACTCGTTTATTGTAATTTATCAGTTGTTCTCTCTCGTTATTATTCTCGTTTCTTGGTATAGTATAATCATTTCAGAATCCCTTTTTGGAGAGATACTCTCTTGTATATAAATATGACCAGTCTCGTTGTATGCTACATACCAATTTTATCTCTTATTCAATTCAAACATTTCAAAGGTTTTCTGTGAAGGTTTATAGTCAAGGGTTAGTTGATTATAAACTAAAAATTGTTCTTGTAAGTTATATGTAAGAGCATCATTTGCTTTCCAAAAGATACCTTCCTCAAAAGAGTTATCAAAATAAACTCCTAAAAGATTCAACATCAACCTAGTCTCGAGTGTACTCTTATGCCATCGAAAGCCATAGTTCAAGTATAAATTAGATCTCAAAACATAAATGATTACCTTTGCTACAGATGAACCAATACATTTCTCTCTGGCCGAAGCATTTTTATCATTTCCTTTAAGTATAGGTGTTTCATATTTATCTTTGAACCTGAGAAATTATAATTTCTAAGTAATGAAAACCTTAGCTAAATAAATATTGCATGAAAATTACTATTACCATTTTTTGTCACCAAGCAACTCAGGGCAGCAGAAATTGAACAATGCCCACAATTCCTGTTACAGGAATCAAAGAAAACTGCATAATCTGAATTTCAAAACAATATACCCCTCGATATAAAATGCACAGATCAGTGATTATAAATAAAACAAGACATTTTTCATCAAAATACCTTGAGATTATTTTGCAGTGGCGTGCCGCTAATGATAATGCGATGAGCGCTGGGTATCTCGAGCAAACTTTTAGCTCTCTGAGTGCTTGGGTTCTTTATAAGATGCCCCTAAAGTTAAGAACATTGTGAACCAAATAAAAAACCATGACTTTAGGTTTCAACATAAGCATTTATGTACAATGTTATGCAATTTAAATTTCAGCACATTTATATGATTGACATGATGAAATAATCTTGAGTTGTCCCACAACTATCCTCACTCATCAAATATGCATGCAGTTACAAACCTGTAAGGTCGGTTTCTACAAAGCCAGTGCTTGTCAAAGTTCACACTGTCCTTGAACCCATTATCAATGATACAGTTATCCCGTATGTCAAAGTAATTATTAATAACACATCTTGCATTTTAACTGACATACTTCTAAATTCTTGCGTGGTTTCTAATATAAAATAATAAATATTTTTACATGCAAATTCAATGAACAATGAACACCTTTCCTGTTATTATGAAGCTTTATATGCCTCCTTTGTAAATGTGTAAGGTTTAAAGTTCGGTCCAAAGGAAAATCAAGCCAACTATATTAATTGTTCCCAAATAAAGCATAAAAGTTGTAAAAAAAAGAAATAAAGGAAAAATGCGCAAGACAAGTTTTCAGACTCAATTTTTCATTCAAAAGCAAGATTCAGTTTGTCTCACAATACTGACAGATCTTAAAGTTCTTAAAGGGAAGAAAAAAATTAATCAAAATTTTCCCAAATGAGTCTTTTTTCTCCGAGTGGTATTCAACCAACTGTACACACTTCCAACTTTTCCAAAGTTATCTATTTCCTAGAGGATCTGAGAGCTACAGGAAACAGAAACTACTGAGCAAAATATGAAGTGTGCAGACAAACCAACATTAGATCAGATAGGTTTTACATAAAACAAACCCATTCTTACCTCATCAAGTATCATGTAGTCCCATGTAGGGCCATCTTCATTGTCCTCATCATCAAAATATCTATGCCCCTTTAAGGACTTGGTATTGTTGCGGACAATATCATATGTGGTGAGAAGAACACCTTTGTCCTAAAGTGAGACAAGAAAAAACGTAGTTTAATATTGATAGAAATGAAGAAATCAGATACAAGCACCTAACACCAATTTTTCAGCAATCACTTAAATATGAACCAGCGAACCAATTTTAAATATATTTTTTCTCAAATAAATTGACGTGCACAAAATAGGATTCCTTCACATTCTCAAGCTCGATAAGTCCACGTACAAAATGAGAGATATTTATTATCCTGGTTGCTACAAGGCATGGGCATAAACTTACTTCCTAGATACATTTAACCAAAAGGGTAAAACAAGAAAGATTAAGTACCTGAAGTATGTACTGAAGTTCATACTCTCTGGCTTTTGCACAAGCTCCAAAATATCTGCAGAACAGCATAAATTGGCAATTGTTGTTATTAAAGAAGAAAATTTTTAAATAAGCATTTTAAATAAACTATTGTGATAAATAAAGTCAGGCAGCCGCACTCTTTCGTCTTCTCAGATAGGCCAACAACTGATAATTCTTTGATCCAATGTGGCAATAGTGTTTTGGGGGCCACAACCAATACCCTTCTAATTAAACGGGAATGAAACAGTCCAGCTAGAAAGCCACAAATCTGCAAGAAAAAACCAGCATTGGTAAATCACAAACTAACTATTGCAAACTACAAGCTCTAATATCTTACTTCTCATTTCATTTCCTTACCTGCATTGTTTTTCCCAAACCCATATCATCTCCCAAGATTCCACCTTTACCCCGAACATGCAATGACCAGAGCCACTTCAATCCTTCCCGCTGATGTGGATACAACATTTTTGCAATCTTAGGCTGCAACTTATACGTAGATCGTGGGTCATTCAATGTTATAGAACCATCATTCTCAGGCTCAAAGTGATCCAACACCTGAACTGAGTCATCTGATTCATACTCAAGACTACCACTATCATCCTTAGTATCCTTTGATGAGATGTCATGGGGCTCTTGTTTCGGAGAAAATGAAGATCCAGCACTCCCAAACTCCAAACCCTCATCTTCAAAGATTTCTTTCCCTCCCACAAAACGCTCAACAGGCTTTGTCCCTGTCTTCATCTTTGTCACTGTCTTCGGCTTTGTCATCGTCTTCGGCTTTGTCTTCTCAACCGATAGCTCATCAAACTTGGAGCTAAGCTCATTCAAAATATCCCTAATATCATTCCTACCCCTACTCTCCTCAATCTCAATCACATTTTTCCACACCGGAATAGGCGAATCAAAATCCACAAGATCATCATCAAACATTGGCTCATCATCTGCCACACTTTTGCTAGCCTCTTTATCCGCAGCCTTGCAAAGACGGCGCCGCCCTTGCACCTTAACCTTAGTCTTCTTTTCCTCTTCTATAAATATTCCAAAAACAATGAATGTGATGATCGCGAAATCAATCAATTCATGTGAATCAGAGAAGAAAACACTTACTAAGAGAACACTCATGCAAAGTCCGTGGAACCTCCTTTGGAACAAGAGCTTCTTCTGCCTTAACTGGTTGGCGAATCTTCGAATAATTTTGACCTGATAATATATCAACTTATGTAACCAAGGTTTGAAATGAAATTTATATATTCGATAAATGATTAATGTGTTGATCATGCAATTGATTAAAGTGAAACAGAGAAGAAAACACTTACTACGAGAACAATTATCCGAACCCCGAGGAACTTCAATTGGAAGTGGAGCTTCTTCTACCTCAACTGGTTGGTGATTCTCCACATGATTTTGACCTAATAATATATCAACTTATGTAAATGAGGATTGAAATGAAATGAAATGCATATTTTCAATAAACGAGTAATGCAATTAAAGCCAAGCAGAGAAAAAAACACTTACCAGAAGAGTAATTCTCAAAATCCTTTGGAACCTCGTTAGGAAGAGGAGCTTTTTCAACCATAACTGGTTGGTGATTCTCATTAGAATTTTGACTTAATAATCCATTAACATAAGTAACTGAGGATTGAAATGAAATGCAAACAAGATCTATACAATAAACGATCCATGCGACAATAATGAAATCAATCAATTCAATTGAAGAAAACACTTACTAAGAGAACAATTATCCAAATCATGTTGAACCTCATGAGGAAGAGAAGAATCGTCGAAAAAAAGTGGAACCTTAGGAAGAGGAGCTTCTTCTACCTTATTATCTGGTTGAAGATTTTCCGAAGAATTTTGACCTAGTAATCAATTAACATATATAACTCAGAAATGAAATGCAATTAAGATATAAACAACAAAAATGAGATAACAGAATAGAGTGGAAATAGTACCGATTGGAGAATCGAAGTCGGTGATAGCAGAAAACTGAGGAATAGTATCATCATCATCATCATCAACAACAACGTCTTGATAGACGAGGTTTCGAGGTTGAATCGGAGTATCGTATTCATCATCAATGGATTTGGAAGAGGATTTAGGAGGAGCAGAGAGATCTTGAAGGAAGCGATAGTGACTATCGTTGAGGCTTTGGGGTTTTTTGACGCTCTTATTCGCCGCCATTGAAGAGCGTTGTGTTTTGTTTGAAAATGAAAATGAAATGAAATGGGGATTTCTCAACGTATATATTATTACGAGTGCTTAGATTCCCGCTTTGTTCGCTAATTTGAATTTTCCATTCAAGTTCACCACTCAAATCGCTTCTGCTTCTCTCTCTCTCTAGGTTTGAGTTGCATCAAATTCAACCGTTCATTTTCACCACGATTTTTTAATTTAAGAGTTTACATTTTGAAAGTAAAATAGTATTTTGGTTACTTGAATGATTCAATTTAAAAAAATAAATTAATTGGCAACATGTTTAGTCTTTTGACGGAATATTCTATCCAAAGAGAAGAAAAACTACACTCTACAAAACTAAGTTCGAATAAAGTTTACGGAGAAGGATGTCTAAGCGGTCGGTAGGAGGGCACAGATAGATCATGTGATCTATGCTTGAAGAGACGTTTAACTTAGCAAGAAAGTCAACACAATTATTTACTTCTCATAGGGTGTAAGCGATGCAAACATGTCATTGATGATGAAGAAAATACTTATGAAACCTTAGAATTTCACTATGGAGGATATCAAAAAAGTGAGGAGAATTTGTAAATCAAATCACGACATGGTAATTCAACTGATTAGCCAATAAAAGCACATGATGAATGACGTGAAGCTGAACATGAAGAATATTAGAGGATCTTGATATGAGCCCAGAAAAGCATGTGATGCAATTTCCAAAAGGGTGAAGAAGTAAACCACTGGTTCCACCTTTGATGCGGTTGTCAAGACAACAGTCATCAACATTAGAATAGTCTAAACTTGATTGAAGGAATTCCATTTAACCCATCTATCACTATGCTTTCGCAAACTGAGAACTAGGGAAGTAAGAAGAGTTGGAGTTGATTAAGAAGAGTCGTGGTTACGCAAATACCACCGAATACAAGTTGCAAAGATGTTGGAGTTAATCGAAGATAACCACATCTTAAGGAAGTTATTCATATCCAGATCGAAAAAGAAATCAACAGTTGAGAAACCAAGAGCATGCTAGAGATTTCTATAGGTTAAACAATATCCAATGCAATGAAGGAATGACTCTTCATGAGTATTGCACCAAGGACAAAGACCATTGGGAGTCAGATTATGAGGGTGCAACAAGAACAAAGTTAGGACATAATTGTTACAAGTCAACCACACAAGGAACTTGATATTTTTTAGAAGATGGAGACGCCATATCCAAGACCATAATAGAGAAGTTGCATTTGCACTTCTTTGCTTCAAAAGCCAAGGGAAAACCAGTTTTGGTATTATAGCAACAATTGATGTTTTTAAACCAAATTAATGTATCTTAAGTGTTGGGGTTACAGTGAAGATTGAGGATGTTGATTTCAACAATGATGGGTTGAGGCAAATGAGTATGGAGGAGAGCAAGGTTATGAGGAGATGACTCACAAACTTCATTGATTCTCATAGCGAGATCATTTATATGCACAAAAGGGAACGACGATGGTACATAGGAGGTCGAAGGAGGTCTAATGGCAAAACTAGAAAGAAGTGTTGACATAGCTCGCTCGTCAAGTAAAGCAATCCTTAAGGATGTCTTTGGGTTTGATGATGGAGCTCCAAGTAGAGGAACTGATGGTGTTGGTAAGCAAGAGAATGTGAGCGGAAGATGTGTACTTGTGCGATAAAATATTGACCCAAAATTTGTCACTTCCTTGAAGCATATCCCAAACAAGCTTACCATGAAGATAAATATTAGCATATGTAGAACAGTCTAATGATGTAAACATTTTTATATATAATATTACTAACTTAATACATTTAGATAAATGATTATATTGACATAAAAAATTAAGTTAAAAGGTGTATGATGCAATTTTTGTCTAATTATAACTGATTTTTTTTTATCAAAAAAACACTTAAACAAATTATATATAAGAATAAATGTGTTTAAAATTAGTAAACTACCCGAGTTAATAAAATAGTAGAGATGATGATAAATAAATAAATAAATAAATAAATAATAGAAATTACTAACAAATAAGCAATAATCTAAGTCAAAATATTGTGAATCAAGTTTCCAACATAAAAGAGCGATGCTACGTTTTACAAAGAAAAAAGTGAAAAAATGTAAGAACTAAGAAGTGTTGCTACCTGAGCCTGACCATCACACACGTAAGTCCTAATGTTATTCATGCGTTCCTTGGATTTGGATTCACACAGGTAACCAATATTATCCATAAAATAGAGATCAATTTAGAAGACTTTGTCACCTAATCTGGAAACACAAACAAGATTATCGTCCTAACGGTTGAGATAAAACACATATAACATGTTTCAAAAGAGGATCATGTTAACAACCTACTCGATATATTTTTCCCTAAAAAATGGATTTTTTTTTTTTTTAAAAAAAACTACCCTTTTTGTTCGATGAACTTGGCGATGAATAAAAATATGAAATAGAAAAATATGTTATGTTTCGTGTATGATCTCTTTTAGACCCGAATTTGGGAACCAATTAAGTGATAGAGGAATTCACAAAAAAGAAAGACTCTCAAATCATGTTGGAGGTCTTAATAATGCTTACAACATTGCTCGGACATTTTTTATAGATTGCATGCATATCAAATCAACATATTGAAGTTGCAATAACTAAAGATTTTTCAACAAGTTCGTGACATATATCGAAGATATTCAAAAATATCAATTGATCGCATTTGTTTTATATCAAAAACAATGATTTGTTTTTGACATATAGTCACAATGATCAATCAGTTAAAGTAATCAAAAGGAATATAAAGATGGTTTTGTGGTTGGAATGGGAGAATTGAACAATGAAATAATAAGAAGATAGAGCCTTCAATTCCCACACTCAACCTAAAAAAACTAAAAATACCAGTACTTGTTAAAAAAATATAGTAATCAAGGTAATTTCTTAAAACTTCTTAGATTTATCCGAACACAATGAATCAATAAACAACACTCCAAAATGGTCATAACAGCCATTTATCAAATTTTACTCCAAATTTTCATAAGGATGTTATTAGGGAAATTCTTGTTTACCCATCAATAAAAGGTGGGTAATACTACCCATGTTGAGTTGGACCAATCAAAAAAATGTATTTATATAACATTAAAATAATATAAAACAAACAAATAACTTTGATTGGTGTCAACTCAACATGGATTGTGTTACCCACCTTTTATTGATGGGTACCCAAGTTGTCACCATGTTATTAATACTGGTGTTAGACTATCCTAAAATGTTTGTTAGACACCTCATAAGTGTATACACCTTAAAAGAGAGATAAAAAAATAGTGAAGTGGTAGATTGATGATGTGACAAGAAGAGAGAAAGAGGAAATGAGATCTTGAATAAGTGTAGATGAATTTGAGATGTTCAAATATCATTCTTGATGAAAGAGAATCGAACATGAAGGAGCACACTCTCAGGTCACAAGTCAATATTATCAGACCAACCAAATCGGGTATTTACATGGTATGGTTATTCCAAGTTTATGCTTGAAAATGATAATTGATAACTTGTTTTCTAAGCATGGGCTTAATATATCAAGAATTTCGTGGACGATGTTACGGTGGATCTAGCAAAAAGCAAGAGAAAATCGTTGGGATTAAAATTTTAATCTTAGTTGATATGTGTATGCGTTTATTTACCTTTTTTTGGCCATCAATTATAATCATATTAATTTAATAATACTAATTTGGTGGGAGATATTTGCAAGCAATATGACAAGCTTCGTGAAAAACAAACACTCTGAGAGAAAAGAATAAATTTAGGAAAATATTAACGAGCAGACACTCTTTAAGGACATTAAATGATAATTTTTTATGAAAATTTATACATTCAACGTATTGAAAATAGTAGTGTTTGACTTTTTAAAAGAATACTCTGGTCTCATATAATAATTTTTTAAGTATTGATAACTTTTTTAAGTTCATTCAATAATTAATGTATGTGTTTTACAATGTAGACCAGATACATTAATTATTTGATGAACCTAAAAAAATAATCTTTTCTTATATATGAGACCAGAGAAAGTAACTTCTAAATTTAAAATCTTTAAAGAGTGTCACAGGGCACTCGTTAGCAAGAAGCATAAATTTATTTGCCAATACTCGATCATATTGCATATGGTAAACATATCTTATGTATTTCAAATAAATCGTTACGAGCATCAAATGGAAATGATGGTTATGAACTTGGTTTACATCACAAAAGAACATTTACAAACTATGAGGGATGTGGATGAAAGTCTCTATTGCACAAAGTAATTTTATTTTGCAATATTATGCCATTAATGTTCCTACTATGGAGGCAATACTCATCATAGCCATCACAATAAAACATTCTTAATATCACAATAAACGACATTAACAGTCATTGAGTGAAATACAAGGGAAGAATACAACCTCTTTCAAAGAACCAAGAAAAAGAGAAGGAGTAAACAAAAAAAATAAACCTATACAAATGGGTAGGAAAATAAATAACTACATGTTAAAAAAAACAAGAAGACGACAATGATGAAGAAAACTACAAAATCAAAAACTAGTGGGACTTGAATCATCAAATTACCATTTTTTTTATACAAGTCTATATGAAATGTCTCCTAAAAGTTATAAAGAAGAGAAGTTTCAGAGAACAAGGCCTATCATGTCATTGAATATACGTAGAGCATGCATGTATCCCTCAACAAGGCCTATATATTCATGAGGTGCAAATGCATTAGTGATGTGATTATAGAATAGTTCAAGCATTTTGAGTTACGGCCATCACCAATTAAGATGATTATTATGTATCACACATGGCACCCAAAAAATGAGAGCATCAACAAGAAGGAACAAAATTTCAATGAAAATCATGTCACGATCTCATTGATTTTGCCAATGGCAATTCACTTTCATGTGAGGCAACAGAAGATTCTCTATTCAATTGAGCACCACCACCTTTTGGTGATTGAGTTGCAACCTCAACATCTGCATTCCTAGGTGTAGTTGAACCACCCCAATTTCCTCCACCTCCGCCTCCGCCGTTAGTGATTCCCCCTCCAACTCTACATCCAAAACACCTTGAGAAAATTCTATATAAACATGTGAGAAACCAAAAAGCCCATGGTAGACAAACAAATATGACACCAGCTACAGGTATCCAAGATGAAGTTTCAGATTCAGGAAGGAGCATGTATGCACCAAGGCACACACCTCCTGCTAATAAAGAGATGAACAAAAGACATGTTACAAGCCATATGAACGCGCGGCCAGAACTAGGATCAGACACAGGCATTTGTTTGTATCAAAACATAAGGTGTAGGAATTTTGAATAATAGAGATTAAATAAATGAAGCTTGAATCATGATTAATTTGTCTTTATCATCATCCATTTTAAAGGTATATATGAATTTGAGGGGTTAATGATGTTGGTTTGGCAAAGGATGAAAAAGGTTCCAAATGAGGGAGGATTTTTGTTTTGTTTGTTTCTCCTAAAACTTTGATTTTTTTTTTCCTGGTGTTGTTGCAATAATGAAGCCTGAAAATGGGATTTCTTTTTTCTTCAAATGGTGGTGGTAGACATGTTCAAAAGTTTGTTAACCTGAAAAGGGCTAATCTTAGGACAGATATACACCTATAAAGACAGAAAGAGAAAGAGAAGCGTTTTCCATTTATGGTTTTATCAAATCAAAAATAAAAATCCACATGGTTGATTATAAGGGCCATCCTCACCAAAAAAAATGCCCAATATGTCATGCTTCTTCTCATAAGCAAAATACCTAAAGCTCAATATGTGGACATAGGATATTTTAAAACATGTTTTTTTTTTAGAAATTTGGTTTATAATTACCAAGATATCATTATGAATATTACTTGATAAATATCCTACCAAAGCAATTCTTCAACATGAATGAAGTTAGAATTTTACTTGCCTCCAAAGAACATAGTTAAATATTACAACGCAAAATACAGGCGCCATTGACTACCCGCGGGCGTCTATAATCTACATATGAAAATACCTAACCCCACGAGGGCTCTAGGGAGTCTACAATCTACATATGAAAATACCTAACAGCACGAGGGCTCTAGGGCGTCTACAATCTACATATGAAAATACCTAACACCACGAGGGCTCTAGGGCGTATACATACGAAATACCTAACCCCACGAGGGCTCTAGGGCCTCTACAATCTACATATGAAATACCTAACCCCATGAGGGCTCTAGGGCATCTACATACGAAATACCTAACCCCACGAGGGCTCTAGGGCGTCTACATACGAAATACCTAACCCCACGAGGGCTATAGGGCGTCTACATGTGAAATACCTAATCCCACGAGGGCTCTAGGGCGTCTACATATGAAATACCTAACCCCATGAGGGCTCTAGGGCGTCTACAATCATTTTCTCAAACAAGACTTCGTAAAAATCACATAAAGCTACTAGAGATCACACAACACAGATACAGTCAAAAGGCACTCAGCCTCATAGCATTACCAAGATCCAACAAAACACAACGTCAAAGCCAAGAACAAAGAAAATTAACATACAAGATAAATATCCTACCAAAGCAATTCTTCAACATGAATGAAGTTAGAATTTTACTTGACCTCCAAAGAACATAGTTAAATATTACAACGCAAAATGCAAGCACCATTGACTACCCACCACCAAAATAAATAATAATATAAATAAAATTGTTCAAAGCCCCGGTCAAAACTCTGCCAAATCTCGAGGGCGCCCAGATTAAAACACGTCACCAACAGTGAAAGATCATCAAATCTCACCCGTTAGATCCGTGTCTGTCAAAAACGTCAAAGGTTGCGCCCCACTTACATCATACATCACCTCGCTGTTAATTTCGGCGTCGCCCTCCAAAGACCATAGACAATCAACTCACCTCTTCGAGCCTAATGCTTGTTGGGATGCGAAATGTCAACACCTCAACAGTTAAATCACTTCGCCTTGTCCCAAAACTCGTGCTTGTTGGGCTATAGACCACCCGGAACACTAACCTTCACAACATAGTAACCACACATACTCGAGATGTTGGGCTAGCACCCACGAACATGTTGGGCTGTCGCCCTTCATAGACCATAGACAATCAACTCGCCTCTTCGAGCCTAGTGCTTGTTGGGCTGTGAAATGTCAACACCTCAACAGTTAAATCACTTCGCCTTGTCCCAAACTCGTGCTTATTGACTATCAATTTTACCATTTAGGGCACAAAGCCCTCCAGAAGGGCTTGACGCCCTCATGAAAGGGCTCAACGCCCTCCATAAGGGCCAGAAGGGCCTTAGGCGAGCCTGCCAGGGGGCGCTGCCCCAGAGAGCTTCTAGAAGCCTTTAAAACGCTCTAAAACGTGGCTTTGGGCTCAAGTTACTCGGGGCCAAAGCCAAGGGAAACTAAGCCCAAATAAGGATATAAATACCCACTTGAGAGGCATTCTCAAGGCATGACTCAAACAGACTAAACTCAAGCTTTAGATATTGTACTCACTGCAAGTACACTGGTGTTGTTGCAATAATGAAGCTTGAAAATGGGATTTCTTTTTTCTTCAAATGGTGGTGGTAGACATGTTCAAAAGTTTGTTAACCTGAAAAGGGCTAATCTTAGGACATTTATACACCTATGAAGACAGAGAAAGAGAAGTGTTTTCCATTTATGGTTTTATCAAATCAAAAAATAAAAATCCACATGGTTGATTATAAGGGCCATCCTCACCAAAAAAAAATGCCCAATATGTCATGCTTCTTCTCATAAGCAAAATACCTAAAGCTCAATATGTGGACATAGGATATTTTAAAACATGTTTTTTTTTTAGAAATTTGGTTTATAATTACCAAGATATTATTATGAATATTACTGTATAAATGAACGTCCATTAGTTATTGAATTATATCATCGACCTATATCATATCATTGTTGTATTACTTTAAATATAGTTCACATGCAACGTAACAATACATATAAGAGAATAATAGAATACTCTCTCTCCTTCTCTCTTTCTCTTTCTCTTCTTTCTATTTTTGTTCTATTCAAAGAGTTTTATAACATGTTATATTCACGGTCTTACCAATTGATGTATGCAATTAATCCAATTTTAATATGTAAACAAGTATATTAATTCTTGTATCGATGATTATAGACTATATAGTTACAATTTATCAATTGAAATCAGGGTCTTATAAATTCATTTAATTGTTATTGTGTGAATCGTATTCTAGAGTGTGTTTATTTATTCCATATGCATCCTTAATTAAAGGATTGCATAATTGTTGATCTTATATTATAAAATTGTAGAGATCTATTATATAGTTCTTGAAGAACTCAATTTTATTCTCTATGAATTTCTGAAGAGTTCAAAAGTGTTACATACCTCGAGGATTTCACAAAGAATTGATTTTATTCTTTAAATCTATTGGATAGTTTTAGATTTTTTTTAAAAAAAAACTCAATTTTTATTTTACATCCAATAGATTTTAGAGAAAGTTAAAATTATTTCTTTAGGGTGGCTTAAGGCCAAAAATGTTTGTTTTCCGTTTGGTTTTCATTTGTGGTGGCAGCATCCTTTTGATTGTTTGGGGATTGGCTGATGTATTTTGTTTTTTGGTTACTTTTCAGAACTCTGTTGTATTAAGTTTCTCTTCCCTTTGGCACATCTTGTGCTAGGGAGGTGAAGCTCTCTTTTTTGATTATATATCTCATTTTGGCTTGTTCAAAAAAAAAAATTTATTTTACATAAATTCCTAAAGAATTTAATAGTAATACATCTCTCAAGAATTGCACAAATAACTGAATATAGTTCTTGAAGAACTCAATTTATTTTAATATTTATGCATCATTAAAGGAGTCAAAGAGTAATTGTTATTGCTATGATACGAATATATATTATGTCACGATTTAATATTTATGCATCTATCAAGGATTGTATAATGGAATTTTTGTTATTTTTATAAAGATTTATCATATAGTTCCTAAAGAGCTAAAAAACAAAATTTTTATTCTCTATGAATTCTGAAAGAATATAATATTCATGTATCCCGAAAAATTGCACACTGATATGTTTTTATATCTACTAACAATATATAAAATCGAAGTATTTCAAAATTTCATAATCGTCCTTATTAAAACTCATTATTTCCTTAATTTTAAGTGCATAATGGTCATTTTGCAAAATTTAATTTATTTGTTTTTAAAAAATTAATTACGGATAATGATCATCACAAGTTTAATCAATTTCCACATATAACTATAGAACTAATTTATTTGTTTTTTAAAAAATTAATTACGAATAATGATCATATCTACTAACATCTATTGACAATATATAATAGTAGTGTAAAAATCGAAGTACAACCAAATTTCATAACCGTAACTCATGATCTCCTTAATTTTATGTGCATAATGATCATTTTGCAAAATTTAATTTATTTGTTTTTAAAAAAAAAATTAATTACGGATAATGGTCACATCTACTAACAATATATAAAAATTGAAGTACATCAAAACTTCATAATCGTCCTTATTAAAACTCATGATCTCCTTAATTTTGTAATCGTTTAGCAAACATTGAGTGGTGTTTTGGTTATAAAATAAAAATTTATTCAATAGAAACACTACATCGATGTTTATATATTGACTTTCTCATATATAAAATAATCATGAGTTTCCAATAATTTATCATATCGACTTTCTCATATATGTATATAAAATTTGTTTCTGCAGTTATAAATATTTAAAATCTGCAACGGGAACGGGGTAAACATTGAACAATGTTTTGCATATAAAATAAAAATATAATTAATAGAAACACTGCATTAATGTTGATATTTTGAAAGTAGCTAGTCAAGAATTTTCAAAATTTTATCATATCGGCTATCACATATCGGTAAATAAAATTTTTCTTTTGCATATATAAGCATATAAAATCCTCAACGAGTGCGGTTTAAATATTTAGCGGTGTTTATAATATTAAATTAAAAATTTATTTAATAGACACACTATATTAATGTTGATATTTTGAAAATAGTCATGAGTTTCCAAAATTTTATCTTATCATCTTTCTCATATATGTATATAAATATGTTACTGCCGATATAAACATTTAAAATCTGCAACAGGAGCGGTGCAAACATTGAACAATGTTTTGCTTATAGAATAAAAATTTAATTAATAGAAACACTACATTAATGTAGATATTTTGAAAACAGTCACGAGTTTTCAAAATTTTATCATATCGACTATCATATATCGATACATAAAAAGTTTCTTCTGCATATATAAACATAAAATCATCAATGAGTGCGGTTTAAATAATTAACGGTGTTTTAAATATAAAATAAAAATTAATTTAGTGGACACACTACATTAATGTTGATATTTTGAAAATTGTCACGAGTTTCCAAAATTTTTTCATATCGATTTTCTCATATATGTATATAAAAATTTGTTTATGCAGATATAAGTACATAAAATCTGTAACGTGTGCGGTGCAAACATTGAACACTCTTTTGCATATAAAATAAAAAGTTATTTAATAGAAACACTACATTAATTTTGATTTTGAAAATAGTATGAGTTTTCAAAATTTTATCATATCGACTTTCTCATATATGTATATAAATATTTGTTTATGCATATATAAGTACATAAAATCTACAACGGGTGCGGTGCAAACATTGAACAGTGTTTTGCTTATGAAATAAAAATTTAATTAATAGAAACACTACATTAATGTTGATATTTTGAAAATATTCATGAGTTTTCAAAATTTTATCATATCGACGTTCTCATATATGTATATAAAAATTTGTTTATGTAGATATAAGTACATAAAATCTGAATGGGTGCGGTGCAAACATCGAACACTCTTTTGTATATAAAATAAAAAGTTATTTAATAGAAACATTACACCAATACTCATTATTTTCTATATAATTATTTCAATGTTACGTGACTCGTGCGAAAGCCCAGGTCTTTTACTAGTTGTTTGCGAAGATTTGTTGTGTAATTTTTTATGAGCTTTACAAAAGTTGATATTTATTCTCTAAATTCCAGAACAATGCAATATTTATGGATCTTTGAAGGATTACACACAAAAATATTGTTTTATATATAGTTCTTTTTAACAAACTATAAAAATCCAATATTTATTTTCTAGGAATTCTTTGAGAATTCAACATTCACGCAATCTTTTATCAAATTTGTTTTGCAAATGTATGAGTTATTTACAAAATGTCAAATAATGTTCATCCGTTTTAGAATTAAAACTGATTTACTACTTTTTTTTAAAAAAAAAGGCACCACAAAGTTCAATACATTTTATATGGTCAATCTTAAATCTTATAACTTATAAGAATTATTATTATTTTGAAACAAGTAAACCATGTATGGGTAAGTTTCAAAACGATTAAATTTTGGGTTAATATTGTTATGTGATTTCGAAGAGTTGGTATACTTTTATAGTAAAAAAAAAATTGTATATTTTTATTTCAAAATTAAGATCACAGAACGATTAATGTTTTTTGTATATACTCATACCTCAAATTTTTCTTTAATTATTATCAGTTAAATAAAATTGTAAATGAATAAATAAACCACTGCAAACAGTTCCTTTTCCTCTCTGTCAATCTATCCATCTATGATTTTGTAGCTTTTATATCAATGAGTTTCATAGGTACAGATAAATATCAAAATCGGTAGAATGGTAACAAAAATTTATCCAGACCTAGTTGTTTCAGTCAAAGAAACTTCAGGCTCCTCATCTTGGGTATTAGCTTGAATGACATTTATCATTTTATACCTCCTCTGTCCTTGAGCTTTCCTCCTTTTGGCTTCGAGCTCAATAAGTAGCGCAGTGATATCGGCAGGGCTCACCCCACCTACTCTGCTCGCCTGACCAATGGTTTGAGGCCTAACCTAAAATCATTGAATGAACTTGTCAAGTCCTTGAAAATAAGTTGAAATCAAGAGTTGCTTAAATAAGCCTATTTGCTGTACACAACGATGGGATTGAGGGCTCTGTCATGTCCGGTCGGTGTTCATTAGTAACAATTTCATAACATAGATTAGGATAACCTTGTAGAATGCACATATTCAATAGAATCAGAAACAATCAATACTTTGACATTTCTTTTGGAGGGATTCAATATTGACTAGAGATTGAAGGTTTGTTTGACTTGACATTTTATTTTCATTATTCTTTTATAAGCTTATTTTCATGATATCATATGACATGATATCACCTTTTTTTTTCGTCATTACTAAACTTGTACCGTGAACTTGGGGATCCAAAGGTTGCATCGGTTTTTACCCAACCTAACTCTAATGACCAAATTGTCTATGTTGCATACCTTGGAAAGTTTTTCACGAGCCTCAAGAGACAAATTTATCATTGCATAGTAATCCAAGTCTTCAGGAAGTGGTTTATGTTGTTGAGTAACCATCTACAGGGAATCCAACACAACAATGAGATTTGACATTAAACACACCTCTGAAATTCTATAATGCGCAAAAATTAGAACAATACAGAATAGTGATATGGACACAGAGCAACAAGCATTTGCTCCAGTTAACATGTATAACGGACATACCTGTTGAAGTTGGCTTTGCTGACGCAAGATGAAACCTTCGTACTTAATATCAATTTCAACGCATTCTTTATCCATTCTTGATAAATTCTTGTCACCAAAACCATGCTTATCAAGAAGTCCATATTGTATGTGTGGTTTCTTAAGAAGGCTTTCCAATGTTGAAGAGTTTTTCACAGGCTGACCAGACGTAACAGTAACTTCAGCAGCCAAATCCCCTCCTGATGAGATAATTTAGGTGAGTAGCAATAAATGATACAAAATCAAATAAATTTTCTGTTGGTCCTACTAGATAAAAGAAAACATATGTTGCCAAGAGAATGGATAACAGTAATCACAAATAATTTAGATTTCTCACACTAGCATGGATGATCCACTAGACAAATATAGCAGTAGTTTCCACTGTAATCTTTAAGTACCACGTTTCCATTGTGCATATAACAGTAATCTGTATTGGCAATATATGGTCTATGTCTTAAGATTGTATTTCTGTAATGCTTCTCTATTCTGCATGGTCTTTCTTATTCTGTGTTCCTTTGTATTCACAATGCATTATGTTTCTCTATTCTACATTATGCCTAGCTTAGCTTTTATATTGAGTTGAGTCCACATGACATAAGCCAAGCCGATTGTAGATAATCTAGAAGCTTCAGGTAGCTTATAAGTTAGTTAGATTCTGTTACTAACAGTCTCAACTTTTTGTCACAAATTCGCAATGATAACTGAATCTAGTCTAGGACTACAACTACTCGTACTCTTTTTCTTCATTCGATTCAGAATGAAGAAAAATATTCACAGCTTTTCCTCAGCTTTCCATCACTTGCTCTCACATTCCCGCACTACAAAATTTCAATAATCTACTATTTACTGCATTCTTCTATAATAGGTAGTAGCCACAGACTATAGGGAAAACAGAAGACCCGGGGAGGGTGGAGGGGGGGACTGTTGTCTCAATCATTTAAAATTATTTTAAAACAACTGTATTTAACAAAAGGTATTTGTTTTGCTGTATTAACGAAAGTAATTTTTAAAACAACTGGATTTAACAAAAGCAAGGCCAACAATTGTATTTGACTAAAAAGGACACCAACTTGCTTTCCCCAAAGGATAAACTTTTTTCATTGCCTTTTAAAGAAAAAACTTGACATAATTAGTTGGCACACAGGCTTGGTAGACAAACAAACCTGAAATTTTGACACTTTTCAATCGCTTCTTTTCCTCAGAAATCCGAGCCTGCTTCTCCTGGTACAGTTTCCAACGCCTGTCATCTATCAATCCAATTTCACGACCCAAAGGAGTGAGACGGCTATCAGCATTATCAGATCTCAAAAGTAACCGATGCTCTGAGCGGCTAAATATCAGGAACATATTTTTTAAGTAGTTATTATCAAGAAATGAAAAATGGAATGAGGAAGCATACATGTATCTATGACAAGAAATGTTGCAATCGAAGTTAGCGTACCTTGTTAACATCCGGTAAGGCTCTCGCAGGTCCTTGGTGACTAGATCATCAATTAATGTTCCTATGTAACTGCTCTCCCTCTCAAGAACAATGAGTGATTTACCATCTGCATGTCTAGCAGCGTTGATACCAGAAATAATGCCCTGGAGGATAAAAAAGAGTAGATTGTAATAAAAAGACTTACTAGATTAGCAGGAAGCCAGCATAAATAATAAGAGCTTAATTAATTCCCCATTATACAACATAAAAAAAAAAGGAATCAGGTTTTAACTTATAAAAGCACAAATTAAAGTTGACAGAATACCTGTGCTGCAGCTTCTTCATAGCCTGTAGTTCCATTTATCTGACCCGAGAAGAACAACCCTTGTATTTTCTTAGTCATAAGAGACCTAGAGCATTGATGAGCAGGTAAATAATCATATTCCACAGCATATGCAGGCCTCAACATTGAACAGTTTTCAAGTCCAGGCAAAGTTCTCAGCAAAGGCAACTGCAGTCTCTCAGGCAAACCGGTTGAGAACCCCTATAAGATAGAAGAATAAGAAGTTAAGACATCCTCTCCTTCTCAAGAAAAAAGGAGGTGATAAGTTATAAGCCATAACCCCCCCACCTAAATTACAATGGATAAGAGAGGCAACTTTCTTTTGTAAACTTTGACCCTAAATTCATCTTTCATTGAGCTTCAAATATATATTTCGACTTAGCTTGTTACAATGTCTTTCTTCCATCAACTTGCTTCAATCCAACCAAATTACATCCTTGTTCCATCGGGCAAGAAAATAAAACTATTTTTTTCACCTCTTTCTGTGTTGTTTCATAAAGTTGGTAGTACTCAAAATTTCTAACAGTTTATCAAGGTTAAAAAAGGATATAACATGATTTGGATATTGCTCATACTTCAGTGTTTTCACTTTCAGAGGTGTTCAAGCGTGGTTCATTGGTTTTGGCACTCTGTTTGTTGGCTTCTCAACGGCAGTGGCTGGTAGCTCGCCGTCTTGAGGTTCTAGATATACAGTTTTGCGCTGTGAAATGCTGTTTTTGCAGGCCTCACTTCGATCTGGTTCCTTTTGTTTGTTGTTCTCTAAACCTGTGAGAATATGTCGCTGATTTCTTGAACGGAGTCACTGATTTTCCGTGGAGATGGGTTTGTTGGTGGGTTCGCTGGGTATTGTTGGTTCTATGGTTATGCTTCAAAACCTCATTGCTGTCATGTTGGTTCTGTTTTTTCAGATCAGGTTTGCTTCGTGCGGGGTCCGATGGGCTCGAAAGGGCTGTTAATGCTTGTGTGATTTGTTGCAGGGGCTGTTGGTTCGTGAATCTATCCGTGTTGACGGTCGGTTCATACACCATACATCAAAAGATGAGTTTGATTTTACTCA
This sequence comes from Medicago ruthenica, assembly GCA_018208015.1. Lineage (NCBI taxonomy): Eukaryota > Viridiplantae > Streptophyta > Magnoliopsida > Fabales > Fabaceae > Medicago > Medicago ruthenica. The sequence continues at coordinate 89,182,721 of CM031374.1, read as the reverse complement.
GGTCTGTCTCTGGTTTGTTTCGGATCGTTCAATGCTTGCAGTTTTTTACATATCAATTTCTTTTGCAGTGCGGTTTTGGGTCCCGTGTTGGGCTTGCGGTTGTGCTTATGGTGTGTAATCTTCTGCGACGCATTTGGGTTCATCGCTGGATTTTCGTCCTGTTTGGTTTTTATACCACTTTTTTTAATCATTGTTGCATTACCCTTTAAAGGGCTGATTCGCGGTTACTGGGTTAGGCTTATGTCCCCTCGGCTTTTTGTATTCTCACTTTTATTTAATATATTTTCTTTGCTTAAAAAAAACGTATAACCACTTTTGCGATTGATGTCTATTTTTTTCCTTAAAACTATTATTTTGTTGATTTTCTTATGAATTTTCACCATAATATTACATCTGACTCAACCCACCCCCAAGGGAAAAAATGAAAATTTATTAATAAGTTCATTTGGATTTCAGACAAGAAAAAAATATACAACTTACTTGCACATAGAGCTCAGGCACGTCTCGACCCTCCGGTTCAAGAAATATTTGATGAGACTCTTTATCTTGGAATCTTACAATCTAAAAGTGAACAACATATCTCATCATAAAATGCACAATTTCAAATATAATTAATTGATCACATGCTTCAGATCGCAACTTTTCTGAAAGGTTCAGGTTTGCAGTGAGTATTCTTAATTTTATAAGGGGGCTTTTGAGTAAATAGCTTAACTATGTGTTTATCATACAATAGTTTAAGTTATAAGCACTTAAATTCAATGAGCTATTTGCACCTGGACATACAATTATGGATGGGGGAAAGGCATGTATTTGCATTTTAAACTTTTGTTTTTACTGTAAAGATAGAATTTGGGATGGGTGGAAATTGAAGAGGGGATAGAGGGTAAAGCCTCACACAAGTTGTTTCAATAAGCTAACTTGAAGAACTTACTGAAATAAGGTAAAAAACGCTTATGAATGTATCATAAGAAACTTAAACTCTTGTGAACACGTAAACACGTGTTTATGATTATGTCATGAGATAATCCCAAACAAACTTTTCCAAATGCCCCCTAAATATTAAACCAAGTTAACTTTTTAAAATATGACGTGTAAATATTGTTGAAACACACCTTATCTTCTATGGAAGGGCAGTATCTAGGTCCTTTGGCTTCAACCCATCCTCCATAAGTGGGTGTTTCATGCAAGTTATCCCTAATTATCTGGTGAGTAGCACTAGTAGTACGAGTTAGGTAGCAGCACATCTGTTCTCTTTCAATATGGACATCTGGATCAAAGCTAAACCAGCTGACCTGCCAATTATGAAGATAAACTGAGGAAACACTATCTCCGTGTTATAGAGGAAAAGCTTTTACTAAAAGACTATATGCAGAAAAACGTCATCATTCCATATTGTAGCAAAAGCAAAAAAATATATTCTATTTATCGCATCATAATTTGTTGGGACTATCGGAAACAAAATGATTGCATAGTATTATCAAACAAAGCAGTCAGAGAATCGGCTTAAGAAACATCTTGGAACTTGCACAGCTGATAGATGGTGGACATAATTCTCCAGTCCAGGTGGTAAATTACTAAGGCCTTTTAGTTGTATCAAAATTACTAGGAGACTAGCATCAATAGAAAATTGATAATGGGCTATAGCACGTACAATGAACGCAAAAAAAAAAAAAAAAAAAATTTAAAGCCAAAAATAATAAACACTATTTGAACAGAATTGAATCTAATGAACCTACATATAAGATTAAATGGAAGAACCTCTTCATCTCCATGTTGAGGTTCTAATCCAGAGAAATCTACAGTCCGAATGTCCACTCGGGCTGGAGTTCCGGTTTTCAGCCGATCAGCTTCAAAACCAAGTTGCTGTAAGTTCTCAGTTAATCCATGTGAAGCAGACTCGCCAGCTCTTCCTGCGGGCATAGAAGTTCTACCGACCCAGATTTTACCACTCATAAAAGTTCCTGTGGTAAGAATGACTGATGGAGCATAGAATTTCATTCCAAAAAATGTACAAACACCTTCCACATTGTCATTCTTCCCCAATAAGATATCAGTGACCATAGCCTCTCGAATAGAAAGGTTTGGAGTACTGCAGAAAACAAAGTCAAAGCAAAATAAGATGGATAGTACTGTACAAGAGAAGATGCATGAATTATGCGATAAAAGACTGCACAGAGCAAATGTAGATCTGAAGATATCATGGACTATAGTTCCAACTGCTACTCTCCCCACTCACCTTGGTGCTTCTTACCAACTTTCAAGTTATAAAGTGATATATCTTATCATGTACGGAGTATGTCTTATAATGGGTGAGGTGGGACTTGTACTACTACAGTTTAGCAATTGACCTAATTATTAGAATACATATGATGATATGAGTGTTAGTCTAGGGTATTTTAACACATTGAATCTCTTAATCATATGTTTATGGTTCTGCCATTAGTTTATCCTGGTCAAAATTTATAGATCACATGCAAAAGCTAAGCACAGCAAAAAATAGATACTGGAGTCCGAATGTAACAAAGGAAAGGGGAAAAGTTATGAATATGAACTTGCCTTTCTACTACATTTTTCATTACCAAGGCATATTCCCTTTTATCAGTCTGAGCACGTAAAGCACGAACTGCAGGACCTTTTGAAGCATTGAGTACACGCTTTTGTAAGTAGCATCTGAACACAAGCATAATAACATGCATGAGCGACAAAATCCCAAAAAGCCACACTTCAAGCTATATTATATCACAAATGTAGTTTGAAAACATGAATCAAGGTTGTACCGGATGGAAGATAGCAATGATATAGGACGTAAAAGTATTAAGTTATTTGAATTAAAGACAAATTGGTTAGTTTGGCTTGAAGGGGAATATACCGAGATATTTCACATTTTTTTTCATCTTCAAACATAAAAGGAAAAAGAAAAGTAAATCATAGCTCATCCTCGTATAGCTTTGAATGTGAGATCATTTTGCCACTGTCCAGGAAACTCATTAGGCCATTTTCCCCTTGACTAGTTTAAATCATTTCTATAAAATCCTACCATGACCTACAGCAAATGAGGATAGATTCTTTACAATAACTTACTTGAAAGCATACTTTTGAGTTATTGGGAAATTGGGCTCTTGTCATAGATTCTTACATAATATTATATTAATATTATTGTGAAATCTTTTCTGTTTTTTTGCTAAAATTAACCTTGTCTAAAAGATGTTATAATACTTCAAGAGAGACCCCTAACAGAAAAGAAAAACAAATTAATGCTTCATGAAACTCCCAACTCCCAATGATAGAGAGACATGTATAACACGTAAACATGTGTGTAAAACAAAAAAGGAAGAAATGCAAATTATTTCAAACATGCCAGTTATTGTGATCTAATGGTCATATACCAAACTTCATCAAGATAATCTCCGGGAATCAAGATGCTAGAAAACAAAAAGTACAGTAGCACAAATCTTCCATGTTACCTATCAGCAATTTTCCCTATGTCACCACCAAGTGCGTCCACTTCATGAACGAGCTGGGATTTTGCAGGCGCACCAACTGCTGGATTACAAGGCTGCACCAAAACTCAGGCTCAGTCAGAAACTGCTCATGTTTTAGGATAAAACCACACATCATGCCTCTTTAACCAATTGCAAACACAAATACTTCTCTTTCAGTAATCCAACAATTTTTTGAGTTTAATGGAAATACAAGGTGTAGGATTATTTTACACTGCCATCCAGTGAAAATTTATCATATAGTCACATAAGCCAATTTTGTAACCGTATTTTAACAATAACTGTAAGAAAAATACTTTATTCTGATTGGTTGTATGTGTAAAACTAGTTTCCATTGAACTGTATCTCTTTTTCGTCTACTTCAATTTAATTAAAATGACCAACACATTCAACTTGGTATTTATTCAATTGTGTAACTACACAGCATTTCAAATTACAAAAACTCAGAAGTAAAATAAGATGCATAGATTTGGTAACAAGTAGAAGATGAATTAGGTAAAACCTGCCACGCAATCCTGTCAATGTTGAGAGTAAGAAGAAGAGTTCTTGCACCCAAACGTGCAGAAGCAAGAGCAGCTTCACAGCCAGCGTGTCCTCCTCCAACTACAATCACATCATAATTTTCTGTTCCGAATTCATAATCCAAATCTGCAACAAAAAAAAAACATAAATAAGTAAACAATTCTGTTCCGAATTGACACACTGACACCGGAAAAGAAGAAGAAACAATGGTACCTCGGGAGGAGGAAGCGGATGCGACGGTGGAGAAGCGACGGGAGAAAGTGGAGGCGGAAAAGGAGATTCTCCGGCGAGTTGTGCGTCGGAAATTGAGGGAAGGAGAGTTGAAAAGAGTGATAGAGGAAGTAGGAAAGAGCGTTTTGCGAAAATTACGGGTAAAGCGAGAGAAATGCAGAGTAAACGGCACCGTTGACATGATTGAGATGAAATTGGGAGATGAATAGTAAAGTTTTCAAGTTCTCATTGTCGTTCGCTGGAGGCAATGTGAAGCCGCAGAACAGCGAGGAGCTTCAGCGCCGTTGCTTTGTTAACCAAAGCAACCTCATCCCATGATAATTAGGGGGGCTTTGTTTTAGGAAAAAAATCTATTTTTTTTATTAAAAAAAATCACTTTTGTCACGTTTTAAGTGTTTGTTTAGAAATTTTATTAAAAAAAAATCTATTTTGACTCTAAAATTAAAATAAAAAGCTATTATGATTAGCTCTTCTTAAAATCTATTTTTTTCCGAAAATAAAACGGTAACAGATAAATTAGTTAAAATCATTTTTTTAAAAAAATGATTTTTGGGTAGTAAACAAATACAAATAATTTTAGATTTTTCTTACACAAAATCTATTTTCTCATACAGAGTCTATTTTCTTTAAAGATAAACAAACACACCCTTAATTTACGAAGATTTTATCAATCTTTTTTGAGGTTTAAATTTGGCATATATGATCAAATATAGTTTGAATAGATTGTTCCTATTATAGTGGGATAGTTCATGTTTTAATAAAAATTAACTATCTTTTTAAATTAATAATTTAAATAATATAATAAAAATTGTAAAATAGTAAATAAAATAATTTAAATAAATGGTTAAAAACGAAGGAAAATATTTAGCACAAAACTATGTATCATTTTTTTTTTGAAGGAGCAATGTGTCATTTTATGTATTGGTATAGATGAGAAATAAGATATCTTGTATATGTTAATTTTATAATGTGGTCTTTGTAGGGTAGGATGCGGTTCGGATTTTATGATCTGAACTTGTTAAAATCCGAACTTATCAAGTACATGATTTTTTTGTTGTTCACATTGCACCGTTATGTGGTCCACGACACATAGAAGCTAGTATAAATAGGTTCATTTTATCTTATTATGTTGTTTTATGTGGTTGAATTGCGTCGTTTATTTATTTTTATTTGTTATGAACCATGCCAAACCCTCTCGACCTCAAGTTTTAACACAAACTGGGATGGTTCAGATTATATAGTCCAAACAATCTTTGAACAATACGGATTATATAATTCGAACCATCTAGTTTGTGGACGGTGGCGTTACAACCCAATGTTATGACGGATTGTGGTGTGTTTAATGTGTTTTTCGGTCGGTTTACATTTTATAAATATTTTCTTTAATTGTAGTTACAGTTTAGGAGTGTTTTATTGTTACAGCCTTGCATCCTTCAAAATTTTCATTCATTCTTCACTTTTTATCCATTCTAAATTTTTCTTTCTTATGCGTAGCTACGAGTGTTTCATGATATCATAGTCATTGTTGACCATTCATATCATCCATGAAATTGCTTTGCGATTTTTTTAGAGATCATACGTTGGTCATGAGCAAAGACATTTGATATCAATTTATACACAATTCTTGGGTTTCAACAGTTTCAGGTTATATATAATCTAAAAATTCTTATAAAGTAGTTCGGATTATAGAATCTGAACAATAAGTATTTTGAAAAAAAAAATAGTGGACACAAGAAACACCTAGAGCAGAAAGAGTAATAGCCAAATATTTTTTCACATGTTTCAATTCTTCTTCCACCGTCACTCTTTTTTACTCGATGGGTCAAAAGTAAACATTGTTGTTTGACCTCGATTAACCAGGTAGCAGTATAATGTGAAAAAAGTTAGAAATATTTTTATTAGTCATTAGAGTTTCGTTAGTGAGAACATTCGAATTATTGTGGACAATAATCTTACTATCTCCCCCAAAAGTTACATTTGAACACGCCCTTTTGGGATGCTCTTTCAGTGTATTCATGTCATAGCGGGCCTAATCGAAGGAGATCTACAATGCCAAAGGATATGTATTTATTCGAATTCATGAACGTGTCATAAAAAATAAAATTAGGAATCATGTTGTCAGTATGCCAGAGCAATGAGCGTACTTGCTTCAATCGGTGAGTTTATTTTTTAGTGAGGTTATAGTGTTCCCTGTGTTATCTATCTATACTATATATAAAGAGAATATATAGTTATGGGCTGACTTTTTCACTTTCAATTATTCCCTTAAAGAAATTTGCAAATAAAAATGTTATTTTGGTTGTTATTAAAAAAAATAAGAATTTATCAAAAAAATAAGAATTTAATTATATTTGCTATATTGTTGGTGTAATTAAAAAAGATAACGATAATTTGTTTTTTTCAACAAGATAAATATAGTTAGGTACAATCTCAAAATATCTAGACTTTTAATTTGAATCAAAAAATTTCCTAAAAACTACATATACTCATTAGCACAATAAAAAGAGCGAAAAAACGGACACGGAGTGCCCATCCGAACGCTAGTATACATAATATTATTGTTTGCGTTTTATGTATAATATTTATTAAAAGTCCATATAACTTAGGTGTTATAAAAGAAAAAAAAAAGATTACTTGTAATGTAGCCTGTATTTTATTAAACAAACTATTAATATACGCATAAATATAAAATAAATATATTCTAGTTATCTAAATTGAAAAAATTATCAATAATATTAGTGTTTGTGTTATATGTATAATATTTATTGAAAATCCAATATTTCAAAAATAATAAAAGAAAAAAGATTGCTCATATTATTACATGTAATGTTTTGGTGGTGATATAATCCTTAATTTGATAAATAAACTATTAATATCACCTAAAATATGTATTTAAATATGGTCCCTCAAACGAATAGTGAGATTGGACATTTCAGAATAGTCGGTCGTTGGGCCGGATATCGAGTTTTAAAAAAAAAATAAACTACTTAAAATATAAAATAAATCAATCATAGTTATCTAAGTTGAAAAATTATCAAGAGTGTATGTTTAAAATTTAAAATGAAAATAATGAGCACATGTAGGCAAACAAAATTATTTTCTTATAAATATAAAAATTGATTAAACTAAATAATTTAATCAAACAATCATCTAAAATTTTCTCTATCAATTTAATATTTAAAAAATGAATGAATTATCTATCAAATTTGATAAAACCTATGCTAAATGAAATATAATTTAAAATGGAATTTAATGAAGGAGAAAACTGAAAAACGAATAAATAGTTTGAAATAAGGACAAAACTCGTGTGAATTTCTTCGTGTTTTTAATATGATTATTAGCTTAAAATACACCTTCATGTTTTAAGAACCATATGAAAAACACATGAGAAAATGCACATAAGTTTTTTGCTAGAATTAAAGTAAGGATAAAACTTATGTGCATTTTCTCAAATGCTTTTTGTGTTGTACTTCACATAAACTATCTATGATTTCTCAAATCCACAATTTTTTCAAAGTTTGTTATAACGAAAAAAATGAATTTTAATTATGTGGAGAACCATACGAAAAGCTTGTAAGAAAAATGTACCTAAGTTTTTTCCTTAAAATAATTTTTTTGAGTGGCAAATATTAGCAATTTTTAAAAAAGAACACAAAGTGTATAAATAAATAAAAAGATCATATGAATATAATAATAATAAACTTATGAAGGAAAATAATAATAATAATAACAGTAGCATTAATTAGGGAAAAATTTATATGCATTATATGCCTTGATAAAATCGATCATATATTGACAAGAAGTGGATAACTTAACAAGCACACACAAATAAAATAAATTGATATTTCGAGTATTTTACATTAATTGATACATACGTAAAAGTAATGGTATCTCTACACACAATTTATAAGGATAATTAAGACGTGCAATTTGTGTAGAGATATTTATACTATATAAAACATTAGTTTTTTAATTAAAAAATTGTCAATGTGTTAGTATAGTACATGTCCATAATAAACAAATTATAAAATTAAATAATATTTAAAAACAAATATAAAATTAAACTTATTACAAAATCTAGTAATGATAACTCAACATCAAAATACAAACACAAATGGGACACTATTCACCATATTTATACATTGTTTTCGTCAAACTTTTTATTTATTTATTTTTTAAAAAAAAAAGTTTTTATTATTATAGACGAGGATTTCATAGCACAAAATTTTAGTTGTCATTAATCAATTTCACTATTTCATTAACCACATAAATGCATGTTGTTCCTTCCCCTCTCCAAGCTGCTGCTTTCGAACCTCATCCAGGGCGCAGTGAACCATGCCTCATCATTCTAGTTTAGAGATTTATATTAAACAATTAAAATATGCACGAAGAAACTAATACTGTGAAACTTGAATAAAAAAACATTGGTAAAGACCCAATAAACTTTGTTCAAGTTTCAGAAAAAACTTGCCTGTGCTTGATTATAGCAAAAGTCGGTAGAGAAATGTGGTGGACTTTTAATAATCCCCCGAGGTTCAACCAAAGAACGCTCTTCCTTTGTGCTCTCTGCTATTTGCTTCCTAGCAACTTCTGTTTATGTATTGTTTTGATCAAATAAGAAACCAAAGGGTGAGATTCAATTAATATGTCTGAAAGTTCAAAAAGAAACGAGACAAGGTACAACAGCTAAATGCATACATCAAACAACCATAAACTATATAGAAGACAGACAAAACGTCAAAAAAGATTTCTATCATCAAGTGAGTTAACTGTAATAAAAACTAGGAATATGCTGTATTGATAGGCCAAAATCACAACTCCTCAACCTACATACTCATAATAAACAAAATCCAACACTAGAACACTTCACAAATTTAGAATAAAAGTACAGCTAGATGAGATCACAAATCACACAGTAGGACGACATCTATATACTAACATAATAGAGAATTAAATAAATAGTCTCAATTTCCCAAGTATGGCAACAATCTCATCCAAAACATAAGCTACTTATGTGCATTAACACTCAAGAGCTTGCATTTTCATAAGCAGGAAAACAAAAAGTATTGTATCTTCACATGGTTCTACAGTCAAAATCTATATCCCTTACTGCTATTTCTCTCGGATGAGAGTGCTGGTACAGATCTTCCGAGCCCGTCAAAAGGGTCAATGTCTTCATATATTATGCCATTTGAAGTTGATGAACTATTATTTTTTGTGCTTCTAGAACCACTAAATATTTACTAATTTCTTCAAAAGGGTCTGTAAATTGCTTGTGGATGAATCCATTGGGGCTGAACTTGATTCAAATACTTTGAAAGGGTCTTCTGTTGCAGTGAAGGTTGTTTTAGATGCACTTACAGTTGGTTCAGAGGACAAACCAATATTAGGAGCATGCCTGTTATTAACAACATGTAAAAATGACTACAACACATCAAACACTGACGAGTTAAACAATATCTATGAATCACTCATCAAAGATAATCTTGTTATGCCATTTATCTCTGTGTGAGTGCATGCTATAAATATTTGGTAATTAGATCTTACAATTAGAAAGAAAAAATAAAGGTGTACACAGCTCGAAACAAAGATTTCTCCCTTCTTTTTCCCCTTTCTGTTTTATTTCATGGAAAATAAAATATGTTTTAAAATAGAACAAGTTAAAGATGATAGCAGGAAAATGATGTTGTTATAATAATATGGGGTTGGGTTCCTATTCGTCTTTTTACATTCTCCCGTTTTCTGTCTAGCCAAATGAAAATACTCAGAGGCAACACGATTGTAAGATTTTTAATTTCTAGCACCTAATGGATGAAGCATCCTCAAGATAAAGATAAATTTCTTCATGGTAGTCCGTGTATGCATCAACAACAGAACCAAATGAAGAATTCACATTATAGAAAGAGAAACACTCAACAAATAAAAATAATAACCTAACATCTATAACAATAGATAAAGGGGATATGGGATTTGGGGCTGAATTTTTCCGTTATTTCAATTATACCCTTAAACATACTAGCTTGTATTCTTGGTATCATTGAAAACAACAAGCATGCTTGTTACAATTTAAAAGTCATAAACATATACACATATAACTTTAATCAAGATCAAAATCTCATAAAATATATTGTTCATAATTTACACATGTTACTGCAATAAAAAGTGCGGACAGAAGGACAAAGTGTCCATTTGAACGCTAGTAAAATTGAAGGTACTTCTGATGAGAATACAACCACCTGAGCTTGAAGTAAAAATGCTAAACTTAATTTTCACATGGTGTGAGACATACTCAAACATTTACATCAAAAGACAAGAAAGCAAAAAAGGAATGCATGACATTAAAACATGAGAAGTTATCTTAGGGTCTTGAAAGTTTCGATCCATTTGGAGAAAAGCCCATCAAAAGATAAATATCTTATGAAATGTATTAAGTCACATGTGAAATGGAATGACATCATCATATGACATCATGGTGACATAAACATAAGTGACTTGCAAGATTTACAGCAAGCAACAGCTCACTACAGCAAGCAACAACTCATTACAGCTGTATACTTCACACGTTAAAGCAACAAAAGCAAGCTGAAACGTCCAGAACGTTCTGGATGAACAAAAAGAACATTCTGGCTGAAGTGAAAAAAGAAAGTGAAATCAAATGAAGTTGTAGACAGCTGTACAAAATGTGTCTAACAGCTCTATTTTCACCCTTGGTCACCAAGACACTCCTCACCTATAAATAAGAGGCTTTGGAAGCTAAATGCAAGAGTTTTGAAAGCAAACATTCTCTCAAGTGAAAAATCATCACTACATACAAAAGCTCTTCACAAACAAGTCTCAAAGCTCTTTCTTTCTTTTGGATCATACTCTTTCGAGTTTTTTAGTAAAATCTCAAACATGTATTGAGAATTTTATTCGATCCAAAATTCATCTATTTTCATACAAAGTGTATTGTAATTCTCAAGTCTATTCGTAACAATAGTTTGGGAAAGAAGTGTAACAACCTTTCTTGTGTGAAAGCAAAGAATTGTAGAAGCCTGCCGAGGTTGATAATACGGTTTGTAACGGACTGATCTGGTGTGATCAAGAATCTATGGTGCTAGTCAGAAGTTTCTGTTAGCAGGGTACTATAGTGGATAATCTCACACAAGGTGTGGGGACTGGAAGTAGCCGGGTTTGGTGAACCAGGATAAATCTCCTGTGTTTTCTCTATTCCTTTTCTCTATTATTTTTGTTACACAAAGTTCACACACTATTACTATCATAATATTACTTATTAATCTCTGCAGAACATTCTGGTCCTAATTAATTATAATCAAATTAATCCATAATTCTCTGGTCCTAAATTAATCACTTATATTGTTTTATTAATTCATATAACTGCTTCGAGAACATTCCGGTCCAAGATAAAACAATCTGCCTAAAATAAACCCACATTTAAAATCAACTTATAATATTGTTTTATCATTCTGCTCCTATATTAATCATTCTCCAGAACATTCCGGTCCTTACAGTTTTATCATTCTACTTTTATATTAAACATTCTCCAGAACATTTTGGTCCTTGCTTTACATTTCAATATCATTTTTCTCATTCAGCTTATATATATTAATCATTCTCCAGAACATTCTGGTCCTCACTAAAAGCAACTTAAACATTTGAATTATATTTAATCCAGAACATTCTGGTCACGATAAAACAAACTTAAAACCCATAATCTTTTTATATTAACATTTACCAAGAACTTTCTTGAGTATACAAACTTGTTTAGTTTTTTCAGGAATTATTTTTTAAAAGGGTCACAATTCAACCCCATTTCTTGTGACGTTTATTGCTACTTCAGATTCGATAGCATTTCTTACTTTTTTTAATACGAAGCATGCATATACTTGCTTGCACAAAAGCATAATCACAAAATTACAATTATCATAAGAGAACCTCGGTTACCAAAACAACAAAATTTACTGTTGAAATTTAGTTTTATTATACCTTCCAAATCCAGCTAATAAATCATCAAAGTCATCAAAGTCAGAACCAGCTTTATCATCTTTCTCTGCTCCATTCCTACTGGATCCCTTACCAAATCCACCAAAAAGATCATCAAAGGCACCACTTTCTGTTTTCAGCGACGCAAAAACGACATCAAAATTAACCTGCACCATACTCTTCAACCCAGGCACATCATCTTCGTAAACCGATTTATCATAAACCGGCGGCTGCGGCGAAGAATTTCGGCCGGATAGCGAGTACATGAAGTCCCAATCTAAAGGTCCATCGTCACGGATGGTGGAGGATCCGAAAAAGGAATTGGAAGATGATTTTTCAAGTTCAAGTTCAAGTTCAGCCAGGGCAATGCGCACTGACTCATCAACCTGGTTAAGAGATTGATATTAAAGAATTCAAATATGCATAAAGAAACTAATATTGTGAAACTAGAATAAAAAACATTTGCAAAGACCCATAAACTTAGTTAAGATTTCTAGAAAAAACTTGCCTGTGCATGACTAAAACAATAGTTGGCAAAGAAATGTGGTTCAGAGAACAATTAATTAAATAAATAGACGTGAGGTCTTGCAAATCAAGTTTGAATCATTCATTCATTCATTCGTAAAAAAAATCAAATCGTTCATAAGCTGACCAACAATGCAGTGCGTGATGTACAACTTTTGCATCACTAAAGAAAACTCGAGAAACAGTAAGAACATTATAAGTGTGAAATTCTAAGAGCAGAGAACAATTTTTGAGAGTCACGTGCTTCGCCACTGAGATGCACACACATTTAGTGGCGAACTAATAGTCCCCGAATAATTGCCATTCTCTTTGAAGATAAAATGAAACGAGAGTCTTTGATGTTGAATTATCTTTTTGTGTGTGTCCTAGTTCCGACACTTCCACGACCTTTGTGAAACCCTTTGAACCCGAGAAAGGTTTGGCACACTCATATTCGGCAATTCCTAGTTCAACTCTTTCTTCATTCCTTACTTGGATATCAGCTGAAATCTTAATTTAACTGTTGGTCTTTTTTTTTCCTTTTAAAACTTGATATCCGATTCAAGAATCGATTAATCTGAAGGGATCAATCTTACCGGCCACTTGCTGGGCACCATTTAAAGCCAGAGCAAAGCTCTGTGTGGACTTGTCCGCTGAAATTAGCACCAGATGAAATCGAACCTGAGAGTTTGAGAGAAGCACACTCCAAGATAACCACTAGGTCAACCCCAAATGGGTTCTAAGAAGTTTACACTAAACCACTCTTTGATTGTTTATAATTTTTCATAATATGTGTACAAAAACATAAATTAAGTGTCAATACTAAATTCAATATCTATTAAATAATTTCATATACTAGTTTGTTTTTTTAACAATTTATTCATATTAAGACAACTCCTAATACTCTCATTTTTTTTTTGTTAAAGATATTATATTAAATGTTATTCATATTAAAGAAAACTACTAATAGAAATTGAGGAGAAGAGATTCATTGAACTTTGATTTCTGTTATTGAATTTTCCAAAGCTTGTTACAAATGGAGGTAACCACTTACATTTATAGTTCCACTGTGGTTACCTACTATAGCAGGTTTACACCCAATGCTGACTGACACGTGTCAGTAACAGTACAGCTGGCATACAGCTGGCATAACTAACTTCTATAGTTAGTTATGGAAGCATCTAGATACAAGCTTCATTACAATATTGGTTTAGACAAAGCTAAACTAGACTAAGCTAATATCTATCTCTAATACCCCCCCCCCTCCCCCCCCCCCCCCCCCCCCCCCCCCACACAAACTCAAGGGGGCTTGACAGAAGTCACATTGAGTTTGGGTCTGAGAGCAAGAAACTTGGAAGTAAAGAGAGGCTTAGTCAAAATATCTGCCCATTGATCAACACCAGGGATGTGAGATACAGCAAGCTGCTTGGAGAGAACTTTTTCCCTGACAAAGAAAAGGTCAATTTCCATATGCTTTGTTCTGGAGTGCATGATGGGATTGTGAGCCAGCAGGACTGCAGACTGATTGTCACACAAGATAAGTGGTGCAGCAAAGGGAACATGAAGTTCATTTAACAGGGTCTGAATCCAGAGCAATTCTGCAGAGGCATGAGCTAAGCTTCTATACTCTGCCTCTGTGCTAGAGCGGGCCACAACAGGTTGTTTCTTGGACCACCATGATACCAAATTTGGGCCAAAATAAATGGCTGCACCGGAGGTACTGCGCCTGTCATCAGGGTCAGAGGCCCAGTCAGCATCACAAAAGGCCTTGAGGGAGGGAGGTTTGTGAGTGACAGCTGGGGATAGAAGTAAACCATGATCAAGAGTACCTTTAAGGTATCTAAGAATGCGCTTGACTGCAACCCAGTGAGCTTCAAGGGGATGAGACATGAATTGACAGGCTTTATTTACTGAGTAGGAGATCTCTGGTCTTGTTATGGTGGCATACTGAAGAGCACCAACAACTGACCTATACATAAAGGGATCAGCTAGAGCTGGAGATCCAATTTTGCTCAGTTTGCAAGTGGATTGCATAGGGGTTGAAACTGGGTTTGACTCAAGCATATTGGACCTGTTGAGGAGATCTCTGAGATATTTGGACTGTGTGAGCAATAAAGAACCATTTGACAACGTTTTGACTTCAATACCCAAGAAGTAATCCAAGGAACCCAGATGTTTGAGAGAGAAGGCCTGGTTGAGCTTGGAAATAACAGTTTGAAGAAGAACTGTGTTGTTGCCAGTGATGATGATATCATCAACATAAACAAGTAGATATATAGTGTTGGACTGAGATTTGTAAGTGAAGAGTGAGGGATCACATTTGCTGGGCTTGAACCCAAGATGAAGGAGAGTGGCTTGTAAACGTTCAAACCACTGCCGGGGAGCCTGTTTAAGGCCATAGAGGGCTTTATTGAGCTTGCACACCAGAGTGGGATCACTTGATTCAAAGCCCTGAGGCTGCTGCATATATACCTCTTCATCAAGAATGCCATTTAAAAAGGCGTTGTTCACATCTAACTGCTGAATAGACCACTGATGTGTAATTGCTATGGTTAACACTACTCTGATGGTAACTGGCTTTACAACAGGAGAGAATGTTTCCATAAAATCAAACCCATGTCTTTGATGAAAGCCTTTGGCCACTAACCGGGCCTTGTATCGGTTGACAGACCCATCTGGGTTTTCTTTAATTCTGAACACCCACTTGCATCCAATGGCTTGTCTATTTGAGGGGAGAGGAACCAGGGACCAAGTGTTATTTTGAAGGAGAGCATTATATTCTGCTTGCATAGCAGTGAGCCACTGAGGGTCAAGAAGGGCCTGTTTTACATTTTTAGGCTCAGCATGAGCTATGAGAAGTTTAAATTGTTGTCTGGGTTGAATAAAGCCTGACTTGGCTCTTGTTTGCATGGGATGGTCATTTACTGGTGTAGCTGGAACAGGAACAGCTTTGGGAGGTAAAGTAGAAGGTGGTAAAGTAGGAGTACTAGCAGGAGGTGAGCCAGCCTGTGAATTAGAGTGATTAGACAAGGGACTGGCCAAGGAATGAGGTGAGATTAAAGGAGAGGACTGGTCTGTGTCAGTATTTGGAGTAGATGAAGTCCTAAAGGACTGTGTAGACTCATGTGGGCCAGTATTAGCAGGTGGTACTATTGGTAAGGGAGAAAGTGTAACACTAGATTGTTGAGAAGGTAAGGAGGGGTCAGTGGGCTTTAAGAACAGGTCAGTATATGGGAACCTGTTTTCATTGAATAAAACATCTTTAGACACATAAAGCCGGCCACTGGGAGACAGGCACCTGTACCCTTTATGAGAGGGAGAATAGCCTAGAAAGAGACACTCTTGAGACCTGAAGTCAAGTTTGTGAGTATTATAAGGTCTGAGTAAGGGAAAGCAAGCACAACCAAAGACTTTTAAAAACTTGTAATCAGGATGCTGTTTAAACAGTAAAAAATAAGGAGTTTGAAAATTAATGGATGATGATGGTAGCCTATTGATAAGATAAACAGCAGTGAGGAAGGCATAGTCCCAGAATTGGAGAGGAAGAGAAGCTTGAGTTAGGAGGGTAAGACCCAGTTCAACTATATGCCTATGTTTCCTCTCAACAACACCATTTTGGTGGTGAGTGTGAGGACAGATCAATCTATGAATGACTCCTAAGTCAGTTAAGAACTTGGTAAAGGGCCTGAACTCTCCCCCCCCCCCCCCCAATCAGTTTGAAGAGCTTTTAGGGGATAACCAAATTGAAGTCCAACCATTGACTTAAACTGTTTAAAGAGCAAAAAGGCATCAGACTTTGATTTTAAGAGGTAAATCCATGTAAACTTGGAGTGAGCATCCACAAAAGAAATATAGTAGTTATATCCTAGTTTTGAGGGACTAGGAGATGGTCCCCACAGATCACTATACACAAGTTCAAGAGGGGTGTTATAAGTGGTGTGGGAGGTGGGTGAGTGGAGTCTGTGTGCTTTACCCATACAACAAGCAGTGCAAAATGTGGAAATATCTTTATTAATAGAAGTGATATTGCAGTGTTGCATTACAAGTTTGAATGAATGAGTATTAGGATGTCCTAACCTTTGATGCCACAAATAGTGACTACTAGGTGCTAAGCTAGAACATTATTACAGCTGAAAACAGTATTAACAGAAGGCAAGGAAGCAGATAAAGGAAAGGACGTAGCAGAATAGAGAGAAATGGCTGGAAACTCATATAGACCATCACTTCCAACATGTCCTTTAAGAAGAACAGCATCAGTTTCCTGAGATTTAACAAGGCATTCATTAGCAGAGAAGTGAAAATAGACATTATTATCCCTAGCAAACTGACTGACACTAAGTAGATTTTTGGTAATGGAAGGCACTAAGAGGAGATTATGAAGAGTGAGAGTTTTGTGTGGAGCAAGAGGTGAGTGAAAAGTGCTGGTGCCAGCAGAAGAAATATTCAAACCTTGACCATTGCCAATGTAGATTTGGTCATGACCTTCAAATGGTGTTAACTGTTGAAGGTTTCTTGCATCATTGGTGACATGGAAGGAAGCACCCGAGTCGGGGAACCAGGAGTTAGAGGTGGATGGACCAGCATATGAAGAAGAACCAGCATTGGTAATAAAAGCACTGGGAGCAGGAGTAAGCAGAGGAGGTGCTCGTGGTTGAGGTCTCATCCATACATTGTTAGGAGCAAAGTAGCCATAGGGATTACCATATTGAGGTTGAGGATAGCCAAAATTAGAAGGAGGACCATACACAGGAGCTCCAGGAGCTGCACCAGAGGCTGGTTGATACTGATGGTTGAACCTGTGCCAGCAACCAAACACAGCATTACGACCTCCTCGTCCTCTTCCACCACGACCACCACGTCCTCCACGTTTACCACCACGAAAGGAGTTGTAATCAGGCTCATGAGAGGGTGGAGATTGTGGTTCAGCAGGAGAAGAACTTCCAGCTTCAGTGGTGGAATGGGCCTGTGGTTGCACAGTGTGAGTGAGATTAAGGGAGGCAGCATCAACAACTGTTTGCTTTTTGAACTTGTTCAAACGAAGTTCATGAGCAAGAAGTAGGACCTCAACTTCATCCAGATCTAGAATATCAAATTTGCTCTCAATGACGGAAACAACCGGTGCATATTCAGACGGTAAACCCTCGAGAATAACATCAATGTGATGGTTAACCGGTAATGGATCTCCAATGGACGCTAATTCATCCACAGTAGTGCGAATACGCAGTAGATAATCTTGAATTGAAGAATTTTCAAGCGTGATAGCACGCAATTCCACACGAAGATTGCGTGCACGAGCACGAGTTTGTTTGTGAAAGTAATTGAACAATCGATCCCATAGTTCATGTGCGTGAGCACAGCCTAGCATACGAGACAAGATCTCACCGGTTAAAGTTGATTGAAGCCAGGAGAGAAGCATCTGATCGCGATTTTGCCATGTCGTGTACGCCGGATTCACCGTACCGGTGCGGCGAGCTTCATCATCCACAAACTGCGGTGGAACGCGAGCGCAAACGACGTAATCGGTGAGATTATGAGCATTGATGAACGGTTCGACCTATTGACGCCAGAGATGGAAGTTTTTCTCACCAAGTTTTTCAGAGATCTTGATGGAAAACTGCAGCGAAGGTCGATTTTCAGAGGAAAACGAAGTTGGAACAGATGGAGGGGGAACGGAGCTCCCTGCAGCACCTGAAGCAGCGGCGGAATGTGGTGGTTGTTGTGGATCTGCCATGGATCGGAGCAGAGCTTAAACTGATACCATAATAGAAATTGAGGAGAAGAGATTCATTGAACTTTGATTTCTGTTATTGAATTTTCCAAAGCTTGTTACAAATGGAGGTAACCACTTACATTTATAGTTCCACTGTGGTTACCTACTATAGCAGGTTTACACCCAATGCTGACTGACACGTGTCAGTAACAGTACAGCTGGCATACAGCTGGCATAACTAACTTCTATAGTTAGTTATGGAAGCATCTAGATACAAGCTTCATTACAATATTGGTTTAGACAAAGCTAAACTAGACTAAGCTAATATCTATCTCTAATAACTACTAATACTTTCATTTGGTTTGAAACTTTTCCATAAAATATTTTAAAATGATAAGTATAAACTTCGTGACAAATTTTTGAGAGTCTCTTTTGTACTTATGTCGTTTATCTAAGCCTCCAACTCAAACAACTCAACACAAACTCACCGACATCATATTTTAACCAAATAAAGGTACCCATTTTCGGTCAACATACAGTAAACTCGGAGATAAAATGACAGTGGAGAATTTTTGTCTATTATTTAAATGTTACATATAAAGTTATTAATAACTTAATAGTTGTATAATTGGATCTATCTATTCATTTCAAAATATATTTGTAAATAAGATTATTTTTAGTAAAGTCAAAACATTTCAAGTAATTTTAAAATGAAAAATAATATTTTATTTTTTAAATTCTCATATGGTTCATTGAATCATTTATGTTGTTCATATCCATTGAACATAATTTTTTCACAGTAAACTTCTATAAAAAAATATTGATTTCTTTCAATATTTTTTTTTAAAAAAAAAACTTGAATCATTCCTTCCATCATTCCCTTCATGGCTACCTAAAAAAATATATTTATACAGCTTGCTCTTGTAAGTTGTACTTGTATCCAAACCTATTACTCTGGCTTGCAAACACATCTCAATTAATTCCAATGGAATCAATTAACACTCCTAGCCTTCCCTTTTGCCCTCCACCTAAGGACCAACAAGGTGAAAACAAGGTCCAATTTTTTGACTTCACCTTATTGCAAAAAGAAGGAAATGTACCAAAAGAGTTCATTTGGCCTTCTGAGCATTGGGTGAAAAGCAGTGGAGAAAATATTGAGCTACCTCTTATTGACATAGGTGTCATCAAGAGTGATGAGGCTGCAATGGCCAATGCCGCTAAGATTGTGAGGGAGGCATGCTTAAAACATGGTGCCTTTGAAGTCACTAACATTGGTGTGGACTCAGATTTCATCAATGCTGTTCTTCAAGAAACCAACAACATTTTCAAGCTTCCATTGAGCAAGAAAATTACTGCTATAGCCAAAGATTCTGGCTTTTCAGTTGCTCATGCAGAGAGGTATACTACTGTTTTGCCATGGAAAGAGACATTTACTTTCATGTACAAACACAACAGCAAAAATGAGACACAAGTTGTTGATATTGTCAATTCTCTCTTGGGTGAAGACTTTCAAGAATCCGGGTAAGAACCTCACTCCATATATATAAGTTCAAATTACACAATTTTGTTTAAAAATATGATATTATATATATTTTAAATTAACAGTCAATGTTTGATTCCCACAAAACACATGTTGGAGAGGGGCAGTAAGTTTTAAGTGTGACTAAGTCATCATGAGATACTAGCTTAATGATAAAAGTTTGATCTTATAATCTTAATGAACAAAATTCAAATTCTCCCGAAGACCGTTGTGATATAATAATTAACATCATTTTAAGTAATAATAATTTTTCTATTCTCCGGTTTCTTTTATAAAAAAAAAAAGGAGATTAATTTTATTGGCGGATCCAAAATATCAAAATGTGGGATACCATTGGGATACAAAGACCCCAAATAATCTGAAATGTCAATAAAAAAATTATGTACAAATATAAAATATTTGTATAATTTCTTATACAAATTGTTAAAAAAAATTATTAGTTTGTATATAATTGAAAATAATATTTATATGTGTTTTATATGAATTAAACTTTTAATTAACTATCAGGTTTGTCTAACATGTGCAACATTGCACATGTTAAAACAACTAATAGTGGTAACTTTTTTTTGGAAAACAAAAATTATTTATTCAAAAGTTTTATATTTAATATTAAATGTACAAGTTCCAATACAAAATTTCTATTTTAAATTTCTTAACATGTGCAAATTTGCGCACATGATAGAAAAACCCTTAACTATTTAGTTGATTGGCAGAGTATACAACATTAAATTTTCCTTGAAAACTATGATTTTTGTTCCTTTTTGTTTTTTTAAATTTTCCTTGATAACTATTGTTTGTCTATTTTTATTTTGAATAGGTTGGTGTATCAAAAGTACTGTGATGCAATGAATGATTTATCTGATGTGATTATGGAGCTATTGGCCATTAGTTTGGGTGTGGATCGCAAACATTATCAAAGATTTTTTGAAGATGCTGAGTCAATGATGAGATGCAACTTTTACCCGCCTTGCAGTGCTAACCTCACTGGTGCTCTTGGCAATGGCCCTCATTGTGACCCAATCTCTATCACTATTCTCCTTCAAGATCAAGTTGGAGGTCTAGAAGTTTTTGTGGACAACAAATGGCTTGCTATTCCCCCAAAGCCTAATACCTTTGTCATCAACATAGGTGACACTTTCATGGTATGTAAATGGTAAAATGATACTAGTGTGTTTCTTAGCATGCAACAAAACACATTTTCATTTCAAAATAGAAATCTCTTTGATTTTCTTGACAAATGTATTTGTCATTCTTAAGCAATGATCATATTTTTTGGACGTGAACTTGATAATTGTGTGTTTGTCTATTTTATTTTATTGACAAATGTATTTGTCATTCTTAGGCACTGACCAATGGGTTGTACAAGAGTTGCCTACATAGGGTATTGGTTAGCAATGAGCTGGAGAGGAAGTCCTTGACTTTCTTCTTGAATCCAAGAGGAGACAAAACAGTGAGTCCTCCAAATGAGCTTTTGGAAAAAGAAGAACCCAGAAAATATCCTGATTACAAATGGTCAGAGCT
This sequence comes from Medicago ruthenica, assembly GCA_018208015.1. Lineage (NCBI taxonomy): Eukaryota > Viridiplantae > Streptophyta > Magnoliopsida > Fabales > Fabaceae > Medicago > Medicago ruthenica. The sequence goes on along the minus strand of CM031374.1, from coordinate 89,161,210 downwards.
ATATGAGTATACACAAAAAACTCGTAGGGTTGATGCTAGCACACTCGACAGTTTCATTGCTTGGCGTCACTCTTCCAAGCCATCCAAATTTTAGCTGCTTTGAATTGCATCTTGATAATAAGACTTCCGTGCCTTTGTTGTGTAAACACAATTCACAATCTTATTTTATTTTCTCAAGTACAATAGGAAAATAGTGGATTTCAATTTTCATGCTAATCATGTTGTCTGAATTGTGATATTGTACACAAACATAAGAATAAATATATTTTCTCTTCGAGTTTATGTTGTATTTATCAATAACCTTTTTTGTTTGTTAATATTGACCTTATCATAAAATAATACGTGTCGAAAATTAAAATATTATTCTTATATTTTAGAATATTATTCATAGATTTTTTGGTAAAAATTTAAGCTTTATAAGAAACTTATATTAATATACATATATATCTATAACAATAAAAAAATATCATTGCTTCAAAAAAAATATCAAAAATGTTTATGAAAGAATATAATTTTATTTTAAAATTTGATATTTCTAGATTTTTTTTTAGAAAATTAATAGAATTTATGATTGGGTTGTTCTTCCCCTTTCCATCTTTGCAATTCCATTTGGTTTCCGTAAACATAATTTTTTAAGGAATAATCAAATTGTTTGGGAGATTCCAAATTCAATTTTTAGATGAAATAATTATTGTCAAACTATACTTACCACACAATTAAACTCAGAACTAACCAGACTCCTTTTTCCTTAGGAACCGAAAGGTTACCACCAACAAAAAAATTATATTTTTGGACTGGCAACAATTATTTTTTGCTAGCCCCGATTGATTTGCAGAAAAAGGTAAATACAACCTTAAATGCTACAAATATAGTTTGTTTATGTAGGTCATCCCCCATAAAAAAATCATTATAGTAAAATAATCTACTTTAATCGTGTGGATACATTCTTTTGGGATGATCAATATGGCTCTTGTAAGGCTATTAATAAGGTTTATTTCTTCGAAAAAAATAAAGGTTATTAGTTTGTAGTACCAAAGTTTTGCAACTCGAGAGTTTACCTCAACTCGTTTTACCTAGGTAAACTCGTACAAGTTTACATAAAATTAAAATTATATAAAACTTATTATATACATGACATATGGAAGCTAATATAAATATTGTAAATATGTCAATAATGCAAAATATGACTTAATTATAAAGACAAAGTAAACCCAACCACCATAATAAAGCGTTATGTTCAACTTAGCATCAAAATACAAAATTAACTCGCAAAATCACAAATATTGTGTGTTGTTCGTTTAAGAAGGTTTCAGAAGAAAGAACGGCACGACAAGGCAAGAAATTGTTAACCGGAAAGGCAAAACAAATACTTTGGGCTACTGGGTTTGAAAAAATGAATTGGATTTTAACAGAAAACGGGCCGAGAAAAAATGTCACAAAATTAAAAAGTATGTTTTTTAAGTGTTAACTTATAAACTCGGACGATTTTACCCGAGTTTACCACGTGTTAACTCGCTCAAACTCGTCAAACATTCTGATTTCAACAAAAAAATGATTTTGCCTCCGAGTTTACACGAGTTTGACACCTAAAAAACGTAAACTCGTCTGAGTTTACGATTGTGGAACACTGTAGTACCGGTTCAAAACCACCGCTAAATTATAACCTATGCAAAAAACTGTAACCAGCCATCGCTGTATAATGAAATTGTAGCTCAACATATTTAGGATCACGTTTAAACTGCCGCAATAATTGTTTTTGCGTGTCATTCCAACTATTTACAAATGGGAGTACGATATAACCATTCTTTTTCTTCTAATCATTGTATTTCTTAATATGTGTAAAAACTTTAAACTAATATTTATTTTGAATCGGAGAGAGTATGATATAACTATTTGTGAAATTCTTTCAACAAAAAAAAAAACCATTTGTGAAATGTATCTGACTATCATGATTAAAAATGTATCCGAATATTATGGTTGCATGCATAATATTTGCTTCATGATCGCATTATTCGACCGACGGTAGTTATGGACTCATAGGATCAAGAGATTTTTGAGAGGCTTGTTAGTGGATGTCATTTGATGTTTCCCTCAAAATGTTGTATCAGAAGAAGCATTGCGATCTTCTCCAACTGGGATTGGTAAACTATTCTTTTTAGTAATCTCATATCTAGAGTAATATGATACTATGAGATAGCCGATAGGTCTAGCTCCATCATTTTATTTTATTTTATCAAAGTTGTTCATACTTATTATAGTAAATAATTTCCAAGATCATAATTGAAAGACTACACCACAGTCATTGTGAGATTTCACAAATGTTTGAAGTCATGTCATGCTAAGTAACAACAATATAAGTGCTACAAGGGGAGTAATAACAATGGTATTTATGCTACCTTAATTGGAATACTTGGCGTCTGAGTCTTAATTCATCATTGCTTGCTAATGTATCAACACTGGTTCACCTCCTGGTAAATATGTTGAATAACCACTTCTCAGTCCATGTCCAACAACCGCTTATCTTCAACGAGAGACCTCCCATGCTCCTGAGTTAAGGACCTGCACCACCGTCATAGAATCCACATGCAACTCAATTCGTTGAAAACAAAGTCTTCTAGCATATCGTACGTAAATCTACCCCACCCCCACAATTCTGCAATATAGGCACTACAAAATCTCCAACCACTTTGCAAATCCACCCAACCACTCGCCATCACTTCCTCTCAAAACCCCCCTCCACACTCGGCTATCTCGCCCTCCTTACAAGAACCATATGAGTTCAACCTAATCCAACCACTCGCAAGGGGTTTCCATCCTATAAGTATGCTCAGACGACAACATTTTTATACCACTCTATTAGCCTAACCGATGTAGCATAATCATTCAACTCTTTGTTCCTCCATGTCCTCAAACTATGACAATTTTAATAAATATAAATCTGACTCAAACAATTCATTTTATTTTTTTATTTTTTTTTGTCTAGTAGCCTAGTGGCTGGAGCTCACACATTTAAATGTGGAGAAGTGGGGTGTCCAGGGTTCGAACCCCGGCCCCTGCATAAATTATGCAATGTCCCTATCAACTGAGCTAACCTCACGGGGACCATTTTATTTATTATATATTACATGCAAACCATAAGAAAATATTTATTTTGCTCCAATTTTTTTTTATTACAATGAATTCATTATGCAAACCTACTAATATTAATAATATTTATTAGCTATAGTTAGGGTGTTCGTGGTGTGGTCTAAATCAGTTACGAGATAATAAATCATTTGATCAACAAAAAAAAAATTAAATGCTCATCGTTTGTTTTGGGTTGAATGACTTCTAAGAAAATTCAATATGATAAACTCACGGTAATATCATAGGTTTGATACAAAAATTACATATAATATACTAAAAATTAACAATTAAAAATAAAAAAAATTAATTGTGTTTGAAACATATCAAATAGTCTTTTCAATGTAAACACATCTGAAATAGTTAAAAAATTAGATTAAATTTAACTAATAAGTATTATTGAAGCAATAATTAAAAACCAACAAATAATAGATTAATGAAATATATTGTTATACTAACAGAAAAAATAAATATTAATATTTATGTATGTGGTTCTATTTGATTCAGTTCGGTTTTAAAAGTGAAATATAAAATCCGATCCGATTCGAGTGGTTGTTACAAAAGCAAATCCAAACACATCCAATAAATTTCAGTTTTGTGCAGTTTTTGTTTTTTTAATCGGTTTGAATGTGAACATCACACAATATAGTATATAAATATGAAAATAAATTTGATTTACATTTTGTTAAATTTTAATTTTTTTTCTCTACATCGGTTTGACTTGAATTATAATATTAAAGTAATATTTGTTAAATAAATATTATTTTAGACATACTTCCTTAAAAATAATATTTTAGACATACTATTAAATACTTCGATACATTGAATATATATAGTCAAATAAGCATTATTCAAATGATTGTTAAATTTTAAGTCTCTCTCTCAATTCAATTCACGGGAGAAATAATATTATTTAATATAATAATTTTATTGTAAAATAAAAATATTTAAATTTTTGAATATAAAAGAAAATATAATACAACATTTTTTTGAGAGGTACAAAAGAAAACTGTTCCAGTATATTATTATTGTGTAATAGCTAGTGTTTAGGTTAAATACTAATAAAGTATTTCTTAAATTTCACCAAAAATTTAACCAAAAATAAGTAAACTTCTTTAGATTTTAAACTCAGATACAATTTTTTTTTAAATGTCGAATGTGCGTAAAATAATGGGGCATTCTAATATGGACCTCCAAAAGAGGGTCCAATGGGGGGCTCATACAATTTTAGTAAATAGTGGATTTTAATAATAGTCAAATTAATTAATAATAGTTCCACCTTTGAAGTATTTTTTGGATGTCCCTATTTGAGGAATTGATACAAAAAAATAGAATAAAACAAAATATAAAAATAAGGACATAAACCTAATCTAGAAAACATAAAAAAAAATAGAAAAGAAAAGGACATAAAAAACTAAAAAATAACTATTTTCAAAGCATTTAAAACAAAAACTGGGAAAGAGATAAATTATTATTAATTAAATTAAAGTAACATTAACTTTTTTTGCAAAATGATCTTCGTCCCTTAATGTTACAAGGTCAAATCCTCAGGAACAGTTGTAAAACGATAACTGATATCACTCAATTTAATAACAATGTACTCCTCCCCTTTTTTAAAAAAAATAATTAATAATGATATTGACGATGCCACTATTAAATATAAAAATAATTAGTTTATAAAAAATAACAGTTCCCGTGAGCATAGCTCAGTTGGTAGGGACAACGCATTATTATATGCAGGGGTCGGGGTTCGAACCCCGGACACCCCACTTATTCACTTTAAAAAAGTGAATTCTAGCCACTAATAAATATATATTATAGCATAATATATGTTACAATTCATTCTTTAGGTATAATTGCTATTATTTAAGTTAGATATTATTGAAATTGTATAGTTTAATTTTCTTTAAACTTTAAATGTCAAACACATTTTTTATAAAATAAGTCAAATACATGTACAATATTTGAAATATATAATTTTTAAAATGTGCATTTACTATTTTTAAAATATTTGAAATATATAATTTTTTTAAATAAACAACTATTGTATATGGTTCATTGAATTGAGTTGAAGTACAATTTTAAATAAAAAACTATTATAATTTTCAAAATTGCTATATGATTCATTGAATTATATATGGTTTTCATATTCATTGAATTGAGTTGAAGTACAATTTGAAATAAAAAATAGTATTTCATTTTAATCCATTCTCTTCTAGATACCTAAAATTGTATTTATATATCTTGCCTTTATGTACTGTACTCATGCCTAAAATTGTTTACAATCTGCCTCTGTTAATTCTGAATCCCAATGGCATCAATCACCTCTACTATTTCACCTTTGAAAAGTGAAAATGATGTCAAAAGAATTATTGACTTCAAATCACTGCACGAGGAAGCAAAGGTGCCAAAAGAGTTTATCTGGTCATCCGAGGATTTGGTTGAAACCAGCAAAGAGGAGTTGAATGTACCTATCATTGATTTGGAAGCCATATTCAACTGTGATGATGTTGCTTTGGGTGCTGCTGCAAAGATTGTGAGGGAGACATGCATGGAGCATGGCTTTTTCCAAGTCACCAATCATGGAGTTGACCAAAATTTGATAAATGCTACTTATCAAGAATTTGTGTCCCTTTTCGAACTTCCTTTGGATAGGAAGCTCAATGCAATGAGAACTCCATGGGGTTATTCAGGTGCTCATGCATCAAGGTACTCTGCTAGTTTGCCATGGAAAGAGTCATTTACTTTTCAATACAAACACTATGATCAATCAGAGACACAAATTGTTGACTTCTTCACTTCTGCCTTAGGTGATGACCACCAACATGCTGGGTAAGAACCATATAAATTTTTTTTTGTAATGAACTTATTTTCCCGTGAATCTCAACATGCGTTTGATGATTAAACTCACCAATGTGGCAGATTCAGATCCTTTATAGCAACAACATTGTGCAACAACTATAGACACCTTTAGATATGAAGAGAAAGAGCTTCTTTCGTTAAATCTAATTGTCTCCACAATTGTGTTGTTGTAGGAGATCCAAAAATCCAATGTTAGTAACCCATTAAATCAAACCAAATTGTTTATTTTATTTTATTTTCTATAAATGACATCACTCTATATATATACACACACTTTTAAATAATGTTTAAGATGTCTTCTGTCAATTAAATATTTTATTTTCAAAATATACTTTTTTACCAACTCAACATGTTAATCCAAACCGTTTAGGGGTGATCAGGATTTGTAACTCTCAAGTCACTTTCCTTGATAGGTCAATTTGTCCTACATTTTTGTTAAAAGTGTGGATTGAAATCCGATTGAGTCTACTCTAAAAAATATAGGTAGACTCGTTAATTCTCCCATATATATAATTTTTATTCGGGGAAGGAAAAATATTTTATTAAATTGAAACTAATTTCTACTTTACAACTATTTTTATGAGATTTAAACTCCGTCCGTTGAAGGTATACATTCTCATAACTTAACTAACTGCTGATGTTTTAATTTCTCCCAATAACTAACTCATGAATCAACTAAGTGAATTATAAATTTTGATTTTAACGTTTCATATTTTGATTTTGACCTATTGTTTCTTTCCAATTGGAATAGGTTGGTGTTACAAAAGTATTGTGAAGCCATGAAGAAATTATCAGAGGTTATTTTGGAGCTACTGGCCATTAGCTTGGATGTTGATCGATTATACTATAAAAAGTTTTTTGAAGATGCAGAGACTATGATGAGGTGCAACTCTTACCCACCTTGCAGTGGCATCCATGCTGCAGGCACCCTTGGCACTGGTCCTCATTGTGACCCAACCTCCGTCACCATTCTTTTTCAAGATCAAGTTGGAGGCCTAGAAGCTTTTGTGGATAACAAATGGCTTGCTATTCGTCCTCAACCTAATACCTTTGTCATTAACATAGGGGACACTTTCAAGGTATGTGAAATATTTATGATACTATTAACTCATATCATTCATGCATCAAAAGACGAATGATTCAATGCTATAATATGTTTTTTGTACGTTTAATTTATCCATTCGTGTTGTCCCCAATTATTACGATTGTGCAATTGATCCCATAAACATTGTTCTATTGAGCACAATATAAAAGTGAGGCCGAATTTACAAAATATAATAGTAATACTAAGGAGCTAAAAATTGTGGGATCCCTTTATTACAATAGAGAATAGTTTTAGCATTAAAAGCGCACAATATATTTTAAAAAAAAGAACAGAAGAATGGAGAAATTATTCAAGTTTTTATCACTAAGTTGACATCTCTTGTACGAAAATCCATAATGTCAATAATTAGAAGACAACAACTTTTTTTGAATGACAAATGTTAGTAGTTAGTTGTTAGATTAATATTTACTCATTCATCTGGGTTTGAACTCAAAACCTCCAACTCCATATATATCTTAATTAGTTCAAACCAGTTGAGCTACCAAATCCCCCATTAGAAGAATACAATTAAAATTAAGTAAACAATAATTTACCAATAAATTTATATTAAAAATAATTTCCACAATAATTTAGTCAATTATTTTATTAAATATTTTAAAAAAAATTGTAAGAGTTTATTTAAAATTTATTTCAGCATATATTAGGGGATAAATATGTTTATATCAGTAAACTTGTAAAAACAATTTCTCCTGATATCATTAACATGATACGGCACACGTGATAGCTATAGGTATTTGTTTTTTAAGCATTTCAGTCGATCTCTAGTCAATTCATATAAACAAATATTTGTTGAGAGAAGTTAACATCTACCTCAAGAAATTAGTCTTTATAGGTGTTGCATTTGTACAATATAGTTTTTTTTTTTGTATAAAAAAATTGATATATAACTATTTGGATGGTTTTTTTAAACTCTTAGATAAACATGAATATTATTTCACGTGTTGTGTACATTAATGATAAATATTGCATAATGTGAGAAAGTGACAATGGTGTTTTTGGTTGTCATAGGCATTGACTAATGGAATATACAAGAGTTGTCTCCATAGGGTATTGACTAATAGGGAGATGGATAGAAAGACTCTTGCTTTCTTTTTGTGTCCAAAAGGAGACAAAATTGTGAGAGCACCTGAAAATATACTGGGAAGACAAGAGTCAAGGAAATATCCTGATTTCACTTGGACACAATTTTTTGAGTTTACACAAAGGAAGCATAGAGCTGATCCCAACACTCTTCCAGAATTCGTCTCGTGGCTTAATTCCAACCCATCAAACTTCTAGTTACTTGGGAGTTTGATTCTGAATAAGATTGCATTCAGATAATAATTGCTACCTTTGTTGTTACCATATTTTCTATGTATACATGTATGTATTGCATGTACAACATAGAATAGTATATGAACAAACATTTAGTGTAGCTCATAATAAAATGAAGCGCACCCAAATAATATGAACTATAAATTTTATTTTTAAATTTCTCTATGAATATATTTATTTTGTATGAGTAAATCATAGTTTCCACTCGAGATGTAAGTATAAATTGCGAACGGAGAAGAGTACAACACTCATGTTTTGAAACTAGTTTAGTTAGATCTAGAGATTTTCTTAATAAGTACTATCATTTAGTGTTGCGGTTTGAACATATCGACATGCGAGATAGAAGATAGTCTAAGCTTTAAATTCGACGTGAGTAAGTACCTTCCAAAAATGAAAAAAAACGAGGAAATTGTTCACAAAGAGGAGTATTATCTAGCCAACTATCCTTCTAAAAATTTGTTCTCCCTCCATTTCCAACCTTTCTCATCACCTCCCCTTTGAACTAATTGGTACCAATCGCATCTTGCAATGAAGCCAAGTACTTCCACCAAATCAATGTATAATTAGGCCAAGAAACGCTACCCCAACTACCAAGCTTCTAATAAGCTCCCCATATTTTCCTACCAGCACCATTTTCCAAAAGAGTCCTCAATTTGGATTAACCTCCACTTCGCCAAAATGCTCAGATTGACCAATCTCACCTCTCTTACACGTAGACCCCCCTCCTTCTCGGGTGACAAACCGTTCTCCACTACATCCAACAAATTTTGTGACCCCGTCTATCCCCCCTCCAATGAAATTCTCTTTGAAAATGCACAATCATTCACCACACATTCATCGACATCTTCGAAAAGGAGAGATAAAAAATGAGAATCGAATTTAGCACCAAATTTAATAAACAATGCAGCCACCAAGGCTAACAAACTTCTTCCCCCAAGAATTCAATCTCCTATTCAGGTGGTCCAAAAAAGGCTCCAAGATAGTAAACTTTCTAGGATTGGCTCCTATTGGTAATCCTAAATATTTAAACTGAGATTGAGCATTCACTACAATTTAAAAAGTTACATGTCATCACCATAAATTCTCCAGGGACATTCACTCCCACCAAACAACTTTTCGAAAAATTAACCTTCAAACTGGAGGCTTTCTCCAACTTCCCAACAACTCCTTTACCGTCCAAACATTATCTATTGTTGATTCACCTATGCAAAAGTGTCATCCGCGTATCGAAGATGAGATACCACCACCCCCTTCGTTACTGACAATAGGGGTTCTAGAAGAATTTGAGGAGGTCAAGAATGAATAAAAGAGATTCTGGAAGTAAATGAAGCATAAAGGAAAATATCATTGAAGAAATGGGGTTTGAAGTGGGATTTCCAAGGATTCATTTCTTTTAGTCCTGAAATACTTTTTGGAGGCATAATCAAAGATGCAGGGAGTTGCAGCTCTGAACCTATGAAATTAGATGCCTTCAAGAAGGATAATGAAGAACTGTGGTGAAGCATTGAAACATTTAGTTTAAGAATTGGTAATCTACAAGAAGGAAAACTTTCATGTGTTTCTAGATCATACTTTGGAACTTGTTGGTTATATAGCAGCTCCAGCACTGAAGTCGCAGAAAGATGTAGCGTCCACTCTGGAAGCTACAGCTTCAAAGAAATGAGTTGTTGATCGCAAAAGAAAGGGTAAACTGATTGAGTCTGTTGAGGAAGAAGAACAAAAAGAAAGAATTAGGCTTAAAGAGGAGCTTTCTCTGAACAGTTTAGTAAGTGATGAAAGAAAGAGAAAGTTGCAGCATCAAGTTATAGTATCAGATGCCAATGTTGTAACGTCACCATCTATAGCTTCCAGAGAAAAGAAAAAGCAGAGGTTGTAACTTAAGAAATCAAGGATGCATAATCCCAAACACAAGTTACAACCTCCAACTTTAAACTTGAAAGAGGAAGACACTTCAACCCCTGAAGCATTGGGAAAAAAATCAGAACCTACACATATCTCAAATCGGCACAGACCTGAATGTTGCAGAGAGCTGCAATGCTGACAGGGAAATTTTGCTTACTACCTTTGTCTTTTAAATTCATGTGTTGATTAACTGTTTTATTTTGTTTTCCTAATTTCTTTTTCTGTTTTTTGTCTTTGAATAAATATTCCAGTAATATCAACAACTCCCAAATCCAAACATTGAATTTGAAGGTGTTTACATCATTCAATTCTAAGTTTGGAGGTGTGACTAGGAGTTGTAGGTCCAAGTAGTTTACTTTTAGTTCTTAGTTGTAGCACTGTATGTTGAATTATAACTTTTTCATTCTGGCCTGAGTTAGGACCTGATAATTATTATTATGGTGAACCGGTAGAGTCTTTAAGTCCCACTGAGATGCAGCTCCGTGAGAAAACCCATTTGGTAGATACATAAAGTTGCAACTTTGAGTAAGAGTGTAAATATGCATCATAAAGAACAATGGGAACTTTGATAGTAAATGTATGTCTGAAATGGACAAAGAGTAATATAAGTTAGTGTAGGAAACAAAAACATAATAAGGTGTAAAGTAAAGGTAGCTCATATCACAGAGAAAAATAAAGATGTTCATTCCAAGTAAGTGGGGTTGTTCGTACCAAGTTTCCATCATCACCCAAGTGAGGTTTGAGTACTCTTAGAAAATAGGGTTGCCTGTCAAAGTAAGGTGTTGGTGATTCACACCCACTCTCACCCTAAAATAGGTGGGTGGTCCCCCAAAAATAAGAGCAAGCTATTGATGTAAGGTGTTGGTGACTCACCCTCACTCTCACCTTAAGAATGACTCGGCTTAACTCTAAAAAAAGGAGGCTATTGACGTAAGGTGCTGGGTACTCATCCTTACTCTCACCCCAAGAATGACCTGGCTATTCTCTAACCAATAAGTGAATCTGAGGTTGCCATGTAATGAAATGATCAATATCACCAAGTCTTATAAAATTGAGACATTTAATAAAAAATTCTCATATGTCCGCTCTTTTTACTACGCTAATGTATGTGTATATTTTATTATGTTTGTTTGTATAATATTGATTACAATTTTAAAATTTTTAAATATTAATGGAATTATCTGTACATCAATTTATCTATAAATTATTGTCAAAGCATATAACGAAATTATTTATCAACTTGACGTATTTTGGTTTGCCTGTATATAAAATAAAAATAAAATAATGATCATTTATTGTTTATTCTAATAATAACTAGTAAAACGGTAACATAAATGTATAAATTACTTTATTTAAAAAAAATGTATAAATTGTTGGAACAAAATGTGTTAAACAACTCTCTTCTGAATTAAGGGGGAGATTGTTGAAACATTATGTATAAACATATCTCTCTTTGTTGGTTTTGATGATAACAAAAGTGTTAAATAGAAAATTGGTTATTTGCTAATGCTTTGTTGAAGTGATTTCAGAACCACGTGTTTAATGATTAATAATTGATAATGGTTATGAAAGAACAAGCTTAGAGCAAGAAGGAAAGCTAAGAAGCAATGTTGCAAAAGTGAAGAAAAACTGGGTCTGAAGGGTGCTTCTGAAGTCTGAGTCTGAAGCCTGCGTCTGAAGGCAGCTTCTGAAGAAGTCAACAAAAGTCAACGTCTGAAGACCAGCTTCTGAAGTCTGCTTCTGAAGAGAGCTTCTGATGTACTGTTCACGCAGAAGCTTCTGAAGTCTGATGTGGCAAGGAAAGCAACTGTTACTGTGCGCATTTAATGCCTGGATGTGTCAGAACAACCCAATGGAACAGTTGTCTCACTGACTCAAACATTCCCCAGCTTTTAAGGAAAGCAAATTCAAAAATGGCTGCTGCTCTGTTTTCTGGAAAAGTTCAGCACACAATTTCAGCTATCCTAACTTACAATTTGCAACGGCTCTTTGCTTGAAATCAGCAAATCTTCAACAGCTCTATTTTCCCTCTATATAAGGAAGAAGAATTGAAGAAGAAATTGCTAAGACTCTTGGATAAAATCTGTCTGAAACTTGCTCTGTTTTGGTGTCAAAACTCAAAGTTCACAAACCTCTTAGAAATTCTTTTATCTGTTGTAACTTAGAATTTCTTAAGGTTAAGAGTCTTAACCTGTGTTGTATTAAGAGAACACCTCTGATATTTTATCAAGTGTTCAACCCAAACTCATTTCTTTGTAATTCAGTTTGGTCCTTAAGTCTCAGTCTGAATACTGAGCATTTGTAAACTCATTCCTTAGTGGTCTGAGCTATGTTAGTCACATTCCTGGGTGGTCTGTGCAGGAAGTCTTATTCCTTTGTGGTCTAAGCAAGGTGGGTTCATTCCTTAGTGGTCTGAACATTAGAAGTCTTATTCCTTGGTGGTCTAAGCAACTGGAAATCTCATTCCTTTGTGGTCTGAGTAATTGTAATCAGGCTGATTATAGTTGAAATCTCTTGTTGGAAAACAAGGGGACTGGACTACTTCCTACATTGGGAAGGAACCAGTATAAATCTTTGTGTGTCTCTCTTTCCCTATCTCTTTTCATATTAAATTCGCTGCAATACACTTTGATAATAGTTCAGAACTGATTCATATCAGCTTCTGAACTTAACTGAAGTTTTTGAAAAGAAAGGAACCTAGTTTTTGACTCACACAATTCAACCCCCCCCCCCCCTTCTTGTGTGTGTTTTTCTCACCTTCAGTTGGTATCAGAGCTCCGGTTCTGATATTAACACTTAACAGTGTGTCAGTAGGATCTTGAGAAAAACATGGCATCTAGTGGTTCCCCTCCTCCTCCACCTCCTCCTCCTGGTGGTAGACACACAGCATATAATTATGACTATGGTACTGAAGAAAAGAAGTCTAGGTCACACAATAAACCTCCTATGTTTACTGGTGACCCAGAAAAATTCTCTTGGTGGAAGAGCAAAATGTACAGTCATATAATTGGGATTGATGATTCATTATGGGACATCATTGAAGATGGAATCACAATTCCAGTTGATGAAGAAGGTGTTGCTGTCAACAGAAGAGGACTCAGTGATGCTGAGAGGAAGATTTATAGAAAGCACCATAATGTCAGAGGCATTATTGTGGATTCATTACCTCACACCGAGTATCAGAAGCTGAGTGACAAGTCTACAGCAAAGGCCATCTTCACATCCCTCTGCTCTAACTATGAAGGTAATAAAAAAGTTAGAGAAGCTAAAGCAAACATTCTTGTTCAGCAATATGAATTGTTCAGAATGAAAGAGGATGAAAATATTGAGACAATGTTCTCAAGATTTCAGACTCTGGTTTCTGGACTTCAGATTCTGAAGAAGAATTATACCACAGCTGATCATGTGAACAAAATTCTTAGAAGTCTGCCATCTAAATGGAGACCTAAAGTGACTGCTATTGAGGAAGCTAAGGATCTGAATACTTTAAGTATTGAGGATCTTATAAGCTCCCTCAAGGTGCATGAACTGGGACTCAATGAGGATGAATCTGTTAAAGAACCAAAATCATTAGCACTGAAGTCTAAAAGAAAGCCTGCTAAAGCTTTGAAAGCTATTGAATCTGAAGAAGAATTTTCTGAGGGAAATTCTGATGAAGATTCAGATGCTGATGAGCTTGCAATGCTTTCTAAAAGAATTCAGTATTTAATGAATAGAAAGAAAAAATTCTCTAACAGAAGCAGTAACTTTAGAGGATCTGGTTCAAAGAGGGAAAACCAGAAGGAATGCTACAACTGCAAGAAACATGGTCACTTCATTGCTGAATGTCCTGATCTTCAGAAGGACAAATCAAAGGAAAAAACAAAGAAGTCCAGCTCAAAGTCCAGCAGTTTCAGAAACAAGCTTAAAAAGAGTCGCATGGCAACATGGGATGATCTGGACAATGAGTCTGAATCTGATGAAGAGGAAGCAAACCTAGCTTTAATGGCAACTGCATTTTCTGATGCAGAATCATGTTCAGACTCAGATGAAGAAGATGAGGTATATTCTGAACTCACTAGATCTGAGGTAATTGAAACAGTTAATGATCTTATGAGTCATCTAAAAAGCAAGTTAGGAGAAATAAAATCTTTGAAAAATAAAACTAACTTGCTGTCTGAGGAAAATCTTAAACTTCAGAATCAAATAACTAAGTTTGATGAAGAAGTTAAAGAACTCAGAGATGAGGCTCATAAGAAATCTGAAGAGATTCCTAATGAACATGAAATAGTTCTTCAGGATTTCATTCTAACTGGATTCAATAGAACTAAAATTGCCTCTATGCTTTATAATATGGTCAGAAACAAGGGTGAAGGCATTGGCTATGATTCATTCAAACCTTCAAATGAATCAAACTCACCTTCCTGTTCTGGAAATATTTTAAAAGGCAATGGTATATGCTTTGTGCCTGCTTCTGATAACTCTGAGAAAGTGAAAATGTCAGAAAATGAGACTGAGTCTGAAGTTCTGAACAGCTCAAACTCTGAAGCTTCTGAACCTAAGGGTAAGATGAAGGCAGATGTTAAAACTTTGCCTGAATCTAAGCCAAAAGGTCTTAAGCCTAAGAGTAAGAGAAAATCAGACTCTAAACCTGAAAATGTTCAGAGTCTGAAGAATTCAGAACCTGAATCTAGCAAGTCTCAGAATCTGAATAATTCAAATTCAAATTTTTCAAAGACTGGGTTTATTAAAACCTCAAAATCTATTAAACCAGTCAATACAAAACATTTTCAATCTCAGAATGTTAAGCAAAGCAAGCAAAAGCAAATCAATCAGTTTTCTGCTTTTAATTGTTTTAAGAAAGGTAAAACTGAAGCTTACCTTGTGCCTGAAGCAAACAAAGTTAGAATCCTGAGGAAATCAGAACCAAAGCACTCAAAGGGTCAGACTTTAAACAACTCAGAACCAAAGACCTTCAAGTCTCAGGTGTGCGCACCTCGTTTTTTTCCTCGGGAAAAAGACGCGCAAATCCTCCGGGGTCGTTCGCAAACGCTCGGAGGGCCTTTGTGAAGCCGCCACCAAAGTTTTTGTGTAAAGGGAACGTTGATAAACCCTTAAGTTTTTTTTTGTAAAGGGAAACGATAATAAAACCCTTTAGACGATGAGGATAAGGATTTGGTCATCGCAACCATTGTCGGGTTCGGGAGTCGATTACGCAAGGGGAAGGTATTAGCACCCCTCACGTCCGTTGTACTCAACGGGAACCTTCTATTTGGTCAAAGCTTGAATTGTTTTTTTTAATACTTTGCGTGCATGTTCATTTATGTTAAAACATAATAAAAAGGGGGGAAAAGAGATAAAAACAAACGAAAGAAAAAAAGTTTTTATTATTATTGCGCTTGACAAGATGTCGATCTTGCTCCTACGTATCTCCCGGTAGTCGGAGAATTCAAAGCATACGTAGTTCTTTGGTAGAAAAACGTACATGTGTTGGTTGATTTTAAATGGACGATGTTTTAACCGAATTCTTGCGATTAAAACGTAGCTTGTATGCTCGCACTTGGAGACTTATTAAGCGTTTGTTCGTGAATCACATTAGAATTGTTAAAAGGTACGTCCGTTAGAGTAAAGGGTTGAATTGGTCGCTATGGGACCAAGGGAGGTGCAATGGACTCAAACGAGTCAAACATTGACCGAGTGGACTCAAACGAGTCGGGCGATTGTTCGATTGATCCACTGAGATCAAGAACGGGTACAATGGACTCGGACGAGTCGAACATTGACCGAGTGGACTCAAACGAGTCGAGGGGTTGAGTCTAATGGCCAACGGGGGACCAAAAGGTTTGGATTGACCACAAAGGGGTCAAGATTTGGTTTGGTTAGGGTTGTTCATATTGAAAAAAGGGAATGACGATTGTCCGAGCGACGAGACATACGTCACGCATTCGTACAATCGGGGCGATGGAGAGACATACGTCACACCATCCCTTTTTCATTCATGTTTTTGGGTTGAATCCTTTAGAAATCCCAAGGTATGTCAAAACATTTGGTTTGAAAACCCAAAATGGGAAGGTTTAGCAAATTTGCTAAAAAAACGCGCAAGTTCGTCTCATTTTGCGAAAATGCGAACGTAAACGGTGTATGTTCATCTTTGAGTTTTGAACATCATGAACAATATTTATTGTTCAAGTTTAGATTGAAATGATGAACATAGCTTGTTTGTTCATGCTTGTTTGAGAGTTTGGGAAGATAACTTGTTTTGCAAGTTATCCACAAAATGGTCATACGAACTTGTGATTTTGTCAAAATTATGCAAAATCCTTGTTGTGGTTTGAAGAACATGGGTTTGAAAACTCTTAGGTTCTGAGCTCTGGGGCTAGAACCTCAAAAATTGGTCATTTTGACACAAAAACTCAGGTTCTGAGTTCTGTCATGGTCGCACTGCGACCATGACTTCGCACTGCGAAGCATGCGAAATTTTGGGTTCAGAAGCTGTTTCTGAACTTTTGTTCAGAAACAACTTCTGAACACACTCAGGACCTTATAGATGGGTGAAAAACTTTGAGTTTTTGGGGTGAAAAAGGTTGGACAAACCAGTTTTGATGTTTTGAAAACCTTGGGATTTCTTTGAAATTCAAAAGGGTTTTTTTTTAATCAAATGGTTTTGAGCCAAAATAGCTATGCAAACACAATTATAAATGCAAGATAAGTGCTTAGAAACTTACAGAACTCCTTAGCAAAGCTCCAGCTGCACTTGATTTGATTTGGTAAAAGGCTTTCACAAGAGGTTTGAATATTGGTGAAGGTTTTGGAACTTTGGAAAGCTTTGTGTTGGATGGATTGTTTCTGGTTATTTTGTGGAGTTTTGTAGGCTAAAATGAGTAGAGTTTCTGCTCTTGAAATGCTGTTGTTAACTGTGTTTGCTCTTTTTGGGCATTGCCTTCTATTTATAGGCCAAAACCAAATCTTTTTTCATCATTACACAATCCCAAAATTCAGCTAATTTGTGGCCAAGATTAAGCTGAATCCCTTTGCATTAAATGCTAATGGATAGAGGCAACCTTGCCTTGTACCAAGGGGCAAGATCCAGCTTGATTTCAGCCACAAATTCAACTAATTCTAGAAGGTAATGATGAAGAACAAAGCTGATTTGCAATTGGCTAATGCTTGGGGATCAATCCTTGCAATCTCAATGGTTGGTCAATAAAAACGTGCACTGTGATGTGCAGAGATTGAGGGATGAAAAGGCTACTTATGGCTGGTGTGAGAGGGTGAAAAGCTGCTGCAAAACAGAGTAGGCAATCATGGTTTTTTTAAGTGAAAAATCCAGCTGGTTTGACTGGTTTTGGGGGGAGCAAGCAGGAGGAAGGTCCTCAAGCAGGTGGCTGGCAACCTTGTGGTGGTTAGCAGGTCACATGGGAGGGACTAGAGCTGCCCAAGGGCAAGCCCACTTGCTTGTCACATGCTAGGTTGGAAGAAAAAGCTTCCAACCTTGGCATTAATGGCAAGTCCTTCAATTCTGGTTTTGCTTGGCCCAATTAGCCATGAATGCTACTTAAAATAATTATGGAAATGATATGCAACAAATTCTGGAATTAAATCAAAGAAACCAAAAATCTGCAGAAAAATCGCAGACTTCGCAGTGCGAAGTGAGCTTCGCAGTGCGAAGTCCTCAATTTTGAAATGTTGACTTTTCTGTTGACTTTTGACTTTTTTTTCCCTCTTTGATTTTTTTGATTTTTGTTTTAAAATGCGTAGGACAAAATTAGGGTACTACATCAGGTTCTGAAGAAATCTAAGTCCAAACCTTTGAGAACTCAGGTTCTGAAGAACTCTGGTTCTGAAACTCAGACTTATTCCAGATATAAGGATTCATATCCTAAGTATCAGAACAAGTCTGAATATCATAACTTCAGACACAAGCTGAAAAAGCCAAAACCTTTCAGAACTAACCCCAAAGGACCCATGAAAATCTGGGTACCTAAGTCTGAGATCATTTCAACTGCAGATATGCTTAACATCCAAAGAAAAGGAAAGGTCCTGGTACCTGGACAGTGGATGCTCGCATCATATGACAGGAGACAAGTCTATGTTCCAAACCCTGACTTAGAAAGAGGGAGGAACTGTGGGGTTTGGAGGAAGTCAAAAAGGAAAGATCATTGGTACTGGTAAGATAGGTAATTCTTCCCTGTACATTGATAATGTTTGGCTGATAGATGGACTTAGACATAATTTACTTAGCAAAAGTCAATTATGTGATAGTAATTATGAAGTCTTGTTTAATAAGAACACTTGTACTGTAATCAACAATAATGATAAATCTGTAGTGTTCAAAGGTAGTAGGAAAAACAATGTTTACAAAATAAATTTTTCTGAATTGGTTCAGCAGAAGGTAGTTTGCCTTCTGTCTGTGAGTGATGAGAAGTGGGTTTGGCACAAAAGGCTGGGACATGCGAACTGGAGACTCATCTCTAAGCTTAGCAAGTTACAGCTGGTTAGAGGCCTACCCAGCATTGATTATCACTCAGATGCTCTGTGTTCAGCATGCCAAATTGGAAAATTTTCTAAAACTTCTTTTAAAATCTAAGAACATTGTTTCCACCTCAAAACCTTTAGAACTCCTTCACATTGATTTGTTTGGTCCTGTTGGAACAGCTTCAATCAATGGGAAGAAGTATGGACTTGTAATTGTTGATGATTACAGTAGGTGGACTTGGGTTAAATTCCTTAGAACTAAGAATGAAACATATGATGTGTTTTTCAAATTCTGCAAACTAGTACAAAATGAAACTGATTTGAAAATTTTAAAAATCAGAAGTGATCATGGTGGGGAATTTGAAAATGAACCTTTTGAAAATTTCTGTGAAGATCATGGAATTCTCCATGAGTTCTCATCTCCTAGAACTCCACAACAAAATGGAGTTGTAGAGAGAAAGAACAGATCTTTACAGGAAATGGCCAGAACCATGATCCATGAATCCAAAATTGCTAAGTACTTTTGGGCAGAAGCTGTAAACACAACATGTTATATTCAGAACAGGATCTATATCAGACCTATTCTGAATAAAACATCATATGAACTGTTTAAAGGAAGAAAACCAAGTATTTCTTATTTTCATCAGTTTGGTTGTACTTGTTACATACTACACAATAAGATATACCTAAAGAAATTTGATGCTAAGGCTCAAAAGGGTACCTTTTTAGGTTACTCAGAGAGATCTAAAGCATACAGGGTGTATAATTCTGAAACACATGTTGTTGAAGAAGCTATACATATTAGATTTGATGATAAGAAGCCTGGTAATGAAATACCAGAGCTGGTTGAGAGTTTTGCAGATGTCAGAATCTCAGAAGAACCTTCAGAAGCTGAACCTAGTTCAGAGTCTGAAGAAGATTCAGAAGCTGAAAACAATGAAGAATCTGAAAAACTCCCTGATAATGACACTACTCCTGAAGCATATCAAGACTAGCATGGTTCTGAACAAGCCCCTGATGGTTCTTCAGAAGCTAATCCACCCAGAACCTCATTTAAGTACAAGTCTTCACATCCTGAGGAGCTGATTATTGGAAACAAGAGCAGTCCAATCAAGACCAGATCAGCATTCACTCAGAATGAGTCTATGCTTGGCCTGCTATCCATGATTGAGCCCACAACAGCTGATGAAGCACTTGCAGATGATGGCTGGATTGTAGCAATGCAGGAAGAGCTGAACCAGTTTCAAAGGAATGATGTCTGGGATCTAGTTGCAAGACCTGATCATAAGAACATCATTGGAACAAAATGGGTGTTCAGGAACAAGCTCAATGAACAAGGAGAAGTGATCAGAAACAAGGCTAGACTAGTAGCTCAAGGGTACAGCCAGCAAGAAGGAATTGACTACACTGAGACATTTGCTCCAGTTGCAAGACGGGAAGCAATCAGGTTACTTCTTTCTTATGTTGTTAATCATGATATCATCCTGTATCAAATGGATGTTAAGAGTGCTTTCTTAAATGGTGTAATTTCTGAAGAAGTGTATGTTAAACAACCTCCTGGTTTTGAAGATGTTAAAAATCCAGATTATGTTTTTAAACTTAAGAAGTCTTTGTATGGTCTGAAACAAGCTCCCAGAGCTTGGTATGAAAGGCTAAGCAACTTCTTGATTAAAAATGATTTTGTAAGAGGTCAAGTTGATAATACACTCTTTAAAAAAACTGTTAAGAAAGAAATCTTAATTGTGCAAATATATGTTGATGATATCATATTTGGTTCTACTAATGCCTCTCTTTGCAAAGAGTTTTCTAAGTTAATGCAGGATGAATTTGAAATGAGCATGATGGGTGAGCTGAAATTCTTTTTGGGAATTCAAATCAACCAATGCAAAGATGGTGTCTATGTTCATCAGTCCAAATACACTAAGGAGCTTCTGAAGAAGTTCCAGCTGGATGATTGCAAGCTGATGACCACACCTATGCATCCTACCTGCACCTTAAGCAAAGAGGACAATGGCTCAAAAGTAGATCAGAAGTTGTACAGAGGTATGATAGGTTCTCTTTTATACTTAACTGCTTCTAGGCCAGATATTTTGTTTAGTGTATGTCTGTGTGCTAGATTCCAGTCAGATCCTAGAGAATCTCATATAACTGTTGTCATAAGAACCTTTAGGTATCTGAAAGGAACAACTAATTTGGGACTTCTGTATAAGAAATCTCTGAATTATAAGCTAGTTGGCTTCTGTGATGCTGATTATGCTGGGGACAGGATTGAAAGAAAATCCACCAGTGGACTGTCAGTTTCTTGGTGAGAATCTGATATCCTGGGCCAGCAAGAGACAAGCAACCATTGCTTTGTCAACAGCAGAAGCAGAATACATCTCAGCTGCAAGTTGTAGCACACAACTGCTCTGGATGAAACATCAATTAGAGGATTATCAGATTCATGCAGATAACATTCCAATTTATTGTGATAACATTGCTGCAATATGTCTGTCTAAAAATCCAATTCTGCATTCTAGAGCCAGGCACATAGAAATAAAACATCATTTTATAAGAGATTATGTTCAGAAGGGTGTGTTAGATATTCAGTTCATTGATATTGATCATCAATGGGCTGACATATTCACAAAACCCCTAACAGAAGAAAGATTCAATTTTATTAAAAAGAATCTGAACATGCATTTTATCTCTTGAAAAATGTGCTTGAATCTGAATGAAAACCTTGATTCTGAGTTTATCATAAGCTAAGACTTATCAGACACTCATTTTCTGAGAGTCTAAAGAAAGTTAAGCCTGAAAAACTTCAGAGTCTGAAGGATCAGAACCTGGATTTTCTGACTTCTGAATCTGATAAGAACCTAATGTTTGGTCAGAATCTGATAAGTATAACCCTGGGCAATGATGATTAAAGCTTTGAAAGTTTATACTTTATCCCTCCCAAAGTCATCAATATAAAAATGTGATCTTCAGTCTTGATATCAAATGCTAAAATTGCTTAACAAACAATTTCAGTTGGTATCAGTCTGTTTTAAAATGTTTTAACACATACACATTTTTAAAATGCTCAATTTGTATCAGACATGTTCAGCTTTTAGAACTGATTTTCAAATTTGGTATCAGGCTCTGATATAAACCTTCAGTTGGTATATGAACTGAACAATTTTTTTGTTTAAAATAGCTCAGACTTGCTCTGATACTGAACACTTTATACTGAACAGCTATGTCTGAACACAGAATGCTCTGATCAGAAGCTCTGAACTTTTTCTGCTTCTGAACAACATTCTATTTTTAATGCAATGTCATATACTCATTGAAAATCAAGTATGCTCTGATGTTCATCTTTGCTGCTTGATTATCTATATGATTGCATAATTATCTCACATGTTTTTTCAAACTCTTTCAATTTTCTGAAACTTTTTGAAAGGGGGAGAAATGTTTTCAAACTCTCTTAAAAAGGGGAGAACTCTTTTAAAAAGGGGGAGAGATGTCATACTCTTTTAAACTCTGATGCTCTGATACACTTGTTTTCAAACTCTTTTAAAAACTTTTTGTTGATGACAAAAGGGGGAGAAAATGTAAAACAAGTATTAAGCTCCTGAGCTCAAAATATAAGTTAAATTTTGTCAGAAATTTGCTTATGAAAGGAGAGTAAAAGGCATTAAGACCTGAGGCTCTGAACATAAGTTAAATTCAGAATTTAACTTATGAGAACTATTTTTAACTCTTAGCCTCTGAATTGAAATTCTAGGAGATACATAACTCTTAGTGAGTTAAAATGAATTTATAATAACTTGGATAAGACTCAGGGAGCTTACAAAACTCATCTTGTGGATTATCAGACTTAGGGGGAGAGCTTACAAACCTCAGAACCTGAAGTCAGCAAGTTATTTACCATTCTGAGTGTTAATTTCATTTTATTGTTTTAAATTAAGTTTAATTAACTTGGATAAAAATCAAGGGGAGCTTACAAACCTAACCTTGAGGATTATCAGACCTAGGGGGAGCTTACAAACCTCTCCTGAAGTCAGCTTGTTGATTAAATTTAATAACAATTCTGAAATTTTCACATTTATGATTTTAATTGAACTTAATTAACATGGATCAGACTCAGGGGGAGCTTACAAACCTCACACCCTGCAGTTAACTTGTTAATTAAGTTAACAACAATTTTCTGAGTAATACTTATGTTTGTCATCATCAAAAAGGGGGAGATTGTTGGAACAAAATGTGTTAAACAACTCTCTTCTGAATTAAGGGGGAGATTGTTGAAACATTATGTATAAACATATCTCTCTTTGTTGGTTTTGATGATAACAAAAGTGTTAAATAGAAAATTGGTTATTTGCTAATGTTTTGTTCAAGTGATTTCAGAACCACGTGTTTAATGATTAATAATTGATAATGGTTATGAAAGAACAAGCTTAGAGCAAGAAGGAAAGCTAAGAAGCAATGTTGCAAAAGTGAAGAAAAACTGGGTCTGAAGGGTGCTTCTGAAGTCTGAGTCTGAAGCCTGCGTCTGAAGGCAGCTTCTGAAAAAGTCAACAAAAGTCAACGTCTGAAGACCAGCTTCTGAAGTCTGCTTCTGAAGAGAGCTTCTGATGTACTGTTCACACAGAAGCTTCTGAAGTCTGATGTGGCAAGGAAAGCAACTGTTACTGTGCGCATTTAATGCCTGGATGTGTCAGAACAACCCAATGGAACAGTTGTCTCTCTGACTCAAACATTCCCCAGCTTTTAAGGAAAGCAAATTCAAAAATGGTTGCTGCTCTGTTTTCTGGAAAAGTTCAGCACACAATTTCAGTTATCCTAGCTTACAATTTGCAATGGCTCTTTGCTTGAAATCAGCAAATCTTCAACAGCTCTATTTTCCCTCTATATAAGGAAGAAGAATTGAAGAAGAAATTGCTAAGACTCTTGGATAAAATCTGTCTGAAACTTGCTCTGTTTTGCTGTCAAAACTCAAAGTTCACAAACCTCTTAGAAATTCTTTTATCTGTTGTAGCTTAGAATTTCTTAAGGTTAAGAGTCTTAACATGTGTTGTATTAAGAGAACACCTCTGATATTTTATCAAGTGTTCAACCCAAACTCATTTCTTTGTAATTCAGTTTGGTCCTTAAGTCTCAGTCTGAATACTGAGCATTTGTAAACTCATTCCTTAGTGGTTTGAGCTGTGTTAGTCACATTCCTGGGTGGTCTGTGCAGGAAGTCTTATTCCTTTGTGGTCTAAGCAAGGTGGGTTCATTCCTTAGTGGTCTGAACATTAGAAGTCTTATTCCTTGGTGGTCTAAGCAACTGGAAATCTTATTCCTTTGTGGTCTGAGTAATTGTAATCAGGCTGATTATAGTTGAAATCTCTTGTTGGAAAACAAGGGGACTGGACTACTTCCTACATTGGGAAGGAACCAGTATAAATCTTTGTGTGTCTCTCTTTCCCTATCTCTTTTCATATTAAATTCGCTGCAATACACTTTGATAATAGTTCAGAACTGATTCATATCAACTTCTGAACTTCACTGAAGTTTTTGAAAAGAAAGGAACCTAGTTTTTGACTCACACAATTCAACCCCCCCCCCTTCTTGTGTGTGTTTTTTCTCACCTTCAGTTGGTATCAGAGCTCCGGTTCTGATATTAACACTTAACAGTGTGTCAGTAGGATCCTGAGAAAAACATGGCATCTAGTGGTTCCCCTCCTCCTCCACCTCCTCCTCCTGGTGGTAGACACACAGCATATAATTATGACTATGGTACTGAAGAAAAGAAGTCTAGGTCACACAATAAACCTCCTATGTTTACTGGTGACCCAGAAAAATTCTCTTGGTGGAAGAGCAAAATGTACAGTCATATAATTGGGATTGATGATTCATTATGGGACATCATTGAAGATGGAATCACAATTCCAGTTGATGAAGAAGGTGTTGTTGTCAACAGAAGAGGACTCAGTGATGCTTTTTAGACCTAATCCCAACCATTTCATGCTTTTTAGACCTAATCCCAACCATTTTTGTAGGCATGCCATTTCCTTGGACTTAAAGGTCAAAAATTGAAGAAAATCATATCAGCGTCTGAAGGTCAGAGTCTGAAGGTCAGCGTCTGATAAACAGTGTCTGAAGATCAGCGTCTGATGAACAATGTCTGAGCTTCAGAGTCTGAACAATTTCGCAGAGCAAAGTATCGTCGCAGAGCGAAGTCAGGCAGTGGGTTCTGAAGCTCCAGACTCAAAAGTTCAGAAGTTGAGGTGGCAGAAACCTTCGCAGAGCAAAATATTACTTCACAGAGCGAAGTAGGGCGGTTTGGACTGCTCAAGGCTGAGGTGGCAAAAACCCAATGGTGAAGAAAGGACTTCGCAAAGCAAAGTATGACGTCGCAGAGCAAAGTCCTTAATATTAGAACACTTATAAATAGGTTCAGAGCCGAAAAGTAAAAGTGGTAATTTTTATTAAGTTATATTTTTAGATAGAAAATAGGGATAAAAGTTATGTTCTTCATAAGAGCAAGAGTGATTGAAGTGTGGACTAACTAAGATTCTTTGGGAAATCAAGACTTAGCTTTGGATCTTCATCTTTCTTTACACTTTTGTATAGTTGTCATGACAGTGATCAACTAACTCTCCTTTGTTGGGATTGGAGGTACTTTATCAAGCTTAGATGTAATCTTTTGGTCTTTCAATTATATGATTCTAGCACCTTATGTGATATTGATTTTATTCTTGCTGTTCATTCTTATGCTTGATTTAAATGTTATTGAAAAATACTTTTGAATCTAGGTTTAAAATAATCTTCTATCAAAATAAGAAATTCTAGACATGGAATTTGGTTTTGATAATCACACAAAGTATCAGAACGTAAAGCTTTTGGATCGTTTAATAGATTGGGAAATCGTCGATTAAACGATACGATCGATCTCACGACGTCATTTGGACACGAATGATGTTGTCGAGTGATACGTGATAATTTCGCTATAAAAAGCTAGAATCCATATGCATGATCATTAGAATATATTCGAGGCTAGATTGACGAACTCAAATTCCAACGCTTTTACTCCTTGTTACTCTCTGTTTTTATTACCTCTTTAAAAAGTTGAATAGTTTATATGAAACAATTTATAAACCCTAACTTAAAATGATAACGATTGTTGAATGGCTTACGATATCGCACTAGTCTCTGTGGATACGATATAAAAATACTTACTTTTGTCTGATCAATAGTGTCCCATTACACATGCCATATTTAGGGTCTATATTTCGCAACAACATTAAAATTCACGCATTCATCGGTTAAAAATATTAAATCCTATGAGTTTTTAAATTTTTTACATTTAATTTTTTTAACCGAATAATGCATGAATTTTAATTTTTTTATCAATGCATGAATGTGAGATTTTTTTTAGGCGAAAGTCAACTATTTTGGTTATTCATCATCAAATTGTAGAACAACAACATATATGAAAAAAAATCTGGGAAAGGATCCATATATGAAATTGAAATCATCAAACTTTTGAAAAAATGGACAAATCTCAATGACCCAAATAGTATGGACCATAGATTTTATATTTTTTTGTGAAATAACTAAATAAAACAAATATTAATGATTCCATAATAATTTCCCCCATTGTAGTAAACTGCAGCTAGCTTGGTGTTTGGATCAATGACAGAAATTTCCATGGTTTTTTTTGGTGTGGCTTACTGGTTATGAAAACAGGGACACCTATTTATAGAAGTTTTTGTGCGTCGTGGACCACAGAAACTGTCGGTGCAATGAGGACCACTCAAAAAAATCTTGTACATAAAATTTTCGGATAATATAACCCGAATCATTCCTCACCCTACAAAGTACGAAGTTTCTCCCAGTATTGAAGCATTTCAGATTATATAAACCGGAAAGCTTTGATACATTCCAGATTATATAATCTGAACCAAGTCAGAGTTCTGGACGGTGGTCAGTAACTCATGAAACACATTTTTCAAAGGTTTTTACCAGCTTTAATGGCTGGTAAAATCCTTTGAACACGTTTTTTGACTCACCATTATGAGTCGTTACACTCTATGCACCCATTCTTCACAAATTCCCCCTATAAATGTCCTTCAAACCTTCACCATTTCTCACACTATCATCTCACACTCTCCTCCTCTTTCTTCTACAATAGTGTTTCCATCGTTGGTCTTTTAGAAAAAGAGGCTACTTTGGAAATGCATGGAGTGTATGAACGGTCAATGGGGATAGTGACGCGCTGCAAAGAAGCACGGTCTATCTGGGTGCAAGGTTCGTCTGTCTGGGCGCAAGGTTGACCATCAAGGTCTCTTTCGCCCTAGAGAGGAAACAAACATTACCCCAGCCACCTCCCCCACCCCGACCATCTCTTTCTCCTCTCCCCCTCCATCAGCTTGCACCACTGGTTTAGCTTTAGGTTTTTAATAGTTTAGCATTAGGTTTGAATATTTTATGTAATAAGCTTTAAGCTTAAGCTTTATTTTATTGTAAATATATTGATATATTTAATAAAATGAGATTTTATTTGTATCATTTTCTCCATTTAATTTGGTTTATATTTGCATTTATTTTATATTTTTGTCATTTATATTTATGTCATTGAAATATTATAAACACAATCATTGAAATTCTGGGCAAAGCTCAGTTCGAAAAATATAACCCAAAAACTGTAACAATTTAGTTCGGATTTTAAAATTTAAACAAAGGATATTTTTGAAAAAAATAGGGCGCGTGAAAAACATGTAGGGTGAGAAAAGTAATAGCGAAATCAATATTGGCTCTGTAACCAACCACACCGAGAATCCCATCATGGGTCATTGGCCATCATAACTTATAAGTATCGTTGAGTGATTCGGTTTGATTATTGACATATATATATGCTAGAATTTGGACCAGTTAGGTCATGCCAAAAAAGGCTTAATCAAACTTGTTTTAAAACTAAAAAAAGCAACAAATCACATTGTGCATATTCACTTAGTGTAATTTTTGTGCAATTTATCATTTTCCTTGTCAAAATTACATGACAATGACAAACAAAAGCTTCAAGATCATTTTATTTTGAAAAGTGACAAAAAAACATTACATTAATTGTATGTGAATATATACTCTTATACGCATATATATAACACTATATCTAAGATTACAATATATTGCTGTATGAAAAAGAAAAGGAAAATAAAAACCAAACATAAAATATATTGGTCTTACTCATTCATACCAATGCCCTATTGAATCAATCTGATCTTGCGGCCGTAATTGTTTTTGAATCGAATTTGGAGAGAAAGGTAGTGGAAATGGTTGATCAGTAGTGATATAAGGAGGTTGAGACATGAGATTTGTAGATGTATATACACTATTGTTGAAATGTTGATTATTTAATTCATCTTGGTTATGTTGATGTTGATGTAGCCTTTGCTCAGATCTTTGTTGTTTTGGAACATTGACTTTCTCACCTTCAATATCTCTATATTTTTGAAGGTAAGATTTTAATGGTTCCACATAATCTTCAAAGCCTAACGTAGTAATAGCCCAAATAATATCATCACCATTTATTGTCTTTCTTTTTTCTCTTTGACATTTATCTGATGCTTCCCCGGTGACAAAACTTATGAACTCCGACACACATTCTTGAACTGTCTCTTTTGCATCCTTTGAGATTTTTCCATTTGCAGGAATCACTTTTTTCATTATTCTACCAACATTTGCTATAGGGAGAAAACGGTCTTGTTCTTTATTGCTGTTGTGATGATGATTATGATTATTGTTGTTGTTGTTGTTGTTGATTGTTTTTAAACAATGACTTTCAGGGTTTTCTGTGTTGAATCCATTTGGCAAATTACTATGACTCTCATCATCCATTGGAACTAAATTAATGAGCTTATAGGATGTTACGTGACCTTACAATATTATTACATTTAAATTTTACATTATTGTATAGATAGATAAACTGGAAGTGAGGCATAAAAATAGGCAAGTAAGAAGGGTTAGTTAGGAGAAGTAAAAGTTAAAAAAAGAAAAATAGGCAAGTCCCCCGGACTCGTTCTAGATGTTGAGTACTTCATGTAACTGCCACGACCCAATCCAATTCCAACTTAGATAACACTATTATTGACAATAGAAATACCCTTTGATGACAAATTACCAAACTTAATTAACTTTTTTTATTTTATTTTTTGTACAAGTTTTTCTGGTACAAATCTTTTTAATAGTTGTTGTTGTTTTTTTTTCAATGAATTGAAAAATGATCAAGTATAGACTCCTCATAGGCATTTAATTTGATTTTAAATGGGGGAGAAGGGGCAAAAAAGTTTTAGTTTATAAGAAACGGACCTATAGCATAAAAAACAAATTGAAATTTCATCATGCGTCATTGTATAAGACTTGTTTGAAGAAACAAAAAAGGTCAAATATCATTAAGGTCCTTTAAGTTAGATGATTATAATAAATTAGTTATTTAATTATTTTTTTATTACAAATGGGTCCTTTAAATCACAAAATATCTGCATCATTAACATATTCTCATCAAACTCAATTAAAAAGTGTTTATGTGGACATTTAATGTTAAGTTGGTATGTTTACATTCGCCGCTCTCAAAACAATGTTTCATATGTGTATTGTTGAGTCTAGATTTGAAATAAAATTGATTGTTTACTTGATTTGTAATATTGTTGATGAAATACTTATCTGTAAAATTAAGCTTGAAATACTTATCTAAATTATGTGTGTAAGTAATCATGTTTGTTTTCATAATCACTTTTGGACATATTACTTCAATGTTAAATGGTTTATAAGAACATTTTAACGAAGTTAGTTGAAAATGAGTAACGGTGTAAATATTCTATAACTTAAAAGACTAATTTGTAAAAAAAAAAACTTAAAAACAATATGTAACTAAAATTACTTAAATGGATAACTTTGTTATAAACATACTCCCTCCGTCCCTTTTTACAGGAAAAGTCTACAAAAATCGCGGGAATTAAGAAAAATGTTTGAAGTAATAAATTTGTCATAAATATATGTTACTATTACCAAATTACTCTTTGTCTATAGAGATATTTAATGTTACTTTTCATATTTCAAGGTATATTGATAATATTAATGAGGGGTGAATTTGGAAAAGGAGCAATAAATGCATCTAGAAATATGTAGATAGTCTTATATTTATGGACAAAACTTTTTTGTAAAGTAGTCTTATCAAAAGGGACGGAGGGAGTATAAGTTAAATTTATAAAGTAGGGCATCAACTATTTGACCAAACATATATATACAGATGAAGATCTTGGATTCCGGAATTTGAGAAGCATTAATTCAGTTTTAGTGATGAAGTTAGGTTGGTGATTGATTAACAAACTTGATTCCTTATGGATTACGGTCCTAAAAAATACTCCCTCTGTCTTTTTTTATAGGAGTAGTTTACAAAAATCACGTTTACTAAGAAAAGTTGTTGGAGTAATAAAGTTGTTTCAAATGTGTGTGACTATTACTAGATTACCCTTAATTAAATATATATTTAATGTTAACTTTTCATATACCAAGACAAATTGATAGTATTAATAAGGGATATATTTGGAAAAAGAGTAATCAATGCATCTAGGAATTTGTATATGATCTTATATTTAGGGACAAAACTTTTTTGTAAACTATTCTTATAAATAGGGACGGAGGGAGTAAGTACAATTGTGGAAACGATATTTTACCGGGTTTGGAAAGCTATCCAATAGTGGCCTGAGTATGGGCATGGCGGGAGGGGAGGTAGTCCATATATATTTTTGTTAGAGACATTAAAATTATTATTTTTATTTAATAGTTAACATTATATATAGATATAATTCTTTTTAACTTTTGTTGTGAATTCGGCAATTCAAAATCTCACATCAATAAAATTTAGATGAGTGGAACAAGTATGCCAACCAATAACCAAAATAAACACAAGCAACAACAATAGACCTAGAATAATATAGCAAAGCAACCAAGTGATAAGGTGTGGTGGTGTTGTATCCGATGTGAATGCTTATGAGGAAACTTTTTTTTTAAAGGGCTTATGAAAAAAAATTGCCCTAGTATGAAATGGAAATTCAAAATCTACCCTACTTGAAAAAAAAATCAAAACTACCCTACTTTTTACCAACTCACCCTTAAGTCTCAAGTCTAACTTGAGACATACACCCCATATCTCACATCCATCTTGTGACATACCAAAAAGTTGAAATTATTTTGTCCTTGTTATATGTCTCAAGTCCCACTTGAGATGTAGATATATATTTTTAATTTTAAAAAAATTTAATAGGTCGCAACTTGGACCTGAGACATTTTTTTTTCTTTTCGTTTCTCACATTTTTTTAAATAAAATTAGTTAAAATATTATATTTTCATACACTATAAATACAAACCCTCATTATCAATCTCTCACACCATTTCATCTTTTCTTCGTATATTTTCTCTTCTCTCAACTTATTCCTTTCTCATTTTCAGCATGCATATGCCTATAGAAATACGTTTGCAACGTTAAATTTCATCATATAATTGAACCGTTCAAGTCGTGGTGGGTAGCACCAGTCGATACGCTATCAGAATTAATAGGGGTTTTCAACCATTTTTTCACCTTAAATGATGATCCTACTCGAAGGGTGAAACATATTGTACATGTAACGAGCCATACTACTCGTTGGTGGATGACACTCACGACTACAAGATATTGATCCTACTCGAAGGGTAAATCAACCTGGAACATCCTACACAAATAATCCCCGAGCCAACAACCAAACCTACAACAACCAACAACCACTCACCAACACCAATTGACCTATATCCCCAATTCACACCGGCTGCCGAATTTAATTTTTCAATTTCTCCTGCAAATGACGCGAGTTCGGTCAAACGCCATTGAGTCGTTTATCATTGAACTCCAATGATAATCTATTTCTCAATACGGCATGGCCTACAAGGGAAGACGATGTGTCGTCGACGCTTGGTCAAAGTAGTCAAGTGCACAACGACGAAACTGAAGACCAACCAATTCATCGTCAAAGATCTCGTCGTCAAATTAATCCTCCAACGCGGCAAAATCCACAAAGAAATGCACCCCCTCCATGGTGTGGAACAGAACAAAGGACATATTTAAATGTATTGTACCTTTAAATGTGTCATCTTAAATAATAACTATTTATTTCAATTTTTAATTTTAAAACTAATTTAATAAAGAAAAATGTGATAAAAGAGAAAGAAAAAAAACATGTCTCAGGTCCAAGTTGCGACCTATTAAAAATTAAAAAAAAAAAACTTAACTACATCTCAAGTG
This sequence comes from Medicago ruthenica, assembly GCA_018208015.1. Lineage (NCBI taxonomy): Eukaryota > Viridiplantae > Streptophyta > Magnoliopsida > Fabales > Fabaceae > Medicago > Medicago ruthenica. Next base: position 89,129,165 of record CM031374.1, on the reverse strand, counting down.
GGACTTGAGACATATAGGGTCCGTTTGGATTGGCTTATTTTAGATCTTATGCAAAACCGCTTATGCAAATAAATAAGCATTAATGTATTATTTATAAACTTGTTAAGGTAGGTTATGAAAAAAACAACTTATGAATATACGATTTTCGTTAGTAAGATCTTATGAATTAACATAAAAGCTTATTTATTTGCATAAATTCTTTTTCATAAGCTCAAAATAAGCTCAATCCAAACAGGTCCATAATAAGGACAAAATAATTTCAATTTTTTGGTATGTCAGAAGAGGGACTTGAGACATGGGATGTATGCCTCAAGTTGGACTTGAGACATGGGGTGAGTTGACAAAAAGTAGGGTAGATTTGGAATTTCTTTTTCAAATAAGGTAGTTTTAGAATTTCCATTTCATATTAGGGCAGAAAAATAATATTCTAATTTTTATAATTATCTCCCTCAGAATTTCTTTACTAGTTCTATTGAAGACTGGATTTACTCGAATTTAAGGAGTGATATTATTATGCAGATATGTGTAGGTCCACTCTGTATGGTTCATCTCATCGATTTGGTTTTCAAGAAATCAAGTGGTTTCCCGGCATTATGCCTTTGACTCGCGTAAGGTTATTCTTATGTTTATGGAAAGGAGGTTAAGGCTGGTGCCTGAATTCAAATAGAATTATTGAGCTGAATTCAACATATCCAAGTTTGTTGGAAGGCCCGTCCATCAGATTAGATATAAAGTGCAATATAGATGGGTATGTCTTGAATAACCATAGAGCAGCACGTGCTGGTGTTTAATAGAAACAGACATTGGTTAACTAGTTTTGCTCTTATTTTTGGTACCTCAAATGTCCTTATGTCAGAGCTTTGGGGACTTGTTACTGCATTGGAGCTGGCTTGGAATGTCGCTTTCGTAAACTTCTTATGGAATGTGATTTGAAAGTTGTCGTTGAGATGATTACTAATCAGATTGATAAAACTACTCCTTATTGGCAAATGGTGCAAACATGGTACCTTTGGTGTGCAAGGCCGTGGGAGGTAAAGTATTGTCAAAACTCGGTTGTTGAGTATCATCGTCTGGCGATCAATTCATATGGGCATGTTCGGTTCACCAGATGAAACTGGAACTCCAAAACGACAACGATGTGAGAGTATGTTCTCTATATTCTCCATAATGACTTCATGTTATTCAGAAATGTTTGATTTGACACAAGACATATGAAGAAATCAAAACGTGCATGGATGAACCCGAATAATAAATTAGTTTGGTTCATCCACGATCTTGTTTGTGTTTAATTATGTTGTTGTGATTATTATTGTTGTCAAGGCTATCAAACACGAGTTTTTACCTCAGCTCGCTTTTACTAGATGGAAACGACTCGCAAACTAATACAAGTTTACCTCATATTAAACTAATATTAAAAAAATTATATGCATGGCACATATACATATACAATGAATCAATAAACTAATATTAAACTAATACTATGAATGCATCAATAATTCAAGATTTTAACTTAATTATAAAACAAAAATATACCAAATCGCCATAATAAAGTATCATGTTCATAAACTTGTGTCAAACAACGTATATTATCCCACTAAATCATAAAAAACATCCAAGAAAAACAAAAGTTTTTTGGTCCCTCTATTTATCTAGTTTTTGAATTTTGTCCTTCATCTCATTTTTTTTGTATGTTTTTATAATGTGGCCTATTGATTTATTATGTGGCAACACTTAATATGCCACATAATCAAGAAATCATTATAATGAGATGAGTGATCAAAAATCCGAAGAAAAAAAAGTTAAATACAGGGAGCAAAAAACTTATTTTTAAAATAAGGGGACCAAAATATCTTCCTTTTTTTAATAGGAGAACAAAAGTGCATTTAAACAAAAAAAAAACTAGTCATTAACTTTGTAAGATGCTTTCAAATATGTCCATGAGATTGTGAATATTGTAAAAAGGTGATTAACTCTATTAAACTATCATGTTAGCCCCTATATTTAATCAGGTCCTTATATCAAGTACTTACTATAAATTTTGTTCCAATGTTTAACAACTTATTATCAATTTAGTCCTTAACATTACTTTCCAATGGTTAATATGATTACATTTGACAAAATCAAAGACCTTTTAAAAATATTTATAATTTCATAAACCTATTTAAAATTTAAAAGTGTTCTACAAAGTCAATCATGGAATTTGTGGTTTACTCAAAATAGTACAAATATTCATGTTTTCGTGTGGAAATGATGTCTATTTTGAGAATGAATTTGGGTTAACAAGCTACTCCCTTCGTCTCAAATTATATGTCGCTTTAAAAAAAATTGTTTCAAATTATACGTCGTTTTACAATACCAATAAAATATTAATGTTATTTTTCTTATTATATCTTTAACTATTTATTACTCTTTCTTCTTTCAATTCTTTCATTTATCTTTCTCATATAATTTATTAAGGACAATATTGTAAAACAACTCATAATATATTTTTTCACACAAAATTAATTATATTTTTTAATACGTGTGAAATGCCTAAAACGTCATATAATTTGGGACGGATGTAGTAAATGATTGTATGAAAATTGGTGTCATATTAATTGTTAAATATAAGAAAGATGCCTAAAATATACAAAATAAACAACAACAAATAAAAAAAGGCCTGAATCAAAACGAATAGCAAATATATATTCAAGACAATTTAGGATTCATATTCTAGGCCAAACAAATTGTTAAAGAATCTCACGAGAGGAACTCAACAATGTTTATGAATGGGGGCTAGTGCAATCTCTTGTTGGGAGCTCTATATTGTGGTGGCAAGTACAATTGCAATTTCCCGTAGGGACCACTTTCTTGAAAAACCTCCTGAGGCAAGTTTCCTTTAATATTTTCAAGAGAAAGATCGACACGATTGCGATCAACATAGTTCCGTAGCCAATTGAAAAGAAAACTTTTCCAACGAGCATGCTTAAAACAACAGAAATTGCAATAGCCATCTTTGAATTGATATTCCTGCAACAACAACAACAACAAAAAAAAAACATAGATCTGAGAATTTCGTTCTTTAAATGACTCATAAGAAAAAGTAGTAAATGAAACTTACATAAAATGAAACACCAATACTACAGAGAAAAGAAAATATTTGAAGAATAAAACAATAGACTGGCATGTAGGAGAAAGAAATTGTCCACCGTAATCAACGGTGGTGGTGTTGTTAGTAGCTTCCATTTTTCTGCAAAATGAACATAGAAATAGAATGGAATTAGAGTGAGAGAAATAGTTCGTAACCGTCTTGCTTATGTGGTAGCATACTAGCATTTATACTACAAGAAATATTGACATTTGGCAGGGACGGATTCCTTAGGAAAAAAACCAAAAGCCTTGGCAAAAGGACGTTTGTCAGGGGCTGAATCCCTGGAAAAAACGCCCATCGCAAATGGAAAAGCGAGGGGCAGTGCCCTGTTAAATTTCCTCACTTTTTCCCTGTCACAAGCTTTGTTTTAACCTCTGTCTTTTCTACTGACGCATCTGCATTGTTTCTATGCACTGTTGTACTGACACAACAGTCAAATCATGCAGGTCACAATACCAGGGTTTTGCGAGGGGTTAAACCCCTGTGAAACGGTATATATTTAAAAAAAAGATTTTAATAAATAATCAATTGTTTTAAAAATCATTTTAATTAATAAAATTTATTTAAAATAATAAAAAAAACGTTTTTTTTTCAAAATTGTTTTTTAAATATAATTAATTGTTTTAAAAATTATTTTAATTAATAAAATTTATTTTAAATAATAAAAAATATCATTTTTTTTTCAAAATTGTTTTTTTAAATATATTAATTGGACGAAAAATCATTTTAATTAATAAAATTGATTTAATATAATAAAAAATTTAAAATCATTTTTTTCAAAATTGCTTTTTTAAATATAATTAATTGTTTCAAAAATCATTTTAATTAATAAAAGTAACATGACACTAAAATGCGGTTACGTTTATATATCTCTAGGGTCGGTAATTATATATCTCCACTTACATTTAAGACACGGACATCTAATTCATCCCTCTACTGTACAAATTTCTTGTGCCCATGCCCATGAAATAAATCTTTCAACTCCTTGTACAAAAGGTTTTAGTCATGTTCTTCCCGGAAACGTTCTATCATACATCCAACTACGAAAATATTGATAACACTCCATCTTCTACACCTTCACCAACTTCATTGACATATTCCACGTCAATAAAAGGATTACTCCATCGAAAATATATAATTTTACGCACAAACGTATAATTTTACGCGCAAACAACAAATAAAAGGTTTACGAACAAACATATAATTTTACGCGCAAACATATAATTTTACGCGCAAACAACAAATAACAATTTTACACGCAAATAACAATTTTACGCGCAAACATATTATTTTACGCGCAAAAAACAAATAACAATTTTACGCGCAAACATATGATTTTACACGCAAACAACAAATAACGATTTTACGCGCAAACATATAATTATTATTTCCAATAAAATGCCTTATTAGTATATTGTTTTTTTATGAATTGTTTTAATTTAAAAACTGTTTTTAATTTTTTAAAAAACAGATTTAATTTTAACAAAAACTAATTATAAGAGTTTTAATTTAAAAAAAAAACTGAATTTGTACTACACTATTTTTAAGTCCCTTTTTCCCAACAATAGGCATTATTATAGTATATTGTTTTTTTATAAATTGTTTTAATTTAAAAACAGTTTCCAATTAATTAAAAAAATAATAATTTTAACATAGTTTTAATTAAAAAAAACTGATTTTGAATACACTATTTTAAAAAATTGTTTTCCAACAATAAACCTTTTTAGTATATTATTTTTTTATGAAGTATTTATATTTAAAAAACAGTTTTAAGATTTCAACAAATAATAATTTTTAAAAAACCAATTTAATTTAACAAACAGTTTTAATTTTAAAAAACCAGTTTTCTACAATAACTAAAAAACGTTTTAAATAAACTGTTTTAGTAAATAAACAGTTTTCTAAGATAATTAAAAAAATGCTATAGTTTTTTCATAATAAATATCAAACAACATGCATATATTCCATAAATAATTTAAATATTCAACAACATGCATATATTCCATAAATAATTAGAATATCCAACAACATGCATATATTCCATAAATAATTTGAAATATCATTCTATTTAACATTTATTTATATTGTAAATTATTATAAAAATTTGTTTTTTTCTTCTAACTATTTTTTGCAGGAACGGTTACTTTTGGATGAGGTTATCCCTAATATCATTGATGATACAACTAACAATCTTCTCACAAATATTCCAACCATCACTGAAGTTAAAAATGTTGTCTTTGACCTTAATCATGATGGAACCCCTGGACCAGATGGGTTTGGTGCTTGTTTCTTCCAAACATATTGGGAAATCGTTCAGAAAGATGTGTATGAGGTTGTGATAGAATTTTTCAAAACTGGATGGTTTCTTCCTAACTACAATGCAAACTCTCTCATTTTGATCCCTAAGACTCCAGATGCAGATACCATAGACAAGTTCAGGCCTATTGCTTTGGCAAATTTCAAGTTCAAAATTGTTACTAAAGTACTGGCAGACAGGTTAGCAAACATTCTTCCTTTTATTATTTCTAAAGAACAAAAAGGTTTCATTAAAGGAAGGAACATCAGGGATTGTATTGCTCTTGCTTCTGAAGCTGTGAATGTGCTACATAGGAAAACCTTTGGTGGAAACTTGGCTCTCAAAATTGATGTTTCTAAAGCCTTTGACACTTTGAACTGGATTTTGTAACACCCATACTAACTTTAACTAGTATATTAGCATGTGCGTTAAACTGATACTGGATACATTTAAAAATTTCAATAATAATAACACATCGCAAATGAATGAATACAAGAATACTCGTTTGTACAATAATCCAATACTGTTACAAATACTTTTACAAATGTCCATAAAGCTTCTGAGCTGGTACACAACGAGCATTTGCACTCCATCCAGTACCTCTATGAAGATCTTCGACACGAACCTCTGACTAACCTGTAAACCTGCACCAGAAGGAATGGGATGAGACATAATGTCTCAGTGAGCTCTACCCAACCCACTGTTGGCAACCACAGGGAACCTAGGGTCGCCATGCCTACCTTGGCAATCTCGGGGATTTCCTAGGATCGCCAAGTCTTTATCTGCGTATGACTATAAGTCCTCCTGTAACTATAACTTAAACTGCCTATAACCTTTGTTGTAACTGTCTATAACCATTGCCATAACGGCCTATGACTATAACTATAATTGCCTAAATCCATAACTGTGATCATGTCTGTATCTATGACTTAGTGATCGAGGGGAAGACCTAGGATCACTTTCCGATAACTGTCTATAACTATAACTGTATGTTTCCTGTGACTATAACTGTAACTGTAACTTTGACTATAACTGTGAAACATAAAACATATAAACAGTTCGATAGCAGTTTTATGTTAGCTGTTAGCGTTGAACAAACAATTAATCTGAGTTCATTTTACGGAGGGCACCCGGGTGGAGCAACCCCGAGATACGTCTCCCTATAAACCGGTGAAATTCCTATCATATCAGGCTAACACCGGACTCCCTATGAAACGTGTGGACAACCCTCTCGGAGAAGTCCCATCCGGCGAATCCCGGAGTCTGATGAACACGCCCTATGACTGTGAAACGTGCAAGCACGCCAATATCTTTGATCTTTAATTCTTTAACTATAACGTATGATCATATAATCAGTCTCTTTAATTCTATAATCATCCTGTAATCTATAATCTGTAACCTATAATCTTGGCTTATCGTTCTCATAAGCCACCTATATTTGTTGGAGAACCAACACTATGAACATATCTGTAACTATAATTGCTTAAACATTCCCATGCCTATGTATTCCAAAGGAACACTTCTATAACTTTGTTCACCTCATTAGGCTCTCAAACATCAAGCTATAAGCCTTCCCTAATGATCTAATCATGCTCTAAGGGATAGGTCCTTTAACATATAAAAGGGATACATAGCCATTACACATCGCTTAATGAGTTTGGGATAGCATTGGATGGCTGAAATGGTGCAAGAAAAGTGAAAGAATTTTCATGTGCTGTCCCCTTCAAAATCGTGACACGATTCGTAACACGATTGGGCAATCGTGACACGATTTGGCAATCGTGTCACGATTTCATACCCAGAAATCGTGTTGGTTTCTGCCTGTAAAATCGTGACACGCTGGTAAAATCGTGACACGATTTTACCTGCAATTGGACAGCATAGGGCAGTTTCAAAGCATAATTTTCACCATTTTTGGCACAATCAATCACACCCAAACATCATACAGCTTATGGCATATTTCTAAGTCCTATAAACAACTTATATCATGTTTAATCAAGGAAAAACCATCCAAGAGAATTAGGGTTCTATGAATCACAAAAATTGATCATATGACTATAAACTTCAAACTTAAACAAGGAGGGTTCTAAAACCCACTAGGAGCTCACCTTAATCCCACAAGATGCTTGCTAAGTTGAGAAAATCAAACCCTAGCTTCAAGTCCCAAAATCTCTACTCAAGAGAACTCCTATTCTTTGGCTTTCCTTCTTGTTCTTGCTCCAAAATTTCCCCAACACAAGCTTGCTTACCATACAAAGGTTTAGGGAGAAGTTTGCTAGCTTAAGGGGTGATGTTTTGATGATGAAGATGAAGAGGAAGTGGGGCGAAAATGAGGGAAAAATAGGGAGAAAATCTGGTTTCTTTGATAGAGAAAAATGAGAGAAAACCTTAGAAAATTTTCATATATATCCAATAAGCCTTTTCTCACTAATTACAACTATGCCACTTCTCTTATTACCACTTTACCATTGCTTGCAAACGAAGCTTCTAACGCTTATAACTGATACTTCCAAGCGGGATATTACACTCTACCCCCCTTAAAGAAATTTCGTCCTCGAAATTTAGAAAATCCTTATGAGATCCTGAAAGATAAATCCTTTCTACCTCTTCCTCTACTATGAAAATTTCCAATTCTATTAGCTTATTTGGATTTCATGGCAACTCTAGGGTCCGACATGTAGATTAGTCACGCATCCTGATTAAACCATACTGGTTAAAACTTGTTCTTTAGCCATAATTCCCATCACTGTAAATCAAAATATAAGACAATCTCTTTCCTGCCGAAAGGTCTGACGTATATTACATAACTATTATCTGTTAAAGCGTATGGTTATCTGAACCAACATATCCATCTTATCTGACTATGATCTCTGTTCGACATATTCCTTATAAATCCAATTTAACATTATTAAGTCTTGGATTTCCTTTACTGAATTCTATCCGTTCTTCATTCATTGACCATTCCATATTACCCTGAAGACGTCGAGTCAAACTGTTTTTCCTCAATTATCTCAAATTTCCGAGGAATCTATTACATTACTGTTAATTCAAAAGAATTCTTGTCTTTAACTTTCGCCTCGCAAGACGACTTTTTACTGGTACTTTCATATCATCCTTCATATAAACTTATTCTTACACTGGAAGGTATCTGATATTGAGTATTCTCAAACGAAATTGAAATCTATTACAACTACCTCCACGATTCAAATTCAAAGTGGTGGCTGAACTTATGGTTTACGTTCCTTTCTTTCTGTTGTCCTGGTGTAGCTATTATCACAACTATAAGCATTGCTCACATTCCCACTGCGGGAAATCCTTTAAGCTCGAGTAATCTTATGAGCCACTCGTGCTCCGATTAATAAATCAACAATGACATGTAGCCGTAAGTCTTAGGAACCTTCTTCTTTACCAATACTTTCAAACTTATGAAAATCCAGTATAAGTGACGTGTGGCATAAGCCGTCTCACATATCCTCATTGTCCAACTAACGGAATATCATACTTAGTCAAAATATACTTGAGACAAAGCCATGCCAACTAAGGTCACTCTTCTTGCTCTTAACTCATGTTTGCACTCTTAGAGTAACTACAATCCCGTATGTAACTATGATTACGTCCCATAGACGTTATAACTTATTTCGTTCAAGAACATTCTCCGTTTTCTAAAAGAAAACTCTATTCTGTTCACTATTCAAAATATCATACTTAAACTCCGAATCCTTTAATTCATGACTTGAATTCACGTAGCCTTTTACTATAAACTATGAGTACTTTTCTGTTCGGTGTAAAACATTTCCTTCCTTTAACTGTTAACATTAAGTTCAAGAATTTCTGAACTTCTCAACTGAGACTTTCCTGCTAATACATTACCGACTGCGTACCACGGTTACCGATACATGTCACACGACTATAAAATATGTTACACTACTATCTAAGTAGCATAAACTCTGCCTGATCAGTATACATAATACTAATCATAACCTGTTACATGCCTGTTACATGCGACATGCTAGCATAACACGGATACGATGTAGAATAACTACATGCCACGGCATAATTCCTCTTTAGTTAAACTTACTATTCAAGTTAACTTTAAGTTACTGAGCTAAGCAGCTAAATCACCGTATGAAATGTGGCCTTCTTTACGTGCTATAAACACATCCTTCAAAGTTTATCAACCTGCTTCAATTCTCTTATCTCATGAGTTTCGGGGTCTGAAACATTCCTCGACTTATCTATTAAAATCTCTTGTTGGAACTGATGATAAGTTCAAGTCATCACTACTTATAATCATTCTGTAACTTGAGAATTAATCTCTGAATGCCTTTCCTGTAATTCCTCTGACAAGGACTTCACAAACATCCTTTTCTCTAAACTTCAGTTTTGATTTGTCTGTTAACTCATAATTGGACTACTTCTCCGCTGCGCAACTCTGATTTAAACAATTAACCTTCGGATAGAAGTAATACACCACTATTACCATATAGATTCTCCTTGGCCAAACCTTTGAAATTCAAAGTTGTCAGGGAGAATAGCGGTTATTGTGTTCAATGTACCTTCAATTTATATCTACCATTTTCCAAACTTTGTAAGATCTGTGGAGCCATGCCATTGGCAGGTCACCACTCTTTCAAATAAATTTGAGCCTGTTGCCTTTCATTTGGAATTCTCATTTATTCAGCTTATAAAACCTTTTCTATTTTTGATGGTAGCATTTGAAACAAAATATTTTTCAAAATCATAAATATTTTTCATGTCTTTTTGAAAAGCACAAACAACAAAACACATTTTCTTTGAACTCATGAATAAGTAAAGGGTGCGTCAACAGCTATCCTGAGAACGGATGAACTCTGCAGGTTGAACTAGGTCAATTGCTTAGAAAAAAATACAAAAAAGAAATATATAAAAAAAAAAGAGAAAAAGAAAAGAGAAAAAGAAAGAGCTCGGTAAGTCGAAAACCTGAAAGGGCGGCTTAGGCAAAAATGAGCGTCCCGGTGGATCGAAAACCTGAAAGGGCGGTTCAGACAAAAATTAGGGGCATACAAAAGAATATATTCCCGGTGGATCGAAAACCCGAAAGGGTGATCCAGGCAAAAATTAGGGACTCAAAAAAAAAACAAAAAAAAACAAAAATAAGCATGACCACAGAAGCACCAGTTCTTCTACCAAGATTTGGATTAGCACGCTCTTCCCAGGAAGTGTTTATTCCCCATCAGCCGCTGCCTATGTCGGGCTTTACCCCGTCTTTGTTTTGATGTGCCCCAGTGGCACCATCCCCATTGAAGATTGCCAAGTGTTTGTGATGCGACGTCGGGTCACTTTCCCTCTCACCTGTCTAACCTTGTCTCATCAAGTCCATAGTTATACAATCATACAAGTCAATCCTTCATACAATCACAAGTTAATCAGTCATTGTCGCGGTGATTTTCGGAGATCAAGCTATTGATTAGCGTTGACTCACTAATTTTATTTCACGACTGAACTTTTAATTTTTAAAAGAAAAGTGGAAAAAAGTTCTAAATTACCACATTTTAAAAGATTTTGGGTTCGGGGGTTAGTTACGTTTAGGGAAGGTGTTAGCACCCTAAACGTTCGTAGTACTCTACGAGAACCTCTTGATTTTATTTACTTATTTTTGGCTATAACTTGCTTATTTTTTAAAACACAAAAAAAGAATGAATTAGAGTAGTGATAAAAGAAAATGTTTTTTTATTTTTTTATGATTTGGAAGGACAGGGTCCTCTGCCTACGTATCCGTGAGGGATCAAAACCTCGTAGTTCGGGGTAAAAATGACGGTTGATTTGTTTTGTGTTTTTTATTGGTTTTAAAAAAAGGTTTTAAAGATAAAATAAAGGCCAAGTGGCAAAATAAGATTGGTTTGTTTTTTTTAATTTTTGAAAATGATTTAAATGTTATTAAAAGTAGATTAATGGTTATTTAAAGAAAATAAAAGAGAAAAAAGGACACCTGATTGAAAATCAAGGTTTGATTAAGAAAAGATTTTTTTGATTTTGATTATTTGCATTTTTTGTTTTTAATTAGCTAAGACTAAAAACGTAATAAAGGCTAAACGCGAGGAATTTTCGTGATGACGTTGGATCACCACGAAATCCCTTTGAAATTAAACTAACCTAATATTTTTGTATTTTTTCTTTCGTAAAGCGGAATAAATAAAAATAAATAAAAGACATAAAACAGAATAAATAGAGTGTGGTGTCGGTGCATATTCTCATTTATTTTTGTTACATTGATCCTAAGTACATTCTAATAAAATGAAAATAAAAATGACAAAATGATAAACAAGGAAAGAAAAAAACAAAATTGCAAAGGTATGAAAATAAGTATGCTAGAATAAAACTAAAATGCATGAAATAAAATAAAAATAAAAATGCATGAAAGTAAAAGGAAAATAATAAGAAAAAAAATGCATGAAATCCTATAAGGTAAACGCAATGAAACAAAATGCATGAAAATAAATAAGAAATTAACAAGATAAAATGCTAGAAATGATAATAAACAAAAATAAAAGGGAAGAGGGGAGTGCAGCAAGCAAAATGGGGGCGGTTTTGTTTAGTTTGTGGGTGATGGAGGATACCGGGTGTTGGGATATTTGGGGAGAGGGCGTGAATGGTTTTGGTTAGGTTAGTGTTGTGTTGTTGTTGTGTTGGCGGCGGTTGTTGGTAAGGGAGTGGGTGAGTGTGGTTATGGTGGTGGAAACCGTGAGTTTGGGTGGTTGTTGTGATGAGGGAGGTTTGCGTGAGTTTGTGAGTGGTGGTGAGTGAGACGATGGTGGCCGTACGGTTTTGGTTGAGTGGTTTTGATGGTAGGTTGTGATGTTATGTGGTGGAGGGAGCTGCTTGTGTGCTGATGATTTTTGTGTAGTGTTTGAGTTTTTCTGTTGGTAAAATTGGCTCTCCCCTTTGCTACTGATTCTGTGTTCTCTTTTATTAAGCAATGCCAATTAATGTGACTTAAAGGCCAATGATGGACAATAAACACAATTAATCAGCAAAAGACTAAAAAAAGCAACCATTAAAATGGTTATTAAAAATCATCAAAACAAAATCAGTCAACCCTTTAAGAATAAAATAATGAAATAAAAAAAATCCGAAAATAAAAAAAGTAAAAATAAAAAAGGTAAATAATAAAGATAAAAATAAAAGGAATAATAAGTAACAAATAAAAATAAAAATAAAAAACTGTCGCCTTCGGAACCAAAAATGAGGTATTTTAAAATACCTCTCTGTCGAAATTTCGTCTGAAACGACAACAAAAATTTTGAACCAAAAGACGAGTGAAAAAGAAATTTAGGTCAAAAATTGGGGTATGACAGATGCCCCTATTTAAGTCTCTTCGTCCGGAGATCTGAAGAGAAAATCTTGGATTCGACGGGTCGAAGGGACTTAAATACAGAGTACGCCAATTTTGGACCTAAAAGAAAAAATGTGAGATGCTCGTGATGCAAATGCGAATGCAAGACGGCGAAGCTGACCCGACTGGGGAATAAAACAAAACAAAAGGATACCCGAGTTTGTTAAAGCAAGGGATCCGACTCCACTGGGGAATAACATAGTTTCACTGGGGAAAGGGATCAACTATCGTATTGACAGCTGAGAAAGGAAATATGATGTGGGAAAAGACACCGACCACAAACTGCCTGTTTGTAGGGCTTGCCATTTGAGGTAAAGACCGGAATAAAAGTAACATGCCACTGACGACAAGAAACAAAGGTGAATGTAAATGTTGGGTGAAAGGTGAAAGCTGGATGAAATATAAAAGCCGGATGAAAGATAAATGCTGGATGAAAGATAAATGTTGGATGGAAGATAAAAGCTGGATGAAAGATAAATGCTGGATGAAAGATAAATGTTGGATGAAAGATAAATGTTGGATGAAACACAAAAGCCGGATAAATGCTGGATGAAATATAAATGTTGGATGAAAGATAAAAGCTTGATGAAAGATAAATGCTGGATGAAATATAAATGCTGGATGAAATTTAAAAGCTGGATGAAAGATAAATGCTGGATGAAATTTAAAAGTTGGATGAAATATAAAAGCAGGATGAAATATAAAAGCAGGATGAAATATAAAAGCAGGATGAAGGATAAATGCAGGATGAAATATAAAAGCAGGATGAAATATAAAAGCAGGATGAAATATAAAAGCAGGATGAAATATAAATGCAGGATGAAATATAAAAGCAGGATGAAGGATAAATGCAGGATGAAATATAAAAGCAGGATGAAATATAAATGCAGGATGAAATTTGAATGCTGGATGAAGGATAAATGTCAGCTGTTCGGGTTAATGCCGAACGAGTCAACTGACGACAAAAGATTGGATAAACGTCAGCTGTTCGGGTTAATGCCGAACGAGTCAACTGACGACAAAAGATTGGATAAATGTCAGCTGTTCGGGTTAATGCCGAACGAGTCAACTGACGACAAAAGATTGGATAAATGTCAGCTGTTCGGGTTAATGCCGAACGAGTCAACTAACGACAAAAGATTGGATAAATGTCAGTTGTTCGGGTTAATGCCGAACGAGTCAACTGACGACAAAAGATTGGATAAATGTCAGCTGTTCGGGTTAATGCCGAACGAGTCAACTGACGACAAAAGATTGGATAAATGTCAGCTGTTCGGGTTAATGCCGAACGAGTCAACTGACGACAAAAGATTGGATAAATGTCAGCTGTTCGGGTTAATGCCGAACGAGTCAACTGACGACAAAAGATTGGATAAATGTCAGCTGTTCGGGTTATTGTCGAACGAGTCAACTGACGACAGGATAAAAAGGTAAATGTCAGCTGTTCGGGTTATTGCCGAACTAGTCAACTGACGACAGGAAACAAAAAGGATAAATGTCAGCTGTTCGGGTTATTGCCGAACGAGTCAACTGACGACAAAAGACTGGATAGGAAAATGCACAAGCTGTTCGTTAAAGAACTGCCACTTGGCGAAAAGAGGGTGACATCTTTGGACCAGACACACTGGGGATGACACTTGGGGATAAAGAGTTACAAATTGTTCATGATTGATTGACATGAAAAGCAAGACTCAGGGTGGTTAATGCAACCATGTATGAATGATGTTATGTGCATGTTGTGTATGCAAGAAGGTGTATATGCATGAATGTATGGATGCATGAATGATGATGTGACTTGAATGACTGGCATGACTGATTAACTTGTGACTGTATGAAGGATTGACTGATAAGATTGTACGGAAGACTGACTTGTATGATTTTATGAAAGACTGACTTGTATGATTGTATGAAAGACTGACTTGTATGATTGCATAAAAGACCGACTTGATGAGACAAGATTGGACGGATAAGAAGGAAAGTGACCCGACGTCACATCACAAACACTCGGCAATCTTCAATGGGGGTGATGCCACTGGGGACATATCAAAACAATGATGGGGTAAAGCCCGACATATGCAGTAACTGGTGGGGAGTAAATACTTCCTGGGGGAATCGTGCTAATCCAAAAACCTGGCAGAAGGACCTGGTGCTTCTGTGGTCATGCTTTTCTTTTGTTTTTTTTCTTTTTGAATCCCTAACTTTTGCCTGGACCGCCCTTTCGGGTTTTCAGTCCACCGGGAATATATTCTTTTTGTATGCCCCTAATTTTTGCCTGGACCGCCCTTTCAGGTTTTCGATCCACCGGGACGCTCATTTTTGCCTAAGCCGCCCTTTCGGGTTTTCGACTTACCGAGCTCTTTCCTTTTTCTTTCTTTTTTTTTTTTTAGCAATTGACCATGTTCAGCCTGTAGAGTTTGTCCGTTCTCAGGATAACTGTTGACGCACACTTCACTTATTCATGAGTTCAGAGAGAATGTGTTTGTTGTTTATGCTTTCCAAAAATAAAAAGATTTATGATTTTGAAAAAAAGTTTTGCTTCAAGTACTACCATCAAAAATAGAAGAAATTTTATAAACCGAATAAATGAGAATTCCAAATAAAAGGCACAAGCTCAAATTCATTTTAACAGAGTGGTGGCCCGCCAATGGCGTTGCCCCACGGATCTCTCAAAAGTTTGGAAAATGGTAAATATAAGGGGAAGGTACATTGAACACAATAACCGCTATTCTCCCTAACAACTTTGAATTCAACTGTTTGGATGCTTCGGATTTAGAGTCTCTTTGACATTAAATGTGCCCCAAGTGAGTCATGGCCAACTTGATACAGTTACTTTGTCTTTTGATCCTTAATTTTTGCATAGACCGCCCTTTCGGGTTTTCGATCTATCAGGATGATTATTTTCTGTTTCATGTCTCTAACTTTTGCCTGGACCGCCCTTTCGGGTTTTCAGTCCACCGAGACGCTCATTTTTGTCTAAGCCGCCCTTTCGGGTTTTCGACTCACCGAGCTGTTCTTTTGTTTTTAGACAAAGTATTTCTTGACTGCATTGGCATTCACAGGACGGGGAAGCTCGTCACCATCCATAGTCGTAAGAGTCAAAGCGCCACCGGAGAAAGCCCTCTTGACGACATATGGGCCTTCATAGTTAGGCGTCCATTTGCCCCTGGAGTCCGGTTGAAATGATAAAATCTTTTTGAGCACAAGACCTCTTTCTTGGAACATACGGGAACTGCCCGTGACACAAAGCATTCATGCGTTTCTCTGATCATATTTGTTTTGACATCATTCAGCCTCTGATAACTTAGGTTCCATTAAACTCTCTCATTGATGGAATCTCAATCTCCACAGGGAGTACTGCTTCCCTGCCATACACTAAAGAGAAGTGGGTTGCCCCTGTTGAGGTACACACTGAAGTACGATATCCAGGTAAAGCATACGATAACATCCCATGCAAGTCCTTGTAAGTGGTTACCATCTTCTGCACCATCTTTTCGATGTATTTTCTTTCTTTGTTTTTTTTGCTTTTGTTTGTTGTTTTTTGTTTTTGTTTTTTTTCCTTTTTGCAGTCTCGATGGCACCACTCATCTGGGATTTGAACAGGAACACTGTAATGGCAGTTCTTCGGAACCCAAGTTAATCATTTCGAGTGCTTCTTCATGAGGCTGAATGATGTTCTTTTATATTCTAGTAACAGAGAGATCTTTTCAGGAATCTGTTCGTCCTCCTCCTCTTCAGCTTCGTAGACAGGGAAATCAAAGTTGGGAGAGACAATAGGGTTATAGTGTTCAACGGGTTTATTGATGTTCAGTCTACATATGATTGATGATTGATTTTAGAAAATGAGTAAAAAATGCAGACCTTTTGAAATTGATTGAAAATAAAACAAAATATATATTTTTTTTGGGTTTTTTGTGTTACCATTTTCCAGAAAAAGCAGTAAAACAAAAATAAAAGTCGCGAAAGAAACGACAATTTTTCATTGATAGTAGTAACTTGAAAACAAAAGTAAAGCCCTGCATGATTTCACTTTCGTCTCGGGCGAAACGAAAGGATTTTTGAAAAGACAAGACAACGAAAACACATTACTTGGACCCATGAGTAACTGAGGGAATGTCAACAACGACCCAATTACGGCAAACCCTTCCTTGTATTTGCATGACCACACCCATTTCCTCTCTTTTGTCTGCACGAGTGTTGTAGGTGCGAGTGGATTTGTAATGAATGCGCCGGGCCACTTTCTTTGACTGCGGCAGATTGACCTTTTGTGATGAAACAGAGGATGAGACTCGATTCGGAAACTTATGAATGCCGTATGATGCATGATTATGCTTATGCAAAAAAGAAGAAAGATTTGTTATCGAAGGACTTTGTTGAAGTAATTGTAAACATCATGGTTTGAACATTTCATTTGAGCATCAAGGCATTACAAAATAGTTCTTTTTTAGAAACCAAGCCAAGGGACCAACCCAAAAGTTCTTTAGTGGAAGCTAGATTTTTTTAGAAGAATCTAAAGACTCCTAGCTTCCTTAAATTCAACAAATCAGGGCTCTTGGAGGTGTACTTCCTAGTGCTCCTCTATGATGTTTAAAAAACTTGTTTAAGTCCTTCGGTAATTGGATGAAAAATGAGTTTATGCATGGATGCATGTATGCATGATTATGCTAAAGAAGCGGAGAAAACATGGTGAGGTTAAGTCCAATAATGTTGGAGTCAAGGGAAAACACGCCATTTGGTAAGGACTATGGTTTCATATGTACCTGTATCACGGGTTCTACCAAGTTCCCAAAGTCATCGACCACTTCCGAATATTGTCAGATTACGGGACTGACTCCCGGTCCAACGACATTTGTAAGAAAGTCTCGTTTGAGTGTAGTATCGCGTATCAACCAATTCAAGACTACTCTTGATTAGCCACCGCACTACGTCCTAAAAGGCCAAGATGGGTTAAAGGTAACTAAAGGTCCTCAACTTCATAGGTCACTTGAAAATAACAATGTCAAACACGACTACTCATGTTGACATGGTATTACCTTTAAGAGACCTCCATTGAGTGGGGTTATATCACATGTACCAAAACCCAAGACTACTCCTGGTATGGCACTTTGATTATACCACCATCCTATCTTATGTTTCCCTCAAGTCCGGGTGTAGGACTTATCTCACCACTCACGTAAAAGGAAAAAGAAACACATAGGCACATATTTACATTATTATTTTTATTTTAAGCAAGTTATAGCACAAAATAATTAAATAAATTCAAGTTAGGCTCAACCCTCTTAGGGAAATCCCCAGTGAAGTCGCCATTTCTGTCGCGGTGATTTTTGGAGATCAAGCTATTGATTAGCGTTGACTCACTAATTTTATTTCACGACTGAACTTTTAATTTTTAAAAGAAAAGTGGAAAAAAAGTTCTAAATTACCACATTTTAAAAGATTTTGGGTTCGGGGGTTAGTTACGTTTAGGGAAGGTGTTAGCACCCTAAACGTTCGTAGTACTCTACGAGAACCTCTTGATTTTATTTACTTATTTTTGGCTATAACTTGCTTATTTTTTAAAACACAAAAAAAGAATGAATTAGAGTAGTGATAAAAGAAAATGTTTTTTTATTTTTTTATGATTTGGAAGGACAGGGTCCTCTGCCTACGTATCCGTGAGGGATCAAAACCTCGTAGTTCGGGGTAAAAATGACGGTTGATTTGTTTTGTGTTTTTTATTGGTTTTAAAAAAAGGTTTTAAAGATAAAATAAAGGCCAAGTGGCAAAATAAGATTGGTTTGTTTTTTTTAATTTTTGAAAATGATTTAAATGTTATTAAAAGTAGATTAATGGTTATTTAAAGAAAATAAAAGAGAAAAAAGGACACCTGATTGAAAATCAAGGTTTGATTAAGAAAAGATTTTTTTGATTTTGATTATTTGCATTTTTTGTTTTTAATTAGCTAAGACTAAAAACGTAATAAAGGCTAAACGCGAGGAATTTTCGTGATGACGTTGGATCACCACGAAATCCCTTTGAAATTAAACTAACCTAATATTTTTGTATTTTTTCTTTCGTAAAGCGGAATAAATAAAAATAAATAAAAGACATAAAACAGAATAAATAGAGTGTGGTGTCGGTGCATATTCTCATTTATTTTTGTTACATTGATCCTAAGTACATTCTAATAAAATGAAAATAAAAATGACAAAATGATAAACAAGGAAAGAAAAAAACAAAATTGCAAAGGTATGAAAATAAGTATGCTAGAATAAAACTAAAATGCATGAAATAAAATAAAAATAAAAATGCATGAAAGTAAAAGGAAAATAATAAGAAAAAAAATGCATGAAATCCTATAAGGTAAATGCAATGAAACAAAATGCATGAAAATAAATAAGAAATTAACAAGATAAAATGCTAGAAATGATAATAAACAAAAATAAAAGGGAAGAGGGGAGTGCAGCAAGCAAAATGGGGGCGGTTTTGTTTAGTTTGTGGGTGATGGAGGATACCGGGTGTTGGGATATTTGGGGAGAGGGCGTGAATGGTTTTGGTTAGGTTAGTGTTGTGTTGTTGTTGTGTTGGCGGCGGTTGTTGGTAAGGGAGTGGGTGAGTGTGGTTATGGTGGTGGAAACCGTGAGTTTGGGTGGTTGTTGTGATGAGGGAGGTTTGCGTGAGTTTGTGAGTGGTGGTGAGTGAGACGATGGTGGCCGTACGGTTTTGGTTGAGTGGTTTTGATGGTAGGTTGTGATGTTATGTGGTGGAGGGAGCTGCTTGTGTGCTGATGATTTTTGTGTAGTGTTTGAGTTTTTCTGTTGGTAAAATTGGCTCTCCCCTTTGCTACTGATTCTGTGTTCTCTTTTATTAAGCAATGCCAATTAATGTGACTTAAAGGCCAATGATGGACAATAAACACAATTAATCAGCAAAAGACTAAAAAAAGCAACCATTAAAATGGTTATTAAAAATCATCAAAACAAAATCAGTCAACCCTTTAAGAATAAAATAATGAAATAAAAAAAATCCGAAAATAAAAAAAGTAAAAATAAAAAAGGTAAATAATAAAGATAAAAATAAAAGGAATAATAAGTAACAAATAAAAATAAAAATAAAAAACTGTCGCCTTCGGAACCAAAAATGAGGTATTTTAAAATACCTCTCTGTCGAAATTTCGTCTGAAACGACAACAAAAATTTTGAACCAAAAGACGAGTGAAAAAGAAATTTAGGTCAAAAATTGGGGTATGACAGTCATCCAGTCGCATAATTCAATCCTCCATACAGTCATACAAGTCATGTCGTCATTCATGCATTCATACATTCATGCATATACACATTCATGCATATACAATAAAGACGATATCATGCATACATGGCTGCATTAACCATCATGAGTCTTGCTTCAATTATCTTTTCATTTCAATCAATCATGAATAATTTGTAACCGTCTTCCCTAGGAAGTGATTACTCCCCATCAATTGTTGCATATGGCGGGCCTTACCCCGTCAATGATTTGATATGTCTCCAATGGCATCATCCCCAATAAAGATTGCCGAGTGTTTGTACTGCGTCGTCGGTCCACTCCCCATCTTATCCAATCTTGTCTCATCAAATTCATCAATTACACTATCACACAAATTAATCCTTCGTATAGTCATACAGTCACATAAATCATACATGCATTCATACATTCATGTATATACACATTCATGCATACAAACAACATCATGGTTGCGTTAACCACCCTGAGTCTTGTTTTGAATATCTTTCCATATCAATCAATCATGAATAATTTGTAACCCACTCTTTCCCCAAGTGTCATCCCCAGTGTGTCTGGTCCAGAGATGTCACCCTCTTTTCGCCAAGTGGCAGTTCCTTAACGAACAACTTGTGCATTGTCTTATCCAGTCTTTTGTCGTCAGTGGCAAGTTCGGCAACAATCCGAACAGCTGACATTTATCTTTCATCCAGCATTTAAATTTCATCCTGCATTTAAATTTCATCCTGCTTTTAAATTTCATCCAGCATTTAAATTTCATCCTGCTTTTAAATTTCATCCTGCTTTTAAAATTCATCCTGCTTTTAAATTTCATCCAGCTTTTAAATTTCATCCTGCTTTTAAATTTCATCCAGCTTTTAAATTTCATCCTGCTTTTAAATTTCATCCAGCATTTACCTTTCATCCAGCATTTATCCTTTTTGTTTCTTGTCGTCAGTTGACTCGTTCGGCAATAACCCGAACAGCTGACATTTACCTTCTTCCTTGTCGTCAGTTGACTCGTTCGGCAATAACCCGAACAGCTGACATTTATCCTTTTTGTTTCCTGTCGTCAGTTGACTCGTTCGGCAATAACCCGAACAGCTGACATTTACCTTCTTCCTTGTCGTCAGTTGACTCGTTCGGCAATAACCCGAACAGCTGACATTTGTCCTTTTTGTTTCCTGTCGTCAGTTGACTCGTTCGGCAATAACCCGAACAGCTGACATTTATCCTTTTTGTTTCCTGTCGTCAGTTGACTCGTTCGGCAATAACCCGAACAGCTGACATTTATCCTTTTTGTTTCCTGTCGTCAGTTGACTAGTTCGGCAATAACCCGAACAGTTGACATTTACCTTTGTTTCTTGTCGTCAGTTGACTAGTTCGGCAATAACCCGAACGGCTGACATTTATCTTTACTTCTTGTCGTCAATGGCAGTTCGGCAATAACCTGAACAGTTGGCATTTACCTTTTCTTACTCATCGTCAGTGGCAGTTCGGCATTAACCTGAACGACTGACATTTATCCCCGGTGAAACCATGTTATCCCCAGTGGAGTCGGACCCCGTTTCTTTTAACAGACTCGGGTATCCTTTTGTTTTGTTATCCCCAGTTGAGCCATCTTCATCGTCTTGCATTCATACTGTCATCGCGAGCATTCGCAACATTGCATACATAACATCGCATTTATAACATTACATACATGACATTGCATGCATGACATCGCATTCATAACTTTGCATGCATAGCATCACATGCATAACATTGCATTCATAACATTTTGCAGTTGAAATTGGTCAAAAATGGTGTACTCTGTATTTAAGTCTCTTCGACCCGTCGATTTAAAAATTTCACTTTTAAACCTCCGTAACGAAGAAACTTAAATAGGGGCATCTGTCATACCCCATTTTTGACCCGTTTTTAATTCGTTTTTCTCGTCTTTTAGGCCAGAAATTTTTGTCGTTTCAGACGAAATTTCGGCAGGGAGGTATTTTAAAATACCTCATTTTTTTTGTTCCGAAAGCGACCGTTTTTATTTTATTTTATTATTTTGCTATTTTGTATTTTTATTTATTATTACTTCTTTCTTTTTAGTTTTATTATTTTTAGTGTTTTCTTTTTTATTTTATTTTGTATTTTCGTTTTTATTATTATTGTTTTTCATTTTACTGTTTTTTTTTCTTTTTATTTTCTTCAGTCATTTTTCCCCAGTCCAGGCCCAGAGGGGCATTTTCGTCTTTGTTCTTTACCCTAGTTTTTACTATTTATAGTGCATTTACTGCACTGTGTCAGAGTCAGTACACAGAAGTACAATACCCAAATAATCAGTCACCGTGAACCACCACCAAAAAGCCAATCCGGCCACCACACAGTCAACACAAAGCCGTAATCAAATCAACATCAGAAATCAAGTTCGGCGCAAATCATACTCAAATCGTCACCAGAAATCAGATTCAACACAAAAACCATAATCCAATCATCATCTAAAACCCAAATCCAATCATCATCTAAAACCCAAATCAACCACATAAACAGAATCATCATTTAAACCAAGCCACGACACAGAACCGTACCAACACAAGACCACCAACACAAACCGAACCATAATCAACCCAAATCGAACCACCATCAACACAAATCGAACCATAATCAACACTAACCGAACCAGAAACTCAGAATCAAAGGTAGCTCTCAGAAATTTCTAAACCTAGATCTAGGGCTTTCAAAAAAAGATTTCGAAATTTTGAGTGGATTTTTGGTAAGGGGCAAGAAAAGGAACCATTAAAAGTAAAAAAAAATTAAAAAAAAATAGTTTTCTCCTCCGGCGCGGTGGCGCCGCCGCGGCCGCCGCGCCGGATTTCCTTTCCAGTCGGACCTAGAGAGAAGGGAGAGGATGTTTTAGTGAGAGAAGGATGAAGAGAGAGGGAGAAGAGAAAAAATGAAAAGAAAAGAGCAAAATCAGTTTATATAAGCCTGGCCCATTAGCAGCAACTGGGCGCGGCCCATCTTCTTTCCCTCTCCTTCTCTTTTCTGATCACTGTTTGCACCCCTCCTCTTTACTTCTGCACCCCCTCTCCTTCTCCTCTATTCTTTTTTATTTTTATTTCTTTTTCTTGCATTTTTATTTTTATTTTTATTTTTTTTTTTATTTTTTTTTTTATGCATTTTATTTATTGCCTTTAATTTCCAGTACCTCATGCATTTTTTTTATTTTTATTTTTTATTTTATTTTTCATATTTATTTTATGTCTTGCATTTTTATTTTATGTCTCATATTTATTTTATGTCTTGCATTTTTTATTTTCTTTATTTATTTTCCAGCACCATATTTATTTTATGCCTTGCATTTTAATTTCTAGCACCATATTTACTTTATGTCTTGCATTTTATTTTCTTTTTATTTTATGTATCATATTTATTTTATTGTCTTGCATTTTTATTTTCTTTTAGCATCACATTTATTTTATGTCTTGCATTGTTATTTTCTTTTTATTTTCAGCATCATATTTATTTTATGTCTTGCATTTTTATTTTCTTTATTTATTTTATGCACCATATTTATTTATTGTTTTGCATTTCATGCATTTTTTTATTTTTCTTTTTAGCATATTTACTTTAATGCAATTTTATTATTTTGTCATTTATTTTATTGCTATTAGAATGTATCTAGGTCCAATGTAAAAATATAAATGAGAATATGCACCGACACCACATTTATTTTTTATGCTTTATGTCGAGGACGATTTTGTAATTTGGACCGTATCCGAGGAAAAGGACCCTCACTTGATACAACGTCATTTTGAGGGATCCGGCGCGTTTGGACATTCTCAGCATAACTTAGTCTCTGGACCTTAGGACTTAATCAAAACTTTTCACAAAAAAAAAAAAGTCAAAATAGTCAAAACCCAAAAACATTTTATAATCAAAATCTTCAAAAAAAATCAATCTTTTCTTTTCTTAATCAAATTTCAATCAACTTTTAATCAATCCAAACATTTTTCTTCAATTTAAAATCAATCAAACTCACTTCCTTTTTTTTTATCCTTCTATGCCTTTCGGCCTCTTATCTTTCTTAAAACTTTTTTTCAAACTTTAAAATCAATCAAAACCAATCACTCGGCTTTTTACCCCGAACTACATGATTTTGATCTCATTCGGGTATGTAGGCAAAAGACTTTGTCTTTCCAAATCAACAAAATAACAAAAACATTTTTCTTTCTTTTAATCTCATCACTTTAGTCTTTTCATACTTAAGCATTTATTTACAAAACAAATAATCAATTTAGCATAAAGATAAATAAAAACAAGAGGTTCCTATAGAGTACTATAGACGTTTAGGGTGCTAATACCTTCCCTTTGCGTAACCAACCCCCGGACCTTTGATCTCTTAAAAAATAGGGTTTTTTCGAACTTTCTCCCTTTTCCTCGGAAAAATAAAAGATCGGTGGTGAATCTTAAAATTGCGAGTCAATGCTAATTAATAGCTTGATATCCAAAAATCACCGCGACAAACCCCATTTTCCTAAAAAAAGCCAAGATAAAAATCCACAAGTTCCTGATTCCTTACCCTCCCTCTTCCAAAGGTATACAAACCGTATCCCATTTAATCCAATTTATATTTCTCACTTCCTCACTCCCTCTCCATAAAAATTGTTTGAAAAGTGATTCAAGTTAGTTTTGAGATTATACCTATCAGATTGAAAAAGGAAAGAGTAAACCAAGTTGTTTTGATTTAATTAAAACGACAAGACCTCCAATGGACAGTTGTCTATTCTTCCACTTCGACAATCTTGATCTTAGTGCCTCAATCACTGGATGCCAAGTATCTATTATCGTCGGACTTGCTTCGATTGGTAAACCAATGTACTTAGACGGAGTGGATTTAGATATTAGTTGCCTCTTCCAACCACCTCTGAGAGATAGTGACTCCCACCGATAAACTTTTATGAAAATTGATTTTTAGACCCAACATTACTTCAAATAATAACATATTTGCCTTAATGATTCTAATATTCGACCACTTTTTCTCACCAATAATCAAGGTATCATCGGCGTATTGTAAGTGAGTGAAAAGATCTTCCCCCATGTCAAAATTGTATCATGTGAATTGCCCCACCTCCAGTGCTCTCCTCATCAACATATTGAAGTCTTCCGCTGCTATTAGAAAAAGGAACGACGATAAAGGATCTCCTTGTCTTAAACCACGACCCCATCTTCATCATCACACATTATGATATCCATTTCCTCCATTTCTCGTTGGAACCCCATCTTCATCATCACGAAATCCAAAAAATTCCAATCAACCGAATCATACGCCATCTTTATCCGATTGATTAAGAAAAATATGCAAGACACAAGCCTGTCTTTGTATAGGTAACAAACTCTATCTTTTGTTCCTACCAAACAAAATAACCGTAAATAAAACTAACTTCAATATATCCTCTAATAACAACTAATCCCATTTAAGTAGGGAATGTTAATCGTCAAAATTCAGTTGGTGTAGTAGTACTGTAGTAGGGAAAAAATTGTGAAATCACTTTTTTGTAAAACGTAATCAATGTATCATATCATCTTGGTGCATGATTAACGAGAAGCTCGAAAACTATTACGAATCCCGTCGTGGTAAAGCACCAAAATCCAAAATCCTACGAACTCACAACGAAAAATCAGAATCTAAAGTAGAAGGAGAACAAATGATTGAGCAATTTCTTGAAACACCTGACGCAAACTTCCTTGAACTCTTTATAGAGTAAGACGAGAACGATTCTGATCATCATAGCTTCGTAGTCAATTGCAAGAAGTTCTTTTCCAACGAGCATGCTTAAAACAACAGAAATTGCAATAGCCTTCTTGGAATTCATATTCCTACAAAAACAAAAACAGATCTGAGAATGATTTTCGTTCTTGAACTAACTCTTAAGAAAAAGTAGTAAATGAAACTTACATGAACATAACCAACAATGCTTGATTGATTAGAACAGATTTGAAGAATGAGAAAAGAGAGAATGGAGAAGAAGTAGAAAATCCTCCATCGGTGATGTTAACAGCTTCCATTTTTTTCTCTACAAAATAAACACGTTAGCTTAATTAATATTTCATAATTAACTAGTTTGTTAGAAGAAATTAACGAAGCAAGCACATACTGAGTATAGCAAAGCAGGGAGATGAGTAAACAATGAGAGAAAAACTAACGAAGTACATGGTGATTCCACCGTTTATACTTTATATAATCTCTCAAGTGGGCTTCGGCTTTTCTTTCTCCGCGTTTGTTAGAAGACATCTCAATACAATTAATATCTTATTTTCCCTATTTAATGTCTTTCATGATAATTTTGTAATAAAAAATTACTTTTATAAGTTCTATATGAACAAGTTTTTTATTTGACAATAATACAAACAAGTTTAAAATCATTTTTTTTAAAGTGGTTTTTATTATGGTAAACAAATACAAAATAGTTTTTGTTTTTTAATAAAATCTCTAAATTATTAAATATTAAAATCATTTTTTTAATTTGTAACAATATTATAAATGATGAATTTATTAAACTCAATTGTTGGATTTTCTTTTTTATGAAATAGATGAAGCAGTTTCAAAGATTAGTAAAGTCGGATAGGCGCGAGAATCAACTAGTTTAGTTGGACTAGGATTATTTGTCGTAAATGAATGCGAGAAGTCAACGATTATGTGACCGTCTAATCTTTATAAAAATTAAAATTTGTTTGAAATCTAAATTTTTCAATCTTGATCGGACAGTCAAATAGCCATATACTGTGGTGACTACGTCGAATCCAATTTCAATTTTTTTATGTTAACCTTTTGATTTCGAGGAGAAAAAACTCTGATAATTCAAATTTCAACTAGGAGGTAAGTAAAGTTTGACAAAAAATTATCCATCCAAAAATCGAACTAAGAATCCAATAGGTGGATCAAACTTCAATCAATGAGACCCACACACACCCTCACCAAAATTTAGTGAACATAAACACTGTAGGCGTTTTAGAACCTATAATTTACTGGATAGTGAATAATGATCCATCGATGAGTATGTCTACTGTTAGACAGAAAACAGATGGATTTTCACATATACTTTAATAGTTTGAGTTTTTAGTGCGTTAGACTGTTAGGGTCGCTGCAGAATAGTATTTCTACTACCTAACATACAAAAGAGTATGACAAGACTGAGAAATGGATTTTATCATGTTGAACTGATCATCTAAATATGTTGAATTATAGTGTCTTAAAAAATGAATAGGGGAATCGGCGGTGTTGAATATTTATTTGGACATAATCAAACAAAAACAAGGTACAGATTTAGATTTAGAAGAGAGATGAATAGCATACGTCACTATCATCATAAAATTATAAGGAATTAAAATCAAGTCATATCATAAGCTCAATTTAACGGACACCACTTGTGTGACATAATGTCACGTGACATTGTTACATTGGTCAATCCAATTGTGACACATAATCCAATTTAACTATTCTCTCTCATCTTTTTATGTTTAAAAAAATTGTATTGCTATGTGTCACATTTGGATTGGGCAATATCACGGAACATTAAGTCACACAAGTGCAATCCCAACTTAACTTGTTTAAAATGGAGGGAAAATGATGTCAGAGAAAGCAAGTGAAGGGAGATAGAGAGAATGGTAGACAGTAAACAAATGAAAGTTAGAGGATCCTGAACTTCAATGCATCGAGCAAGAATAAATGACTGTAGCATCGCAAACACGACCTCTATGGCTCTCCACTTCTTTTTTCAGAAATAGTGAAAGCAAATAAACAAATCCGGGGCTATTATATTTCAAATTATTTTTTTTACAAGACACCTACTATATAGTAAGCAATTAAAAACCAGTATTTGATATTTGAAACAATAATATATTGTTCTTGTCTAAATATTCAATTACAAAACTAATACCAAATTTTGGTAAACAAGAATAAACTATTTCCAGAACCTCAACTATCAATCATCCAAAGCCTCGACAATTCCAAGAATGTGATCAGAATTCCTTAACTACGGCACCATGTTACAATAAAAGAAACAAGCTTCCATACAATGGTGATCAAAATAAATTACCAAAGAAAAAAAAATAAAAATAAATGACTAACTTAATGATACATAACGAATAATGGAGGAAACACACAGAATTTTGAGCAAATAAAACCCTAAAATCACCTAACTCTTGTTGGCATCTCATGCATGCTTAAGCAATAGCTTACTCTACTGTCTCGAATTCTGTATGCTGCCAATAGCATACTCTACTGTCTCCAATTCTGTAGGCCGCCACATGGACTTCTGGACACATAAAATGCCCTGCGAATCTTTAGTGTAAGTCATACGAACCTCCCACTGCATAGACGTCACCAAGCTCTCCAGCTCGTTTATGGTCTCAGCAGTGTCTCGGACAATAAGCTTTCCCTCAGGCCTGAGAATCCTATCAACCTCGGCCACTACAGCTTCAAACTTGCACCTGTGCCGCAAACAACGTTTCAAAATGAGATAAACGGACAGTTTTTTTTTCTTCTGAAAAACCAAGGTTTTGTTCGTAAATGTATGAGAAACAAAATAGACATTATAGCACCTTTTCTTAAGCTTTGAAAACAGATGATCTGCATGAAGTAGATCATAGGACCTGGGATATGTGCTAAATGATTCACACCAATCATGATATATGCCAAACAGACCACGTTCATAAATAATTGGAAGTGTGTCCGGTGAGTCTACCGGAACCACATTCATTACCCAAATTTTCAAATCCCTCAAAGCTGCTGCAAACCTGGAATCCAAACAACAGAAGGTGTCAAACACAGGGAAGTAATGGCATGTCAATTAAATTCAGAGTAACATTGGAAACAACAATTTTTGCTCACCCTCCATAAACTGATCTCATGTCCATGACATTGCGCACGTTGGACCACTGAATGCCAATCCCATTTAGATAAGACTTGGACACTACACGTTTCCAGTGTTCATGATCAGCAGTAAAATCTTCAGGAGCAGGTTTCCCATAAACTCCAACTTCAGAATTTGATAACCAGTAAGGTGATTTGCTCAGTCTTTCTGGCCACTCCCCTGGCCATTGTGACCCACGTTCTGTCGAACTAACTGGCGCTTTGTGCATGCAAGTTTGCAATGGAACGTTCCTGCAATGAAAGAGGAATATCAACGATTAACTCAATCAAAAACTCCTTTCTCTGTTTTTGTTTTTAATTTAAAACATTCTAATCGCTCAGTAAAGGAAGAAATACCACGCAGCATTAGGATCATCAGAGTCTTGACATATAGAAGGCTCATTCTTGGAACGTTTCTCATAACACTCATTAGAAGTTGGCTTCTTGTATACAGCTATACCAACTCCATTAAGTTTATCCCTGCTGATAGAGACCACTTCCCAACACATTGCTTTTGTTAGAGCCTTCATTTCTGTAGACGAGATCATAAATGTCAGACTTAATATACCAAAATTGAAACGCTTAATAGTAGCAAACAATAGTGTACTATCATTTACCGTTCCATATTTCTACATCTTCGGGCAGCTTCTGATAAATAGGAGTAGCAGACCATACAAAGAAACCACCAGGTCGCAATACTCTATTCAACTCCAAGAGAAGTTTGCCACCTACATGTGCACAAATAGTGAACTTCCAAAATTAAAAAAGCCAGTTTATTTACATGGATTGTATCGAATCTAAATGCCAAAATGATGCGGGTGAAATGCTAAATTGCCGCATAAAAATTTCAAGCTTGTATGACCAAAAATTCATCTAACCACATTTACTGCTGTAAAATTTAGGTTATTGACATATTGAAATACCTTCAATATGCCACGGAACTCTACAGCGTGCACAATGAACGGCATCAAATACTCTAGCAGGGAAGGGAAGCCTCTTTGTGCCCATCACAGCAGATATAGCAGGAATTCCCCTTTCAAGTGCAAATTGTACCTGAGCTTCGTGTTCATCTTTTGGTGCAAATGACATTGCAAGTACATCTCTTTCAAAGAGAAAGCCACCAAAGCTGGCAACGCCGCATCCAACATCCAATATCACACGTGTTTGTTTGCCCCAGGCAATATCAGGTACAGACTACATCATCAAAGTTTGTTCTCAGCAACATCAAGAAAACATATTACATGTCTGCAATTCTGCCTAGCAATTTAGGATGAAAACATAAAAATTTCACAAGAATTTTCCCTTAAATTGTATAACTAGATGGAATATTTTTTCCTAAACATTGGGCGTAAAAATCTTTAAACAAGTAATTAGGTCCAAATATTATGCTTCCATTTTGAATTATATCTTCCAAAATTGAATTTTAATTTGGACTAGGTGGACTGATAAAAAGATATAAAGAGATGTCTAATGAGATAATTAGATGAGAAATTTGCTCTAGTAGAGATCTAACAGAGCATTATTTGTTATCCAAACTGACAGTACATGTATTATGGATTTATTTATGGAACATTAGAACATGCAAAAAACAACTAATCACATACGGTCAACATTGACAGTAAAACAAAATATATTTACCTGTTGTATGGTGTCAATGTAATGAAGCGCACCGTGTTTGAATTGGGTTCCACCACCAGGAAAAGTAAGGTACTCGCCTGTAACTTTCACCCAATTCTGATGCCCCTTGTATTCAGCAAGCTTAGTGTGTGGAACGTTGGAATACCATATCTGAATGGAAACATTATTTTTAATTAATAAAATGTTATACCAATAATGAAAATTGACAAAGTATCCTGATTTATTTGTACCTTCTCTCTGCTTTTGGGCCATTCAATTGGGCGTTTATATCCTTCAGGAAGAGCGACAAGGCAGGTAGGAGGATCTTCAGGACATTGCCTTTCTCTATGTTCATAGTGTTTAGTGGTTTTAAGGTTCCGAATCGCCTTCAAATTGTCAAGACATGGAATGTAGTCAGGGCCGGCAGTGACATTGCAGAGTTTCCAATTGAACCCGGTAGATTGCTTGGAGGATTTTTGAGACTCAGTTTCAGACTTTGACTCTGCTGCCTGAGTTGAAAAAGATCCGGTTTGAGTTGTAGTTTCATTCAGAAGCTCTGACTGGGCCCCAGAAGGGAATACCTCATTAGAACCCTGGTTTTTGGTATTTTCATCTGTTTTCTTCTCATTAGAGCTTTCATCAGACTCTTGGTTACCACTTTGATCTGCCTTTTCTTCTGTCTTATTATCTGTTGCTTCACTCGACTCATCATTTTTATTTTCACTTGCATCTGAACCAGATTTATTATCATTTGAATCAGATTGTTCATTATCATTTGATTCAAATTTTTTCTTGCTCTCGTCAGAATCGGACTTCTTCTCACTCTCATCAGAACCTGATTTGTTATTGCTCTCATCAGAAACAGATTTCTTGCTGTCCTCATCAGAACCAGATTTGTTATTGCTCTCATCCGAATCAGATGTCTTCTTGTTCTGATTTGGATCAGTATATGTCATCTTGGTATCTTCAGGAGACTTATCTTCAGGCTTTTCATCCGATTTTTCTTCCTGCTTTTCGGGCATAACAGGATTTTTATCAGACTGCTGAGCATTGCTATCCTCCTTAGTAGCTTCCTCAGACAGATCTCCCTGCTTATCTTCAAACTTCTGAGGATTGCTATTAGTGGTGTCAGTTGCCTGATCTTTCACCTCATTCTTATTCGACTCATCTACATTTTGCACCGGAACTACAGATGATGTCATCATCCATAGCCCAACCAAGCATAGAGCAACAAACACAACAATTGTCACCGTTGAGCAGTAACTCGACGGAGATCGTTTATTGTCTATTCTGCTATATCTCGCTTGTGCCATGTTGTCACTAATCAAAAGGTGGAATTCTTCACAGATAGTTTAGACCTGGTCACAAATACAAACAACAATTAAACACAATCCACATTGTTGAAAATCGAATGCAGAATATGAAAGAATCTTTGGATAATCAATAACAGCGTCCAATCGTATAAAATCTGTAAGATTCACCATTAATATATAATGAGGTCGTTCTTGTCAAAAAAAATATATAATGAGGTCGTTAAAAAAACACATATTATTAATAATGTGAAAAAACACATAATTCAATGTAATCACAACTTAATTGTTGTCTCTCTCTCTCTCTACCAGATCTAATAGATTGATTCATGAAAGACGTGTGAGCTAGTAAATCAAAACAACGAGATAAAAAACGAATGAATAAAATTTTGCACATGAAATAGCCGAAGAAAATACAAGTTGAGCGATAAATCAAGAAACGGTGACATAGATCCACAAAAGAAAAGTGAAATGAATAAAAGGAAAAGCGCGTGAAGCGAGAATTGGATGAATGAGAATAGAAAGATATTGAATACACACGTTACCTATTAGGAAAGAAGCAGATCTGAGAGAGAATCGTTATCTCTGCATTGTGCTGTAGCGCATGAAGAAAGAAAGAAAAAGGATGAGAAGTGAAATCTTGAATTGGGATGGTGAAAGGAAGAAGAGTTATATATACGAAAGATGATGATTTTGGTGGGGTAAAGTTGATAAGGAATAATAATATTAAAATATTGGGAATTGAATGTGATGGAAATGGGTTAAGGGATAGAGTTGGATTGAGTGAAGAAACAGGGACCAAAGAAAGGAACGAACGAGAGAGTGACGGCCGCATAAAATCCGTGAAACACCATGTGGGGGGTCGCTAAATAAAGACCTAAACTGCATTAATTTGGCTTCCCTTTTTTCTTATTAAAAGCGTCAAAATATCTGTGAGCTAAATTAACAAGGTAGGTAGTATAGTATACTCGTACAACAATATATTTTCATTCTTTTTATTTTTTTCCCTATTATAGATCCTATTTTTTTAAATGAAAATAATGATCATTTTTATAAAATAATTAATGAAATTAAAATGATGGTTCTTAAAATATAATTATAAAGCTTAAAAAAAATATTTTACTTTAGAAGTGTAAAATACAATTTGCGTAGATATCTAATTATATTTTAACATGGATAAATTTTTGCGTGAACTCTCATCTAATACGTCATTCTTACACCTAACCAATTAAAACTCAACATCTTATTAAAAAAATAAAAATAAATTTATTTTTTTAAAATAAATCTAAAAACAAAAATGTATACAATCCCCTCAAAAAAAATTATACAAGATGATGTGTGAAAATCATTTTTTAACATATAAAGTGGATGAGGTGCAACACAAAAGAAAGAAATGGTACAAACAAAAAGTAAAATACTTTATACCGTATATAGGAGTGATGTAAATGTTTTTTTTAAAGGAAGGTGTGATATAAATGCTATTGCTTAATTTTGAAAATTAACTAATAATGTCTTAATCCAAGTGATAAAAGATCTGATTTTCTCAAACATGTGATTAAAAGTTCAATTTTTAACTCTTATATATATACTTTCTCCGGTCTCGTATATAAGAAGATATTTTTTTTTAAGTTCATTGAATAATTAATGTATATGTTTTACAATGTAGACCAGATACATTAATTGTTCAATAAACCTAAAAAAATAATATTTTCTTATATATGAGACCGGATGGAGTATATATGAAAAAATCTAGTTGATATAAGAGAACTCATCTCGCATGTTTTTCATATTTCTCAATTGAGATTATTCACTGTTATGCGATTGTAAAAATTCTGTACCAGTATTATGTTAAAAACAATTTTTTTACTAATTATGTTGAAAACAAATGAAAAATCATGTTCAATCAATTAAGTCAACTTTCTTTAATAACTTGTAACACGAATAATGGTGACATTCATTTACTTTTTAGATAGAATAATGGCCATGTTATGACATGATTTTGTACTTGCAGGCTGCAGCTAATCAGCTATAAAGTTTGCCGCCCATCCTTTACAATAGACTATTGAAAATACACTCCATTTGGAAGGGTATTAATTGTTGACAAGTACTAGTAATTAAGAATACTTTTTTTCTTTTTGACGAGAATAGTTAGTTAAGAATATAGTTTTTTTTTTAAAAGAAGTTAAGGATGGTAATTAAGAATAGTTATTTAACCATAATGCACTCCCTCTAAATACGAGTAATAGATGATTTCAAATCAAACAGAACATATGAGTTCTCCTTAGGAAAATGCAATACATCCATGTAAATAAAACTATACTAACCTTAAGACGGAATGCAGATATAGTACTTTTTTTTAAGGGAGATACGGTACTTTTTTTAATCGAATTATAAATTTGTTTTTTTATCAATTTATTTCTTGATATATATTAATCGTACGTGTAGGTTGTACATGGACTTGAGTAGATCTAAAACGTGGCACCCACCACCACATTTATGGGGATGTTTGTGATCTAAATATTCCTCGTTATTCTTTTTAAATAATTTTGATAACTCAAACAAGAACAAAGGAATATGCATATGATGTCGCGGATCGGTGACACAGGATGGTTAAAAAAAACGCGTAGTAAGGATTACGGAACGTGAAGTGTTAATGTGTGATGGATAATGCGATGCTATTGCTGGGTTGGCTTGGAGACCAACTGTCATAGCCGCGGTCCAGGACAGTCACAAGCTGGTTTCTTATTTCAACATTTAAGCCAATTTTTGTGACAATTTTATTTTTCTTTTTTTTTATTGATCAAAAACAATGGAGAGAGAAAAAGAAAGAGATAATAAAAACATAATACGAGTATGAAAGAGTCGTCAAAAAATATTATAAAATGGTTGTACAAATATTATTTTTCTTCTTCCAATATGTTTGATAAGGTTTCGTTGACGAGTGTTCATCGAGCGTTCGTCGAAGTTTGATAAGGTTTTGTTGACAAGTGTTCATTGAGCGTTCACCAAATACATCATTCGGTCATTATTATAAGCAAAAATTAACATTTTAGATTCATTCAATTAATGATGTATATGGTTTTTCTTATAGATCATGTACATCATTTAATGAATGAATCTAAAATGTTGATTTTTGCTTATAATAGTGACCGGAGGGTGTACTGTATTATTTAAGGATTTTAAATTATAATATTTATAATAATTTAATATTGAATGCATTTAAGGATGAATTCAAGATTAATTGTTTTTTAAGACTAAGTACTATTTCATCCAAAATAACAATTTTAATAGTTTTATTTTGGATTAGTTATATTATCCCAGATTTATTTCATTTGTGCTAACTTGTGTCCTGAGAGCACATGTTAAGGAACTCAAAATAACAATTTTACATTAGAAAACATAATATTTTCACTTTTAAGAAGTTGAATGCACGAGTTTTGATACATATATTTTTATAATGAGTTCTTTAACATGCGTCTTTGAGGACACAAGTTAACATTTGTCAATTATTTATAACCCTTACAATTGCTAATTACTAGAACAAAATGAGTTGTCAACTTCCTCTAACATTTCATCCTTATAAACATCTTTCATACGTAAAAAAAAATCGAGAAAAAATTGGTGTCGTTGTAGCCAAACCAAGCCTTATGATTGATTCATCTATAATTGCATTAGAAATTAAAATATTTGATTCTTTTGATAAATAATTTATTAATTTGGAATCCTTAAAGAGTGTTACAGAGGGGCTCGTTAACATTATTCGTGATAAAAAGATCTGAATGTCTCGTTAGCTAGTAGGGCCAGATGAATTTATAGTAGAAAAATTTGTCAAAATAAACTTACAACATACGACAAAAGTTAATTGATAACAAG
Source organism: Medicago ruthenica (assembly GCA_018208015.1). NCBI lineage: Eukaryota > Viridiplantae > Streptophyta > Magnoliopsida > Fabales > Fabaceae > Medicago > Medicago ruthenica. Next base: position 89,093,432 of record CM031374.1, on the reverse strand, counting down.
TAAATTAACTGATTGAGTTTGAGCAGTTTAACGGTTGAACTGATTCAAAATGCAAAATGGTATAAAAAAATGTTTTTAATGAATATTTAAACGTTTTCAGTTAAGACAATAAGGATTAAAAATGAAGGAAAATATGATACACTACGAACCAAATGTTATTTGAAGTATTATTTTAAAAAACACCCTAAATTTGTGAAAAAAAAATAGACCAAATGCATTTTCAAATCTTTTAAGTTTAACATTTGTACTGAATTAGTCGTTTATGTTTTTTTATACCAAACTAGTAACATACCCGTGCATCTGCACGGGTACCTTTAGGTCAGGATGAATTTGATAGTTCTAAATTAAAATTGAAAAATAGTTTTTGTGTATGTTTAAATAATTTTGATTATGTAAGTTTAATGTATGAAATATATTGATTTTTTTAAAATAATACAAATAAATTTAGTAAAGAAAGTATTGGAATTGTTTTTTTTTTAAGTAAAAAATATTGGAATTGTGCTGTATGAGTTTTATGTAGTTATTTATGTTTATTTATGTATAATAATGACAGAATGTCTCTTGTATAATAATTATTTTAAAATTTATATCAATGACAACATGACACATGTATTATAATTACTTTAAGTTTTTTTACATAATTGATCCTTTGAGAAAATGTAGAAAATTTTATGTTCATCATCCTCCTTTTACTTCATCAATATTCATACAAAACCCAGAAGAAGAAAAAATCTCTCAAGTTTTTCTCTCTATCTCCCTCCGAGAACCTCTTTATTGTACTTAACCAAAAACATCTTTATTTTTCTCTTTCATCTCCATCATCCTTGTGTTCATCAACCTCTATTATCGTCACATTAATATTCACTGCCGTTTACAGCAAATTCCAAAAAAATATCAAAACTCGGAAAAATTGCAAAGTTTATCATCTTCATATTCATTCATCATCTCACAGCAAGATCCCATGATATCATACAAAACAAAGATCAAATGAAAGAAAGGACAATGATTCAAACAAGTAAGGAAAAAACATAATCAAAACAAATGACGAAAATAAGCTGTAATAAAAAAAGGAGAAGGAAGGAACAATGGGTAACATGCAGAAACAATTTTACTTGCATTCTCAAATGGGTTATTTAATTTCCTTCATTTACAATATTCTGAGGCAAAATCACAACAAGGGTTGATGAAACCTCGAGTTGAACATGTAAATTTGAACTAAAAGCTTCAAAATTTCTTTAGAAGAGATGCTTGGTTCTGAATTTTTTTTTAAAAGAAATTATATTTCTACAATAATTTTGTGACAACTTTTTCTTTTATAGTCACGTTATGTTTTTACTTTCTCTCTATATTGTTTTGGTTTTCGTGTCAATACATATTTTTCTTTGTAAATTTATGATTGTCACATAAGTTGTCGCATAAATAGTTGTTCAAATAGCACGTATCTTTCTTTAAACCCTAAATGTTATAATTTGAGTGTGTGTTTCTTTTTGAGAGGGTGGAAATTAGAGAGTTTAACTCAGTTGATAGATACACTGCACAATATATATAGAGATTGAGGTTGGATATCTTAACACCTTATTTATTAACTTAAAAAAAGTGAATTTCTAACCACTAAACTACTTGAACAAAAAAGGAAAAACAAATTAAAGATGGGGAAGATGATTATTATTTTGGAGGTCATGCTAAGAAGTGTCCTTTGTTAAGAAGGCAAAAATGGAAATAAGTGACAAATTTAAGGTAAAAAGAGTTATCTTTTAAAGTTTATAGGTGTTAAATACACCATATTTAAGATAAAATTTCTTTTTTGAATTTCTCACAGGTGCTCTTAGAGCACGTGTTAGTATTTTTTCTTATTTTGGATCTAAAGATGGAGATGGAATGAAGGGTGAATTTTTTCTGAATTTCAAGATGATAATGATTACGAAGACAATAGAAAAAAATGAAGATTTTTTTAAGAATTTCGATTTTTTTTATTTGGTAATAAAAACAATTAAGAAATATGTAATTTACTGTGTTGGACATACCATGTCAGTAATTAACGGTCATAATGCAACTGGTAAAAAGACAAATGTTACTATATAATCAAAATTATATAATTTTTTATTAAGATAACTAAAACTACTAATAATCAAAATTGTGTGTGTGAAGTTGTTGACCTTCAAATGTATTTAATATCCATCACTTATCAACTCATTTATGATAATGTGTCACACTTCTCAAAAATCATCACGCTAACTCATGATCAAAACTAAACAATCTAGCGTCTCGTCTTCTGCTATTAATTACTCCTTTTGTCCCATAAGTCTCATTTGAAAGTCTACTCCCTAGATATAAGTCCATGTACAAATTACTATGTGTATTTATTACTTTTTCCCTAAACATATATTTAATTAATATTACTAACTTCTACTCCTTCCGTTCATTTTTAAGTGTTTTTTTTTAGAAATTTTTTGTTTATATTTAATTGTCACTTTCAAATTTCAATGTAAAATTAAATGTTATTTTACCAATATTACCCTTAGTGATTTATTGCGGAGAGAGAAATATATGAAATGACATTAAACGAATAAGGCTATTATAGTAAAAGTATAAATTATTTTATCAAAAGTAATAATATTTATTGATTGTCTTGGTTTATGTAAAATGTCAAAAAGTGGCAATTAAAAAGAAACATAGGTAGTATTAAAATATGAAAAGTCAAATTAAATACACATATAAACAAATGACAATTTAGTAAAATTCACACGCAAACATGACATATTAACTCTACAATCAACTTTTTTGTAATACGTGTGAAATTAGTCAAGAGCTTATAATAATGGACAGGGAGGGAGTAATTAATTAAAGTTGCTTCATTCATGATCCAAACTTATGCTCTTGACACTTGAACGTGCACGTCATAAACAAATGTTTCCATTTAGATCGTCATGCTACCTAAATCCTAATGCATCATCTTACGAAAACACGATAACACCCTTAATCATTTTGTTACATGACAAATATATATATATATATATATATATATATATATATATATATTTAGGTGGAGTGTTATCCTCCAAAAACTTGGATATATGATATTTGTATGTGTGTGTGTATATATATATATATATAATTTATTTTAGTATATGTTAGGTTTTTTAAATTGATAAAAAAAATTAATCTTAATGTATATTTAAATTATTTAATTTTGCAATTAACGAAAAATATAAAATCAAACTTATAATTTGGTTAATGTTTTATCATATTTTTTGTTTAGAAATTTGATTTTTTTTTATGTTTATCAAATTAAAATTTTAATCTAGGTTTTTTATGTTTATCATTGACAATACTTACTCTCTTTCTTTTTATAAAAATTAATTTTAAAGTTTTATATATAATCACTCTATTAATTTGTATGATATTATCATGACATGTAATAAAAACAATACAAACATATAAATATTAGATTATTCCCAAGATATTTATGTTTAAGTCTATATAAACATAAGATTATAACTTAAGGATAGTAGTTAAGTTATATTATCTAGATTTAAAATTTAACAACTTTGATAACATTTGATATTGTCTTGTTTACAAAGTTCATCCTAACGTATTATTTTCCATAAATCCATTAAGCTCAACAGAGTATTTCCAATCTAGTAACAAACCCGTGTTGACGCACGAGTACAGTAAAATTTTGTTGTTTGAAAAATTTAAGAATTTGTCTATAATCCTTATGAATTTGTTTATAATACTTTAATGTTCTTAAATTGAAAGATTTTATTTATAATTAATTGTTTGGTTTTGAATTAAATTGTATATTTTACTTGTATGCTAAGGGTAATTAATTGGAACTTTAGGATAGTGTGTTAATATTGGTACGTAATAAATGGTAGAGATTATTAGTAAACCGCAAAATGAAATATATTTCAATAGTAGATCATATGACAAAATATTGTTAATACCTTATATATTCTACAAATATTATTTTACACGAAATACACGACAAACATAACAATTGTTTATTGAAAATTTAAATCTAACAGTGCAACCCGGTCGAAAGACATTGCTTTGGGAAAATTTATTGCACACATGTCCTAGTTTGGTAGTTAATTTCTGATCATTATTGACAATGATATCCACAGTTTGACTGTCTCCATTGTCTCCACGTAGAGTTATACTGTCATAAATGTTGTGCTTTAGATAATTCCTAAATTTACATGGTAATTTCTGCATAAGAAAATAATAATTTATAGGCTTAGCATATTATAAATTATGATTAGATGAAAAATAAAATGCAGTATAATTTGTAAATGTGGTATACTTAAACCATATATGTTCTCTGCAAGATTAGGTATTTAAAAGTGTAAATTTGTTCACTGAATAAATATTATTATAATTCCATTTATATAGGTAAATTAAAAGATTTAATGTATATATTTAATGTTGGTATAGAAACATTGTAATATAGTAGCATGATTTAGGTAAACATAAGCGTATTATTGAGATTGTGTTGTAATTGAAAGTTACTGTTTAGTTTGTTAACAATCGATGATTGTTTTTAAAATTTGTCAACTTAAAAAAACGTTAAAAATTGCAATGGACAAATATAGTTATTGTAGTATACATTGTTAGTAAATGATCGATTTAAATTAAACATTTGAGTTGTAATTAAATTAAAAATTGAAAGATGTAAAATGTTTGTATTTTGGTATAGTACATAAAAAATATTAATGTAGTATAGAAAATATAAATTGAAAAAATTTACGAAATTTGATATTAATGTATTAATGTTTGTATTTTTTTTAAATTTGATATCCTGCATTGACAAAATTTACAAAATATTAATTCTAGATTTAAATTATTTGACTTATGTGAGGTATTATATTTGGAATTTATACATCAAAGGAGTTATTATATAATTTTAGAATTTTTTATATGCAAGTTTAAACAATAATAATATCAACTTATATAATTTTAGAATATGTTTGCCAATCTGTCATGTGAACAATAATCATCTTAAAAATTTATAAGTGACAACATGTCCCGTGTATAATTATTATTTGGCTTAAATGCAGTTTTACCCACCTATTTTGACTCAAACTGGATTTTACCCCCCATATTTTAAAACTCGGATTTTTAGCCCCCCTATTTTATATTTTTCAGGATTTTACCCCAACCACATTTTAACACATATTTGTTGATGCCACATATGTATTGCTTTAATTAAAAAAAATTAAAAAAAAGGAAATGGAAAACAACAAAAGAGGAAGAACACGTGAGCTGCAAAACCCAGAATCAAAAGTCCATATATAATCAAAGTCCTTATAAGTTTTATCTCCTCCTTATAACTAAACTTCATAAATTCATCCTTAAATTCCAAAACTCTTACCTCTCTTATTCTTCTTCAATTAGATTTACTCCCTCCTTACTTTCCTCTCAATTTCTGCAATTTTCCCCCATTTCTATTCTCAAGTCTCAATTTTCATACATGTTGTTCACTTTGATTTTCTTCAAAAGTTTCGATTTTTACAATATCTACATGAGATTTGATTCGAATTGTTTTAACTTGAGGTGTTTTTCTTCTTTTCTTCAATTTTTACTGTGATAAAGTTGAAATCAGTTACTGTTGTTGTACCCAAAATAATCGATATTGTTGTTTTAGCTTTTCCATATCTGAATCGAAGAAGGAGAAAATTTGGATGTTTAATAGTTTAATGGATTGATGTTGTTGCAAGTTGTTACCATTGTTGATGATGGTGTTGTTAGAAGCAGAAAATTCTAGATGTTGATGGTTGAATGTTTGGGTTTCAAAGAGAACCTGTTGTGCTGTTGCTGCACCTCAACAAACACAGCAGCATTCTTTTAGAAGAATCATATTTTTTTAATACCCTTTTGAATTTGTGAGTTTTTTTGTAGTGTTTATTGATGATTTAGTGTTTGTTTGGATACCCTTTTACAGATCTGAAATTAAACGAAAGAATCTCTTTACCATTATTCCCTCTTCTTTCAATTGTAGATCTAAAACGTGATTTGTTGGATTTTTTGTTCTTTGATGGATTTTGAATTTAGTTCATATTGGGAGTGAAGATAAGAATGAGAAGGATTGAGAGTTGGAGTGGAAGTGAGAGTGAGATTGAGTGATTTGAGAAAAAAAAAATCAGCAAGTCAATTCATGATGGGTGTTGATGGTGAATGTTGATGGGTATTGGTGTTGATGATGATCACGCGCCTTTCCTTCTTTTTGGCTTAAATGCACATCAGCACTGCCACATCAACAAATATGTGTTAAAATGTGGTTGGGGGTAAAATCCTGAAAAATATAAAATAGGGGGGCTAAAAATCCGAGTTTTAAAATAGGGGGTAAAATCCAGTTTGAGTCAAAATAGGGGGGGTAAAACTGCATTTAAGCCTTATTATTTTTAACTTTTTAGAAATGATAACTTGTCCATTGTGTAATTATAATTTTATCATAAGTATTTGCAATGACTTATCACATATATAAAAATAATTTTAAAGTTTATATATAATAATATTTTTATAATATGTATGAGTGATAACCTGTCTTGTGTATAATAATTATTTTAAAATTTATATCAATAAAAAAAACTTTGCCCATGTATTATAACTATTATAAATATTTTGTCAAAAAAAAACATGTCATTTATACAACAATTAGTTTTAAATTTTTAGCAGTAACAACTTGTGCATAATAATAATTTCAAAATTTGTATTAGTGACGACCTGTCTCGTGTATAATAATAACTTTTAAGTTTTTACCAACGACACTTTTTCAAGAGTATAATAATCATTTTAAAAGGTTATCAGTGATAACTTGTCATGTGTATAATATCATTTTAAAAATTTATTAGTGACAACATGTACCGTGTATAATTATTATTTTTAACCTTTTTTGAGTTATAACTTGTCATGTGTATAATAATAATTTTATAATATATATTAGCGACGATAACTTGTCATGTGTCTTAAATTGCTATATAATAATAGTTTTATAATATATATCAGCGATGATTTGTATAGTGTATAATAATTATTTTAAAATTTATATAAAAGACAACATTGCTCGTGTATTATAATTTTTAAATTTTTTTATCAACGACAATGTAACACCCATAATAAGATTGCCTAGGATCTTATACGAGTATTAAAATTTCGTACTGGATACATTAATTTACAATATAAAATTCATCCACATATTACATAACATTGTAATATTACAAATCCAAAGTTTATACAACATCTCAAAAACATATACATCAGATGTACAATCCATATAGTACAAACAACCATAACTTAAAACAACAGCACGATCAGTCCGTAGCCTTCTCCTTACCCTTGTTGCGTGCTAATTGCGATCCTGCCTGTGAACCTGCACCAGAAGGAATGGGATGAGACATAATGTCTCAGTGAGCTCTACCCAACCTACTGTTTGGCAACCACAGGGAACCTAGGGTCGCCATGCCTACCTTGGCAATTTAGGGGAATTCTAGAATCGCCAAGTCTTTAAACCTGCCTATGACTTTATCTATAATCTTTCTTTAACTGTAAAACTCTCTATAACTATAACTTTTACTATGACTGTATAACATAAAGCAATAAAGTGTTTTATGTTAGCTGTTAGCGTTGAACAAACAATTAATCTGAGTTCATTTTACGGAGTGCGGCCCGGGTGGAGTAACCCCGAGGACAGCTCCCTATGAACCGGTGAAACTCCTATCATATCAGGCTATCACCGGACTCCCTATGAAATTGCATGTGGATAACCCTCTCGGAGAGATCCCATCCGGCGAATCCCGGAGTCTGCTGAACATGCCTTTGACTTTGAATTATTATTATACTTTGACTTTGATAAAGAGTGTATAAACATATATACTTGCCTGTTACTTTGATCCTATAAACATTTCTGTAATCTATATCCTGTAATCTATGATCTGTAACCTATAAATCCTCGATTTATCGTTTCCATAAACCAACTATGATCTTGGGGAACTAATACTATAAACTTGTCTTTAACTATGATTATCAAGGTATCCTACTCTCATTGCCCATAGGCTTGCACATACTTAACATGTATACGGAGTTGCTTAGTAAGGGATAATCCCATTACTAGCTTCTAAACTCCTCTACATAACTTAAAATATTGAGTAATCATCCCCCTATGCCATTCCTATTACCTATCCAACCTTATATGCATTTCTATGCTCAAAAACATGAATTTGGGTGGCTGAACAATCGGGGGCCGATTTGCTAACATCGGGGGCCGAATTTTCACGCGACAAAAACTGGATTTCTAGGCTTGAAATCGGCGGCCGAAATTACAAAATCGGGGCCCGATTTTCAGCTTCAGACAGCATAGAACATGAACAAAACGTGATTTCCACCCCTTTGGGTTGAACCACTCATACCCAGGCATCAAAACATCCCAAGAGACGAATTTCTAAGGCATAGAGATAGATTATATCATGATTAATCAAGGATTTCTAAACAAAAGAGAGAAAGGGCACAAATCCTCAAACTTTCTCATAAATACCAAAACCTTTAAAACTTAACAAAGATTCTCAAAAAGGGTTCTATAACCCAAGAGAGCTCACCTCAAGATGGGTTTGATGTTGGCTTAAACCTTAGCTTCAAGTCCCAAAACTCTACTCAAGAGAACTTCTATTTCCTTGGCTTTCTTCTTGCTCCAAACTCTCAAACCAAGCTCACATGCCACACAAAGGTTTAAGTGAAGTTTAATTGGATTATTGGGTGATGATTGATGAGATGATGATGAAGAAGTAGAAGGGCGAAAATGGGAGAAGGAAGGGGAGAAATTTTCTGTTTTTGGGAGCTTAAGAAAATGAGTAGAAACTCCAAAATTTTTCATATATATCCATTTGCCATATTCCCCTTATTTACAACTATGCCATTGCTTGCTAACGATGATTCTAACACGTTTAACTGATACTTCTAAGCGGGATATTACACTCTACCCCCCTTAAAGAAATTTCGTCCTCGAAATTTAGAAATTACCTGTAAAAAGATGCGGGTAGCTCTCCATCATCTCTGATTCCAATTCCCATGTGGCTTCGCCATAGGGAGAACCTTTCCATATAACTTTGACAATCGGAATCTCTTTGTTCCTCAATGCTTTAACATCACGTTCAACAATCCGTTCCGGTTCGGGTCGAAAAGTCAAATCTGATCTCAAGTCGATAGTCTCTAACTCCACTGGTTGGTGAGGATCAGGAATGAACTTCCTTAGCTGCGAAACATGGAAAACATCATGTAATCCTGACATCGCCGGTGGCAGAGCCAATTGATAAGCTGCTGGTCCAACACGTTTAAGTATCTCAAATGGCCCAATAAATCTTGGACTCAATTTCTTTGTCCTGAAAACACCTCGTAGTCCCAGCTTAGGGGTAACTTTCAAGAAAACATGATCTCCTACTTCGAACTCTAGAGGTCTTCGCCTCTTGTCCGCATAACTCTTCTGTCGACTTTGAGCAGTTCTGATCTTATCCTGAATGGATTTAATCTTCAAAGTGGTTTCCTGAATAATCTCAGGTCCCAAAATACTTTTATCTCCAACCTCTGACCAACAAAGCGGTGTTCTACACCTCCTGCCATACAATGCCTCATACGGTGCCATTCCGATACTAGAATGGTAACTATTATTATACGAAAATTCAATCAAAGGCAGATGGTGATTCCAGTTTCCTCCATCCTCTAAAATGCATGCACGTAACATATCCTCCAATGTCTGTATAGTTCTCTCTGATTGTCCATCTGTTTGAGGATGATGGGACGTACTCAACTTTAACCTTGTCCCCAAAGCTTTCTGAAAAGCCTTCCAAAAGTGAGAAGTGAAGATAGGATCTCTATCTGACACTATACTGGTCGGAACACCATGAAGTTTCACAATCTCCGCTATGAACAATTCTGCGTACTGAGCAGCCCTGTAAGTAGTCCTAACCGGTAAAAAGTGAGCAGACTTAGTTAACCGATCGACAACTACCCAAATCGAATCATGTCCCCGTTGAGTCCGAGGTAGCCCTGTCACAAAATCCATAGAGATTTCTTCCCATTTCCACTGAGGGATCTCCAATGGTACAAGCATCCCTGCCGGCCTCTGATGTTCAATTTTCACTTGTTGACACACAATACAACGTGATACGAATTCTGCAATGTCGTTCTTCATCCCTGGCCACCAATATTCCTTCTTTAAATCTTGGTACATTTTAGTGGTACCCGGATGAATACTGAAACTACTCTTGTGTGCCTCTTCCAAAATCAACCTTTTTAAACTAGTATCATTAGGAACACAAACTCTACCTTCAAATAGCAGAGTACCATCCGAAGCCCTTGAAAATTCTGGCTGACCAATCCTCCTCTGAAGATTCACATCTGATTCTTGAGCTTGCGCGATTCGAGACCGCAAATCACAAGTAACTTCTAATCTTTGCAACATGACGCCATCATCCATTTCTGTAACGCTGAGATTAAGATCTCGAAATTTCTCATACAAACCACAGGTATGCATCATCACTTCTGCTTTAATCAAAGATTTCCTGCTCAAGGCGTCCGCAACTACATTCGCCTTTCCAGGGTGATACTTTAACTCGAAATCAAAATCCTTTAAATATTCCATCCATCTTCTCTGCCTCATATTCAGTTCCCGTTGATCAAACAAATACTTTAAACTTTTGTGGTCGCTGAACAAGTCAAATTGTGCTCCATATAAATGGTGCCTCCACACTTTCAAAGCAAAAACTATTGCCGCCAACTCAAGGTCATGAGTGGGGTAATTCTCCTCGTGAGATTTAAGCTGTCGAGAAGCATAAGCTATAACATTACCTTCTTGCATGAGCACACTGCCCAGTCCTTTAGAGGACGCATCACAATAAACCACGTATTTCTTTTCAGGGTCAGGTATTGCTAATACTGGAGCCTTGGATAATTTCTTCCTCAAAGTCCGGAAACTTTTCTCACAATCTTCGTCCCAGACGAACGGCACATCTTTCCTTGTGAGGCGTGTCAATGGCAAAGCAATCTGTGAAAATCTCATAATAAATCTTCGGTAGTAACCTGCTAAACCCAGGAAACTCCGAACCTCTGTTACACTCGTTGGTCTGGCCCAATTAAGGACAGCTTCAACCTTTGATGAATCAACTGACACTCCTCCTTTAGAAATAACATGCCCCAAAAACTGGATTTCTGATAACCAAAATTCACATTTGCTGAATTTTGCATATAACTGATTTTCTCTGAGAATGTCCAAAACAATCCTCAGATGTTGAGCATGTTCCTGTGAGTCCCTCGAATAAATCAAAATATCATCTATGAAGATCACAACAAACTGATCCAGGTAAGGCTGGAAAATCCTATTCATGTAGTCCATAAACACAGCTGGAGCATTAGTCACTCCAAACGGCATAACCAAAAATTCATAATGTCTGTAACGTGTTCTGAACGCCGTCTTAGACACATCTGACGATTTGATACGAATCTGGTGGTATCCTGATCTGAGATCAATCTTTGAAAACACTGCTGCTCCTTTGAGTTGATCCAAAAGATCATCAATCCTCGGTAACGGGTACTTATTCTTAATAGTTACTTTATTCAACCGACGGTAGTCAATGCACAATCTCATGCTACCATCCTTCTTCTTAACCAACAACACTGGCGCACCCCAAGGTGACACACTGGGCCTGATGAAATGTTTCTGAATCAAGTCTTCTAACTGAGACTTCAATTCCTTTAACTCTGATGGTGACATTCTATAAGGCGCCACTGAAACTGGCTCAGATCCTGGGATAAGATCAATGGAAAACTCAACTTCCCGTTCAGGGGGTAAACTGCTTATCTCTGAAGGAAAAACATCCAAATATTCATTAACAACAGGAATGTCACTGGGACTCAGTTCTGACTCTGAAGTCACAGTAACCATTACATAAAAACCCCTGTCCTGTGCACACATAAGTTGGGTAAGCTGATGAGTGCGGTTGATTAACTCTGATAAAGCCACGCCTTCAGTCGTATCATCCGTAGGCATAAAGATACACTTTTCCGCACATCCTATATACACATGATTAGCAGATAACCAATCCATACCTAGAATCACATCAAGCTGTATCATAGGAAGACACACCAAATCTATGTAGTATGTCTTACTAGATACAGTGATCGGGCAGTTTTCACATATAAAGCTAGCTACAACTCCGCCCTCAGTAGCGGTAGATACCGTCATAGGAGGTATCAATGGTGACATAGACAATTGCAATGCTTCTACACACTTGTAAGAAATAAATGAACATGTTGCACCACAATCAAAAAGCACTTTAACTGGAGTTTGGCCTAAGTAACACATACCGGCAATTAAATCTTCATTTGCCAAAGCCTTCTGACCATCAAGGGAGTACACTCTACCCTTACTCGTTGTAGTTCCTTCAGCTCCACTCTTATTCTTTCTTTCTGGACAATTAGCAAAAACGTGCCCCGGCTGCCTACACCAGAAACACACACCCGTACGTCTCATGCATTCACCACGATGTAATTTTCCACAGTATTTGCAAGTGTCATTCGCCTGTGGTGTAAATGACTGTTTTCCCCTTTTTGGAGAACCCTTAGGCTTGTTCTCTTGATACCTATCTGGAAACTTTCCCTTTCTCTTTTCATATGCTGCAGCTTTCTCTTTCGCGGTCTTGGCAAAACCCGCCTCCGCAACCAAACTATCATGAACCATCTCGTCATAGCTAGTATTCCTTTGTAGACTCACGGCTGTATCAATCTCACCTCTCAGCCCACGCCTATACTGATTCATCTTCCAATTTTCATTAGCGGCATACTCGTTGTGAGAGGAGTAGTACGATAACTCTTCAAACTTCTTTGTGAACTCGGTGACTGACATGCCACCTTGTTTCAGCTCAAGAAATTCCTGTTCTTTCTTCACTTTATAAGACATCGGGATATACTTCTCTATCATAGCTTCCTTGAAGTTATCCCAGTTAATCTCCGTGTCATTAGCTATCATTCGGCGTTGAGCAGATTCCCACCAATCTTCTGCTGCGCCTCTGAACTGGTTAGTAGCCAACAAAACTTTACTTTCCTCAGGGCAATCCACCATCCGGAACACTTTCTCTATCTGTTTCAGCCATCTCTTGGCCTCTGGAGGTTCACCTTCCCCATTGAACTCAGGAGGGTGATTTCTGTTAAACTCCCGGTAGGACGGATTCGCCACTGCTGGTGGTGGTGTCTGTTGTTGAGCACCTTGTCCATGGTGCATCATTCCCATCCATTCTTGCTGAGCCTGAGCCTGTTGTTGGGCTTGCTGCTGCATCATAAGCATCATCTGCTGATGCTGTAACGCAGCCTGAGCTTGCTGCTCTTGGTACTGTTGCTGCAACGCCTGCTGCTGTTGCATCATTTGAGCCCAAAATTGCATATTAGGGTCTCCTCCGGCTTCCTCAGCATTAGCCTGATTCGATCTAGGCCTGCCAGGACCTCTTCTCCTCCCAGACATATTATCCTAACTGTCATACACAAGTCAAAGTGATCAGTTTCAACCAGATATAACATTTAGAATAATGTCCCGGATCCAAGAGATCCACAAACTTGAATTGTATTTTAATGACCCAAGGCACGGTCTGAATCGACCTGCTCTGATACCAAATTGTAACACCCATAATAAGATTGCCTAGGATCTTATACGAGTATTAAAATTTCGTACTGGATACATTAATTTACAATATAAAATTCATCCACATATTACATAACATTGTAATATTACAAATCCAAAGTTTATACAACATCTCAAAAACATATACATCAGATGTACAATCCATATAGTACAAACAACCATAACTTAAAACAACAGCACGATCAGTCCGTAGCCTTCTCCTTACCCTTGTTGCGTGCTAATTGCGATCCTGCCTGTGAACCTGCACCAGAAGGAATGGGATGAGACATAATGTCTCAGTGAGCTCTACCCAACCTACTGTTTGGCAACCACAGGGAACCTAGGGTCGCCATGCCTACCTTGGCAATTTAGGGGAATTCTAGAATCGCCAAGTCTTTAAACCTGCCTATGACTTTATCTATAATCTTTCTTTAACTGTAAAACTCTCTATAACTATAACTTTTACTATGACTGTATAACATAAAGCAATAAAGTGTTTTATGTTAGCTGTTAGCGTTGAACAAACAATTAATCTGAGTTCATTTTACGGAGTGCGGCCCGGGTGGAGTAACCCCGAGGACAGCTCCCTATGAACCGGTGAAACTCCTATCATATCAGGCTATCACCGGACTCCCTATGAAATTGCATGTGGATAACCCTCTCGGAGAGATCCCATCCGGCGAATCCCGGAGTCTGCTGAACATGCCTTTGACTTTGAATTATTATTATACTTTGACTTTGATAAAGAGTGTATAAACATATATACTTGCCTGTTACTTTGATCCTATAAACATTTCTGTAATCTATATCCTGTAATCTATGATCTGTAACCTATAAATCCTCGATTTATCGTTTCCATAAACCAACTATGATCTTGGGGAACTAATACTATAAACTTGTCTTTAACTATGATTATCAAGGTATCCTACTCTCATTGCCCATAGGCTTGCACATACTTAACATGTATACGGAGTTGCTTAGTAAGGGATAATCCCATTACTAGCTTCTAAACTCCTCTACATAACTTAAAATATTGAGTAATCATCCCCCTATGCCATTCCTATTACCTATCCAACCTTATATGCATTTCTATGCTCAAAAACATGAATTTGGGTGGCTGAACAATCGGGGGCCGATTTGCTAACATCGGGGGCCGAATTTTCACGCGACAAAAACTGGATTTCTAGGCTTGAAATCGGCGGCCGAAATTACAAAATCGGGGCCCGATTTTCAGCTTCAGACAGCATAGAACATGAACAAAACGTGATTTCCACCCCTTTGGGTTGAACCACTCATACCCAGGCATCAAAACATCCCAAGAGACGAATTTCTAAGGCATAGAGATAGATTATATCATGATTAATCAAGGATTTCTAAACAAAAGAGAGAAAGGGCACAAATCCTCAAACTTTCTCATAAATACCAAAACCTTTAAAACTTAACAAAGATTCTCAAAAAGGGTTCTATAACCCAAGAGAGCTCACCTCAAGATGGGTTTGATGTTGGCTTAAACCTTAGCTTCAAGTCCCAAAACTCTACTCAAGAGAACTTCTATTTCCTTGGCTTTCTTCTTGCTCCAAACTCTCAAACCAAGCTCACATGCCACACAAAGGTTTAAGTGAAGTTTAATTGGATTATTGGGTGATGATTGATGAGATGATGATGAAGAAGTAGAAGGGCGAAAATGGGAGAAGGAAGGGGAGAAATTTTCTGTTTTTGGGAGCTTAAGAAAATGAGTAGAAACTCCAAAATTTTTCATATATATCCATTTGCCATATTCCCCTTATTTACAACTATGCCATTGCTTGCTAACGATGATTCTAACACGTTTAACTGATACTTCTAAGCGGGATATTACAGACAACATGTCTCATGTATAGTACTTATTTTAACTTTTTCGTTCAGTTATAAATTGTATTTATATGTAACTATATTTTCATGTTTATATTGAAGTTGTTCGGTGTATCAAGGTTAGTTTAGTTAGGGACAATTTATCCCGTGCATTTGAGTTATTTCTGAAATTTTAGTCACTGCCCACTTCTCCCATGCATTTCAAAGTTATTTACGAAAATTTTGTCAATGTCTATTTATCCTGTGCATTTAAGTTGATAAGGGTTCAATATAATTGTAGAATTGAAGTGAGATGATATTCTAAAAAGTATAAACATTTTACCAGGAACAATTTTTTTATAAATGACAACTTGTCCTTGTGCATCAGAGTCAGTTTAGTCAGCGACAACTTATCGCGTGCATTTGAGTTAATTTTGAAATTTTATTAGTTAAAACGTGTCAAGTCCATAATAGTTTAATTTAATCAATGTCAACTTATCTTGTGCATTTTGTTAATGACAACTTGTCTTGTGCAAGATAATTCTGTTTAATCAATGTCAATTTCCCCATGCATTTTAGTTATTTTTGAATTTTTAGTCAATGCCCACTTATCCTATCTATTTTAGTTTATGAGCGTTCAATATCACTGTAGAATAGAAGTAAGGTGATATTTTAAACAGTATAAACTCTTTTATAAATGACAACTTGTCCCATGAATCAAGGTTAATGTAGTCAATGACAACTTATCTCGTCCGTTTGATTTAACTTTGAAATTTTATTCAATGCCCACTTTTCCTCATGCATTTCAGTTCTATACTTAATTTAGTCAATGTCCACTTATTTCGTCCATTTTAGTTGATGAGCGTTTAATATCATTGTAAATTGAAGTGAAGTGATATTCTAAATAGTAGAAATTCTTTAGCAGGAACGATCTTTTATAAATGACAACATGTCCCGTATATCAAAGTTAGTTTAGTAAGTAACAACTTATTTCGTGCATTTGAGTTAATTCTTAAATTTCATTAGTGGAAATTTGTCAAGTGCTAATAGTTTAATGGCTAAAATATTAAAAGGTCCCTGCAAATATGCCTCATTTGGCTTTTGATCCTTGTAAATTTTTTTTTTGTTTTTCGTCCTTGCAAAATATTTTGTTTTTTAAAATAGTCCCAGCGCCCATTGAAATTGCTAGGTGGCGCTCTGATGCTGACGTGGCAGCATGCTTACTGTGCATAACGTGGCACTTATGCATAGTCAGCATGCTGCCACGTCAGCACTTATGCACAGTCAGCATGCGTCACGTCAACATCAGAGTGCCAACTAGCAACTTCAATGGGCCAAGGGACTATTTTAAAAAACAAAATATTTTGCAAGGACGAAAAACAAAAATTTTTTTTACAAGAACCAAAAGCCAAATGAGACATATTTGCAGGGACCTTTTTAATATTTTAGCCTAGTTTAATTTAATAAATGTCTACTTCTCTTGTGTATGATAATTCTATATAATCAATGTGAACCTCTCCAATGCATTTTAATTGAAAAGAGTTAAATATTTTTATAGAATTGAAACAATGTGATAGTCTAGATAGTATAAACATTTTAGCAGGAACAAATTTTTCAATGTATAATGATATTATGCACTACTATGACTGCCTCACGCACTATTCCACCATCACCATATTCGCTTATAGGATCTTCTTGACGCATATTGTATAAATAGTGGTAATCCAACATAACATTTTATTTTCTTAAAAATGTTAAAAAAAGGTCAAATATAATCTAATGTTAAAAATGTTAAAAAAAGGTCAAAAATAATGCAGACATTTCTTTTTTCAACAGTAAGATGGACCCACAATAATTAATTTTTTTTGCGATGCACATTTTTTTAAGAAGGGCAATTTTATATTTTCTACATACAAAAGTTTTCTTTTACTTTACCGTTAAATTGATGATTTATTTTCTTGTACTTGCATCAACGACACACATTGTTTTTTGACACGTTATATAGATTACACGTTGTTGTAATCTATATTCATTGTATAAATCTCAAATAATGACACCCATTGCAGATAAATTTTTTAATAAATTGATTAAAGATCCACATTTTTCAACATTGGATCGATTAAAAAATACAAATAATTTTTGAAATAGATCTCCCTTTTTAATTTTGACTAATTGATCATAACTATTGATTAAGAGTACACATAATACTTAATTTACTTCTAATTGTAAACACTCATCAATTTTTTTTCACACTTTCACTAGGCATTTATATATATATATATATATATATATATATATATATTTTTTTTTTTTGAGGGATCAGCCATTTATATGTTTTTACCCTTTCACTTTTAAGTTTTTTAATTTATCTCTCTCACCCTATTTTTACACAAATACTCATTTGTTGATTTTATTCTCTCTCTTTACCAAATGAATGAATCTGAGAAGCTCTCCTCCTCTAAGAAACCCTAGCCGCCGTCGATTCACTGTTCACGGCCTCCAGAATCAATCTCCGGCTGCCTCTGGCTCAACCACACTCATAATCTTGATCTATTCCTTATCCTCTATCAATTTATTAAATTTATTTTCAGATCAAATAGATTTGTAAACATCTCAACCACCACCTTCTCGGCTAGATCTCGGCCAACATAGACAACCTTTTGAAAAATCATCACCAAAAAAAGACTCTCCTCCATCCCCTTTACAAAACCCGCAAAAAAGATCATAATTTGAAATACCTTTTCCGACGACCTCCGGGCCGGAAATTGCAACCACCGCGGTTGGTGTCTTCATTAAGGTCAAGTTCTTTACCTCTAAGTTTCCATTACATGCAACAACAACAACAATCAAAAGATGAAATTGGATGTGATTCTATTGTATTTTCAAAGAAATGTAAGAATTTCTTTTGTAGATCATTAAATCTTTTTTTAGCTTTTTTAGATTTGATACTGTTGATATTCTTTTGGAAATCCTTCTATTGGATCTTTGATTAAAAAAACATTTTTTTTCTGCAAATTTTTAATTTTTTTTTTCCTGCAAAAATGATGTAAACAGAAAAAGTCAAAATGAATACTTTTCTTTTCAAAATAGAAAGGTTTTTCTTTCACAGTTGAATAAAGATTAGATCAACCAGACAAAGAAGTCACAATTGAGACGTTTTCTTATGAAGATATTTTGTATATTTACTTTTTTGTTGTTGATATAATTGTAAAATTGTGTTAGGACTGTGTTTGGATATGTACTTTTTTGTTGATATAACTGTAAAACTGTGTTAGGACTTTGTCTGGACTCGTTTTCTACATTTTCTTATTTTGCCTCGTATGTGATGTTGATGAATTTGAACATAAAAGTATAGTTTGTTAAATATGTCTTATGAAGCTCAACAAAAAAAATGAAGACAAAACAATAAAGAAATAATGAGTTTAATTACATTTTCATAGCTTTGTGAAGATGAAAAGAAATTCTTTTACCTGCCTGTGCTCTTCATTTTAAAAAGAACAATTTTCCTGCAATGAGAGAAAATAAAATGAAGTTAAAAAAATGAGAAGAAGAAAAAATGTAGATGATAGTAAGTCAGAAAGAGGACAAGGAAAATGAGAGAAAGATGCGAGAATAAGAGAGTATTGAACGATAAATATGAAATGTATTTGAAATTGAGAATTTGGCTCCAATGATATGTATGAGCAGTAATATTGAGAATAGTGAAACATTTGATTTATTGGGTTTTGTGTCAACCATAAATATAAGCTTTTTGTAGTTACATGACATCATCATAGTTAGTTGAATAAAGTAATTTTTAGACAACTTTTACCCCTAATTGTGTGATTTGGCAAGCAACCAGCATGGGGTATTAAAAGGTTTTCCACAACATCGTCCTTTCTTATATTAAGAGGGATGTGTAAGCGCAGATGAAAGGAGGAAATAGTTATGGCTTCAGAGGGAGGCATGTTTCTGTAGCAGTAGCCTTAGTTGCTATTGTTCTTTTTAGCACATTATTGTGGACATGGGAAACAAATCCAATAACCACCACTTTAAGATCAGCTCATCAATGGTATCACATACCTTCAGGTTTGTATTCCTTTATGCAAATTGCTTGTAGGTTTGAAAACTGCTTATGCTTTGTTTTAACTATTGTTGCAACAAGTCAAATTAAAGCTGCTTCGAGAGTAGATAAGTTTTTTGATAGAATAGGAAGATCTTACTTTGAATATATAAGGAACAAAAAAGAAAAACCTATCAGTGAGACATACATTGGTAATTTACCCATAATGACAAGTAGAATTCGATTCTCGAACGAAGGAGATGAAAATCACATGTTGAATGAAGAAGATGAAGTGTGATGTTCTTGAGATGAAAGTGGTAACTGATTGTAAGAATAAAGATGAAGAAAAGGGGATTTTTCTTTGATAGGGGTAAATTACCCCCAATTCATTGGTATGTAAATGACTCGATAAATGTTCCTAATGCAACCTCTCATGTAGGTTTTGATTTTTACAGTGCAATCGGCTTATAATTGATTGATTGTTACTTGTTGATTTTGAAACCATTTTATGTTTGTGTTTTCTTATTCCTTTTTCATTAACCTGATATTTTTTCATCATTAACTATGCTGAGGAGTTTTTTTTATTTTTTCTGTGAACGCATCTGCTTAGAATTTCCTGTGGAGGTCCCAATAGATTCAGTGGGAACTACAAAGCCGAAAAAAGGTGTGGAAAAATCCTTAACCCCCCTGGCAGAAAATGAAACAAAATTGCAAGTTGGTGTCGAGGGTGCAGCAGCTGTAGATTCTCATCCAAAATCTCCGGAGTCTCCTTTTCAAAAAAAAGAATCTCTAGAGTCTTCTCCCAGAAATGAAGGTAGATTTTTTTTTTCATTCTTAATTTCTCCACGGCCAACATTTTTTGCTATTCCATAAATGCATCTCTATTAACTAAAGTTTTCTGCAACTAGTTTTTTGGCACACTCATCCATCTTAGAGCTAATAAGCATGCTGATTGATTCCAGTTCACATTTTGTCAAACTATTTCTGGCTGGATATCTTTTTCTTTAGTCATTTCAATTTTATTACTTGCATACATATCATTCAAGTTGCAGATATTAATGTTGGGAACCAAAGAAGAAGGAAAAAAAAAACAAAAGAGACTTTATCATTTTGCAAGGGCTGCTGGGTACAACTGGTTTTATTCAGTCATGCTCACACAATAACCATACACGCCCTTAAATGGACCCTTCACTCCCTAACCTCCCAACAGCCCTTTAAGAAATTGATAACCAACCTCTAGCTCTCTGCTACTTGTTTCTCCTGGTTTAACTCTCCAAACTGGGTTCACTGGCCGTGGCTTGTGCCTATTAGAATATTAGAATATCTTTCTGTATTAATGTGTATATTATTAGAAAGATATTCTAATATTCTAATCGTGCCTGACAATTGAAAACAGAAGATAGTTTCTCTTCAATCGTTCTGATATCTTGACTATGATTTCTCTCTGAGCCGACCGTTTGAATTAGTTGTTTCCTCATGAATCACAAATTGTCTCAGGGGATCAACTTGTTTCTCTTCTTTCCATTGCTACAACTATATAAGACCTAAGAGGTACTATTTCAAGTATCATGTGCATGTCTTTAAAACTACATAGTTGACCTCCATGAATTCATGCAACCTAAGCCTAGAAGTAGAAGTTTGCTTTCAAATATTAATCTTTGTGATAGAAAATTATACAATTTACGTAATTAGAGGTGTTATTATGAAAAATTAGGAACTTCTGTTGTGAGTCTCCACTTAGTAGCATCGTGTCAATCACTGTAATCTAGAGTTAAGGTTCTAACAAGTGACCCTGTGCGTGGAAAATGGCCACCGTGCTCCAACTACTACCACACCAGAAAATTAGCAAATACTCTGCATGTTATATGTTTTTTCCCTGTTTGAATTTGCTTAAACCTTATTTTTTCATTCTTCAATGAATTTTGTAGGGCACATTTAATTTTGATTGGATTTATGCTTTGCAGCTTGTGATTACGCCAAGGGTAAGTGGGTTGCAGATAGCAGGAGACCGCTCTATTCTGGTTTCAGCTGTAAGCAGTGGTTATCATCAATGTGGTCATGTAGAATGACTCAACGACCAGATTTTTCATTTGAGGGATACCGCTGGCAGCCAAAGAATTGTGATATGCAAGAGTTTGACCGTTCTAAGTTCTTGAGAATGTAGGTATAATTCTTTCTTTTTCTTTGATCTAGTTGTTGGTAACACCTCTCAACAGGATTATTTTCTGGCTGCAATATTTATTCGAATTTTCTCTGGTACCGTGCTATGAAGTTTTTTGGTTTGATGTTGTTGATTATTGGAAGTAACATGGTTCCAACATGCTGTGGAACCTTTCTTGTAAATATGGAGAACTTATTTATTTCTCAAAGTGCATATAATCTAGTCATGCTAGTCCTTTCCTGACTCAAGAAATTCATCCAAACTTTTGTCTTCTACAATTCTTATTTTTTTAAGGGTACAATTCTTAATTGTTGTTAACATAAATAAATAATGTTGCATCGTTTCAATTTTTATATATTTGTTATATCTTGTTAAATCAGTATTTCCAGTTTTTTATCTTCGTTTGCTTTTGCTTTTCTTTTTAATAAAAAACATCAAAACTATGAGTATTGATTTAAATGTTGGTTTGTGAGCAGTGTTTAATGCTAACATGGTATGTAGGATGAAGGACAAAACAATTGCATTCATTGGCGATTCATTGGGCCGTCAACAATTTCAATCTCTGATGTGTATGGCCACTGGTGGAGAAGAGAGTCCAGAAGTTCAAAATGTGGGATGGGAGTATGATCTTGTAAAACACCGCGGAGCTATACGTCCTGATGGCTGGGCTTACAGGTTTCCCAAGACTAATACCACCATTTTATATTATTGGTCAGCTAGTTTATGTGATCTTGTGCCCCTAAACATCACAGACAAACATACCGACGTTGCCATGCATTTAGACCGTCCACCCGCTTTCATGAGACAGTTTCTCCATCGCTTTGATGTTTTGGTTCTCAATACAGGACACCACTGGAACCGTGGGAAGCTCAATGCAAACAAGTGGATAATGCATGTTAATGGAACGCCAAATGAAGACAAAAAGATTGCAGAAATTTTAAACGCCAAAAACTTAGCAATCTACAGTGTAGTCAAGTGGCTTGATTTGCAACTTGTTTCGCATCCCGGGCTCAAAGCTTTCTTCAGGACTTTATCGCCTAGGCATTTCTTCAATGGGGATTGGAATACTGGTGGGAGCTGTGATAACACTATCCCGCTATCAAATGGTTGTGAAGTCTCCCTGGAAGGATCTAGTGATCCAGTTATTGCAGGTGCACTAAATGGTACAAAAATTAAGATACTGGATATAACCCCTCTTTCACAATTGAGGGACGAGGCTCACATGTCCCGCTACACTATTAGAGGAACTCTCAACTCTAGTGACTGTTTGCATTGGTGCCTACCTGGAATTCCAGATACATGGAATGAACTCCTAGTTGCTCAAATATAGTGTTTGTCACAGTATAGTCAACCCCTCGCTCTTTCTATTAGTGTTTTGGGGGGGATCAGAATCTGTCTATTCTTTGTGGTCTAGGAAGTCCTGACCAATATTCTTGTGTCAAATGTATTTCACAATTTACTCTCCCTCTAAATAGTGAATAGGATTCTGATGTTTTGAACCAAGAGACTAGGCGGGAGTCAAAGGACGTTATTTGGTGAAGCATGAGCTAAATACCATCTGCGGCGGTGCCCGAGAGATGACATGACCTTTATTGATCAATTTGAAATAATTTTGTAATAGTTTGTGATAGTTGGCTTGAATAAGTAAAGAAATGGTTCGCAAAAATTCTGTGTGATTTGAGTATCAGATTTCTCTCTCCAGCTCACACATTGCAAGCGTTCATAATGTGGTTTGGTCAGAATTATCCAAATTCAGCATAAAATTTACTTCAAAACTTCTTTGGCTTTTATTACTTATAATCTGAATTTCTCTCAACATTCCATAGTTGCATCTTCACACTTAGGCCATGCCAATTAGGGGTGTTCATGGTTCATGCACTGAACTGAACCATATAAATGGTTTGGTTCAGTTCATAAAATCCATTTCAATAAAAACTGGTTAATTCTTAAAAACAGTTTCAATCCAGTTTAGAACCGGTTCATAGTTTTAAACCGGTTTACTTATTTTTAACCGGTTTTGAACCACTTTTAAATCGGTTTTCTGCAGACTTGTTTTTTTTTACGGACACAGTTTTGATAAAATACGTTGAATTTGTATAAGATCGTATAATGAATTGATAAAAAGTGAAGATCTGGAAAATAACAAACCACTGTCGCCGATAAGAAGAAGCTTGATGAGGTAATCGTAATCGGCACGTGCTCTAGCCGGTGCTGCTGCCATCGCTGAAAGCACAGGGATCGGAATACGAATAGTTAGAAGCGATTCGTTGTTGGCGACATCGAATGGAATTCAAAGAGATCACAAACTAAACGTAACGATGAATTGATTTTTCCTCTCTCTCTCTCTGCTCGATGTGATGATTGTAACGTTACGCCAAGACTTTTTCTAGATTCATACTCCTACACACCCCAGATTCGGCCCCACCCCTCTTCAATATACTCCCTTCTCCGTTTTATATCAACATTTTACAATAATCACGATATTAAATTATTAAATTACTCTTTGATAGTATTTATAAATGATATATTTAGAAAAATAGATATAAATGCACCTATAAATTTGTAGATGGTCTTTATTTTTTTTAATAAAACTTGTGCATGATGTTATATTTAGTGACAATTTTTTAATAAACTTGTGCACTTTATTAATCAAAGTGTAGTGATATGTCGGGTATAACCGGTTTTGAACTGGTTTTAAACTGAATTTAAATTGGTTTGTAAAAAGTGGTTCAGTTCAAAACTGTATGAAGTGGTTCAGTTAAAATATGGTTCAGTGCAGTTCAGTTAGTAGTTTGGTTCAGTTAACTGAATATTTTGCACACCCCCTAATGCCAATGATGCCTACCTAACAGCTCAAAATTCAAAATAGTTTAAAACCATCGTCAACTATGAAAAATATTTGGTTGGTCACAATTCCAACTAAAAAGTACTTGGTCACATACACATAAAGTTGTACATCATTTAATTTTTGTACCAAAAATAAAATACATCATTTAATTCTTTTTTTCTTTTATCTTTTCACTTCTTTTGAGTGTATACTTAAATGTTGTGTCTAAATTGACCACACAATCCTACATCGTCAACTATTATGCCATGCACTTTTTAAAAAGTTCGCAAATCATCCACAAATCTTAGCTCAATTGGCAAAATGCCAAAATTGTTAGGTGGGATGTCATGACCGGGGTTCAAACCCCGACACCTCCAGTTATGTGTGTGAGTTTATAATGACTTTACCATTTCGTCTATCTAAAAAAAAGTTCGTAAATCATTAGAGTGACAAGAAATTTTGGACATGGTATGAGAATATACACTATGCACACCTCGTGTCTAGTTCACACCCTCAATAAAGAAGCTTAAAATGATAAAGAGGAAAACTTGGGAATACGTGAACAAAATTCCCCACTCAAAAAATTGACGCTAAATGCAGTAATAGTCGGATGTTTCAAAAACATTTGTAGGCGAAAGATTTTGAATAAAGATGACACACTGTCGTCTTTTTAGTATTAAAATGTATTAGTATTTTTTTTGGTGCACATAATAAAATAGATTATTAACAGATCAGATGGTATGTAGTTACATGTGAAATCATTTAGTAATTTTGTTTTAGGTAATTGTTCAAAAGGATAAAATAAAATATTTTTTTTAAGAAGCAAAAATAAACACTATTATTTTTTAAGAAGAAAATAAACACTATTATTAAAACAATATAAATAAATAAAATATTCATGTGAGATCCGTAATATTCAAAATGAGATTATCTATTATTGTAGATGTTATTATCATATTGCTGCCTATTGTAGTACTTAGATGATAGAGATCTCTTTCTACTCAATGCTTAGTCAAATTTTTGAGGTTGAATTCCGCTTCATGAACACATCAATCAATGTTAATCTTTTGAGGAGAATTTTGCCACTGATTATCATCCAATCCTACTCTTTAAAATCCTACATTAACAATTTATCTTTTCTTTTTAAGGGAATTTATTTATTTTTATTTTTATTTTTTAGGGGTTTAGAAATTGTTGTTACTCACACTCGCATTCGCTTCTCTCCGTTCGATAAACGCTACCATAAGCAAACACCTTTTCGCAGTTCACAACTCGCCGCCGCGTTTCCACCACAGAACCATCCATCTTTCCAACCACCGCCGCCTCCATCCCTCCCTAACTAACCTACGCTTCTCTCTTCATATACTTATTCCACCACTCTTTAGCAATGAGTTTCGGAACTTGCATAGAGCTATCACATTTTCTTGCAGTTGCATCAGTTAAACCTAATTCTCGCAACTGTAAATGCACCCACAGTTTGCGCAATGCAATCGGTGGTTACAACGGCGTATTATCATTGTCGAGCTCGAAGAAGAATGATAGCAGAGTTGTTGCTGTTAAAGCTGAAGGTCAAGGTCTGACGTATAAGGACTCAGGTGTCGACATTGATGCTGGTTCTGAGCTTGTTCGAAGAATAGCCAAGATGGCGCCTGGGATTGGAGGCTTCGGTGGTTTGTTCCCCCTCGGTAAGCGATTTTTCATTTTCACTTGTTTGGATTAGATTTTGGGAGAGAGAAAAGTGATTATAGAAATTTAAAATTGAATTTATCATTTTTTTAGTGTACCGAGTAGGAATTGATTTTGCATGTACAAGTGATTCCAACTTAAGGGTTTGTTTGAATTGGCATAAACACTTCTGAGAGTGTTCTTTTTCAGCTTATTTTCATAAAGCTCACGACGATAGCTTATGAAAACTGCTTTTATGAGAGAAAGCTGACTTTGTTTTATCTTGTATTATAGAAATAGCTTATATATAATTATGGGTCTTGTTAACTAGTGTCTCTGGGTAGCATCCTAAATCAAGTAATTATTTTTAAAAATGTCAAAGTTTTCAATTTCCAATGCACTTTATTACACAAACTTTCATAAAAAGTTACCATTTAAAGTCCTTAACTAGTAACCTAGTTAACATTTCCCTATAATTATTTATATGACAAGCGTTTATGCTAAAAGCGCTTAATTAAGCTATTTATCCAATCAAGGTCTCAAGCTGAGATTCAGAGCTTTTGACTCTAGAATTGAATTTCAGTAAGTTCTGAAGTCAGTTTTTTGAGAATTTATCAGACCATTTGCCAACACCAAAGCAACCACACTCTCAATCACTTTTGTTGTTGGGTTAAATGCACTTTTGCCCCCTGCCGTTTCAGCAAATTCCAACCTTGTAATTTAAAGACTCTTCTGACATCAAATTTTGGGATTAAAGGTACTTTTGCCCCTGTCATTTGGGCGAATTTACTTCCTGCCACATCATTTGTTTTGTACAGTCACATAACATGAAGGTCTAAAAGCAAATAATCTTTAAATTGCAAGGCTGGAATCTCAAAAAAGAAAATTACAGGGGGGTAAACTTGAATTCGATCAAATGTCAGGGGGAAAAATGTGTTTAACCCTTGTTTCGTTAGTTCCTTTTAATTGGATGTTGATTTGGTTTGTTTTGCGCAGGTGATTCATATCTCGTTGCTGGTACTGATGGTGTTGGGACAAAGGTGATGCTTGCCTTTGAAACTGGCATTCATGACACTATTGGGATCGATCTGGTAAACATTTTGGAATTCTGATTTTTTATTTTTGAAGTGTTTCTGTTACATAGGGTTTGAGTTTTGACTGCTTTTCTCTCTAGGTTGCGATGAGCGTTAATGACATTGTTACTTCAGGGGCAAAGCCTTTGTTTTTCCTAGATTACTTTGCTACTGGCCACCTTGATGTGGATGTTGCTGAACAGGTAATGGATGTGCTTCTAGCTGGTTTGGTTTGAACTTTGTGAGCGTCGTAAAAATGCTTGCTTATTCCTCATTTGATTTTCTCTTCTTCAGGTTATAAAAGGAATTGTTGATGGTTGTAAGCAATCTGATTGCGCTCTTCTCGGAGGAGAGGTATTGAAATATTTTGTGATTTATCTAATCACAGTATCTAATTGGATTTGTTGTCGTGTATTCTTGCCAATTCATAATATATAATCAATTTAGGGTAGACAAAATGAAGTAACTAGAGCATTCATTCTTAAAATATTTTTGTTTTTGAAAGAACTTATTGCTAGCATCTGATATTGAGGGGGCTCAGCATGAAATGTATGCGGGAAAAGTTTGGGGAATACTTATTGAGGCATGATTTAGCCATTTGAGAAAACCACAGTAGAACAAAGGCTGCATTTATATAAGCTTGAGTCGGGTAGACGAAGACTTAAGAAATTTTTTAGGAAAAAAGATTAACTATTATAGAAGACCTTACCTATTATAGAAGACCTCATTCTAAATTGTTTTATTGAAATTTGATTTATCTAATGCAATGATCCATTCAAGTGGTAATCCTACTTATTAGGATAAGGCATGTTCAATTGCTTATTTGGATAAGACATGTCCCATTGCTTCTTACAATAAGACTTGTCAAATTGAAATTTTCCTGTTTTATTGTATGTGTTTGATTGACATTTTATTCAAACCCAATTAGGTTATTGCAATCTTATATTGTTGTCAAATAAATTAAACACATGAATATATTACAACCAATCTCTACTTAAATTTTAAATACATAACTTCCTTTTCACACACACACACGCTACTGCATGCTATTATAAATGTCGACAAAGATCAGGATTATTTATATTTCTCCTCTAATTAGTTTTATACACTTTTCAGACTGCAGAGATGCCTGGTCTGTACAAAGAAGGTGAATATGATCTTAGTGGTTGTGCAGTTGGGATTGTAAAGAAAGATTCCGTTATCAATGGAAAAGACATTACCGCGGGCGACATTCTTATCGGTTTACCATCAAGTGGAGTTCACTCTAATGGGTTTTCACTTGTTAGAAGGTTGGTTTTGAGTATGAAATCTATTATATTTTATAAAATTATTGGCTTACTGAAATTTATCAATATATTTTGGTAGAGTACTTGAGAAAAGTGGTCTTTCATTGAAAGATAAACTCCCCGGCGCTAGCACTACAGTTGCAGAAGCTTTAATGGCTCCAACTAAGATCTATGTTAAACAGGTTATTTAATACTTATGATTCTTTGCCACATTCTTCATTTTTTTTTAAACTCACTCCCTTTAAATCTTGAAGTCTTCTCTTATCTTTTTGAAATAGGTGCTTGACATAGTCAGCAAAGGAGGGGTAAAGGGAATTGCTCACATCACTGGTGGAGGTTTCACAGATAATATTCCTCGTGTTTTTCCAGAAGGCTTTGGTGCTTCTATATACAAAAACTCATGGGAGATGCCTGCAGTTTTCAAATGGCTTCAGGAGGTATTTCCTAAGATATTGTTTTTAATTTTTTTTATCAACAATAATATATTTTTGTTTGATCTTCAAATATTTTGGGGACAAAAATGCACCATACTAATAATCTCTCCCATTAGGCTGGAAAAATTGAAGATTCTGAGATGATGCGTACTTTTAATATGGGCATTGGGATGGTCGTTGTAGTCACTCCAGAGGCAGCTAATAGAATACTTGAAAACGGAAGTGATACAGAGAAAGCTTACCGCATAGGTGAAGTTATTAGCGGAAAGGGTGTGACTTACTGTCAAATTTAGTTTTAGTTTAATAACCATGTTGTACTTTTAATACTTTCACGGAAAATTTCAAGTTGAGATGGAAGATTTCCGGTTAATGTTGGTTTACCTGGGCCTCAACAGCTTTCCGTACATAAATGTTATGAAACCAGCAACAATTTTGTGGATTCGGTGGTGGTTGAGTTATTATTGAAAATTCTTGAGTTTTTTTTCCCTTTTCTTATCATTTTCAGTTAACACACTGTTATTAATAATTACAAAACCTTATATAATGTTTTCGCACTGTTCTGTTTTTAAGAATTTGTAATTTTCTTGGTTCCTTTTTAGCTAATTGTGCTGTTCGTTCTGAACTTTTTTTTTTCTTTTATTAAAATGATGAGAACTATGATAACCTCACATTTTATAGTGGTGTATATATTTCCTACTCAATTGTAAGTTATAAACATGGTATCTCCTACATTGACGTGCCATTTTTAAAACTTACTAACGCCAGATTAAATCATCTGAAGCATATAAATTTGGAAGGCTGTTACTTCACAGATAACATGTAGGAAACTCCATATTTTTGAAGAAGAATAAGCAAGCATGATAAGCTTTTTTCTATACGTTTGGCACGTAGAATTAACTGACGTCTTATATAAGTGAAATTAGAGATAAGAACGCGTCTGAAAGAATTTGTTTATGAGCAGGAATTGAACTCCTATTTACGAAAGTTTACAATACTCACACGATATTGGAGTTTACCACACAGTCGACACTCACACATTGTGCACTAACCATTGATTTTTTTTTTGTTGGTGAAAGTGCACTAACTATTGACGGTGAAACCATAGAAAACTATATTTTTTATTATGATACTGAAATAAACTTCGAAAAAGAAAAACATTGATATTAGGGTGTTTATGTAGTAAAAATTGACTTTTACTGAATAAAATCTATCATTATTTTCTTGTTCATTTTTCAACAGGTATCTTAAGTGTACTTATTAGGAGAAACTAAAATAAAAATTGCAACCAACCAATTGTGGTACAAGTGGTAGATACTTGTACCCTTAATCATTTGCGTATGGAAAAACATATGTTTATATATCTAATTCAAACTCTTTAAGATTTTGATATTTGATATAGGCATACTTTCTCTTCTCCTCCAATAGTACTGAGTCATTATCTTTTCTTGGAACTAGACAAAATAAAGGACATGAGACAAGTCAAAAATTATTATTATTTTTTTTTAAAAATAACTAAAATTTGTATCTCTCAATAAATCATGAGATAAGATTTTATTCCAAATACAAATTGTTTAAAATGTTAAAATACCCTTTTATTTTCTACTCAAGAAACACTCTCTTCCCCTCTCTTAACTCCTCTCCCTCCCTGATATTTCAAAAAAAAAAAAAACTCCTCTCCCTCCCCCTCTCGCTTAACTCCTCTCTTTATTTCATATCTCTCTTCCTCTCCCTCGTATGCTTTTTCCTCCATCTCCCTCTCTAGTCTCTCTCGCTCTTTCTCTCCCCTCTTAATATTTACATTCACAAAGAGTATTGTAGTAAACTTCATATTATTTTGTTTGTATTGTCTATTGTTCACCGCACATTGTACAAGACATAAGTTGTAAATCAAACAACTTAATGTTTATCATATATTATTCTATTATTTACCTTTTGCAAATCAAACCGACTTTAAAGGTGGAGAAGTGAGGTGTCCGGAATTTGAACTCCGACCCCTAGATATAATATACAATATGTTAAGTTCACGGGGATACCGATTCTAAATTTTATTCAAACAAAGAAAGAAATACAACTACTAATTCTTTTGTTTTCCTGAAAAAAAAATTGACTTTATAAAGAAAGAAACAAAATATTGGAATATGTTTTTGTTTTTGTAATTTAACATAACCTCGTCCGACTTTCAAATGACTTGGTACTCGTCAATCACCCATTGTAGTCTTTCAACATCGGTTTCGAAACCCTAAGATTTTATGGTTTTGTTACAGTGGAAGAAGCTGTCTAGCTGCTAATGAAGCTTCACTCCATCAATTTAACTAGCAATGTCGTTTCAAGACTTTGAACCAATCTTTGCTGAACCGAAACTGGAGTGGAAACCTCATACTAGTTCTCATCCTTTGCATCCTTTTTTGTTCCATGCTCATGCTCCTCATTCTTCTCACCTTCTGATTCATGTCACTGATTTCCACTCTGATACTTGGGAAGCTCGTCTTTCAGTTTCCTCGCTCGAGGACATCGTGAGTATCCTCAATCA
Source organism: Medicago ruthenica (assembly GCA_018208015.1). Taxonomy (NCBI): domain Eukaryota; kingdom Viridiplantae; phylum Streptophyta; class Magnoliopsida; order Fabales; family Fabaceae; genus Medicago; species Medicago ruthenica. Next base: position 89,061,924 of record CM031374.1, on the reverse strand, counting down.
CCCTCGATCTTCACTTTCAAATTATTATTTATATCGTTATTTTCCTTTCTCTGCAGATGGATATTATTGGAATAGGGGGCTCTTGGTCTGAGTTTGCTGATTATTTTGTAAATTCCCTCAAGTCACAAGATCTGAAGCTCGTTCTAGAGGCCAATTCAAACTCTGATGGTAATCTTCTTTATAAGTGTATATGAATTAACTTTCTTCTGTGGACTTCTCTTGAGTAGAATCAGTTGAAATTTGGTGTTATCCTCTCGTCGAATGCATGGAGATGATTGTACTTGCTGACTGTCCTATGACAGTTGCATCTTTGTGACTCTTATGGAGATGCTTTTGATGACATTAATTTGGGACATGTTTGGATAAACAACTTAATTAAGTGCTTATCATATAAGTATTTATGTATAAACTATTTCTATAACAAAGATAAAATAAAGTTAAAGTGTTTTCATATAAGTTAAAAGCTGTTTTCGTAAGCTTTTCTTGAGGGCTTATGGAAATAAACTCCAAAAACGGCTTATCGACATGTCATAAGTCGTTTCTACTAGCTCTCTCAAACAGTCTCACAAGGGCTTATGTTAGTAGATAGAATCAAATAAGTCAATACAAAAAGGTCATTGGTAGGTGCTTACTAAATTTATAGTGTTGGACTAGAGACATTACGATGTCCTCTTTCTGTAATCTTCATATAAACATCTTGCATGTGATAAAGAATGACATACAGTTTATTTTGAGGAATCATTTTAGGGAAGTATACTCATCGTTCACTTGCATTTGTTTTGTTACTTATTTCAGGTGTTAATTCTGCTAAATTAATTGCTCAAAAATCAAAAGGAATGCCTCTAATCACCATTCCTCTTACCAAACTTGCGGACTCCAGTGCTAGTGAAGCTGTGTCAAATTTATCCTTGAGCCTTTTTAAGGCATTCAAAACTATCAAATGTTCTCTTGTAGATGGTTAGTTCATTCTCGTTATATTGCATCAATCTTTTGAATCTTCTTTCGCAAGGTCTTGATTTCTGTTTGGTTCTTTCTATTTATGTGCATCAATGATAATTATATTAAGTTGAATTATTAGGATCTATCTTTAGATGCGTCTTCCAAAGATGTGTGCAACTAATATATAACTTCAATTGGATTTGTATGGTCTATTGCCGGAATTAACTGTGACATCTTTTCTTTTTATTGTCCCACCAGTGCAAGAACGCTCTGTCCAGTGGACAAACATGATGGCATCTGAGAAGGTACATTATCCAAATCGAGTTGAACTATTATGCTTGGGGTATTTATTTATAATGTTTTTGGTTGACTTCTAAGATCATAATTTTTTGTTAGGGATTCCTTGGAATTGATTTGGCATTCCTACTTTACAGCAGTAAGAAAATTAAGAATGGCAGAAAATAATAGGGTCATAATTCTGTTAGTATGGGATTTGTTGACCTATTCCTTATTCTTTTCATGGGCTGATCATGGGTTTTTATTTGCGCAAAATGCAATTGTGATTAAATAATCTCCAAGTCTGTGGAAAACTTGGGCTATATTCCTTCTTTGAAGCGACTCTCAAAATTTAATTATAATAAAATAGATTGGTTTTTCTCCCCAATGCACACTGTTAACTTATTATGAGCACTCTTTTTCTACCTATCAGGAAAGAAGTGAAACCATACCACTGGATCGACGGCAAAAGTTTCAAAAAATTAGCGACTCAGAGAAAGCAGGTGTTACTAATAATGGAGCGCAAAACTCTCCAGGTGTGTTATGTATTCTAAGATTTGGTCTTTTGCTGATAAAATAGTTCAAACGTTGTTAGCAGGGTTGGTTTTTTACTGTCTTCTGTGTGTGTTATATTATATGTGGTGAATCTATACTGTGTTTCTTTCTTTCTTTCAAAACCAAGTAAAATATTAAATTACCGAACCTGTGCACCACTTTCTAGATCTCCAACTATTTCTCCATTTAGGAAAATGGTGACTGCATTAGGTCTATTTTTCATCTGTGAAGAAAACAATAGCCTGAAGAGGACAGTGAAAAATTGCCACTTCTGGAACCATTTTGAATATACTGGAATATGAAGAATAACATTGGAGCTTCTGCTTATATTTTAGTGTTGTTTGCTGTACAGGATGCTCTTGTATATGTTAAACATTTTCCTTTTTCATGTTACTCTTGAATTGCAGATAAGCAAAAAGCTCGGGATACAGGTACCACAAAAGTTAAGAATCGTGCGATGCCAGCACATCGCAGGCAAGTGTCCTTACTATATTACAAACCTTAACTCTTGTAATACAGATCCAGATTCCTGTAGGCAAGTGTTCTTGTGGCTATTCTAATAGCATACTTGTTCACTTTTTTTCTTGGCAGGACCAAAGTAAGAGGGGCCCTCTTGCGTGATAGTGATCCCGAGTCTTAGCCCTTAATTCAAACCAGTTGCTCTATAGGAAGTTAAAATTGTCCCGATTCTATGCTTATTTCCTTTTAACTCTATTACCTTGTACTATACATTGTATAACATGGAACTCATATGTTCCTAGTTAGTCCAGTCACATAAAATTTCAGCTATTCATTCACTTGTTAACTGTGCAAATGAAAATTTCTTATTTGATGCATGTTCCTCTCCATACCTGTTTCTTTTTTTGGGTAATCCCTCATGTCTCCTACTACCAAAGACAATTTCGTTTGTGAGGTCGTGGGACACTAAATGTAGATACATCTTTCGGTGAAGATTCGAATCATAGTTCGCCATGTTTTGGAGGACTAGTCTCTTCAGCTAGATCAATATCATGTTGGTAAATCTCACATTTCTTAACTTTCATTTAGTGTTCTTTATGATTGATCATGTTTATCAAAATGTCAAGCAACATTTGGAACGTATCTATCATGTTAGGATTAAAGCCGAGTTCGAAACATCAAATAAGGACTTTTTATTTGTTCTCTGTGATGAGAATGCAACACAATTAACAAGGAAAGTGGCATTTTATCGAATTTCAGTTCTTTCTGCTGAACTAGTAGCTTCACGCCCATAGGCTAAGCCAGCTCACGTGCCAGAAGTAGTTGACGATGAAAGTGAATTTAAACTAGTCTTGCATTATATTAATGATGTGTTTGTTTATGCTGAAGTTATTTTATACATAATATTTTTATTTAAACATTAACGCTTTTCATTTATCAGAATATGATAAATCTTGTTTCTTAAAATATGGGAGAAGGCAAAAATCTGTTATGACTTATAAGTAGTCCACCTAAACTTTTAAAAATCAGAATTAAAGAAATTCTGATTATTTTGAGAAGTTATCGAAGTAGCTTGAGCTTCTAAAAAAGTAGTAATATTATCTTTAAAAGTAAAATACTTCTGATAATTATAACATAAGTGTTACATAACCAAAAAAATTCCTATTTTATATAAAATCTCAAATAATAATTTACATTTCTATACCATGTTAAGCATAGTCAAACGGCCTCAATACTGTAATAATGTAGTTAAACAAAATTTATAATAGGCTTACTGATAGCAGACCTGGCTGATCAAGAGTTCTTTAGTTACTAGTATTACTGTATAATGATAAATGCCATTTTCATTGTTCTTTTTTTAGAAGAAAGCTGGTGAGTTGTCAACAAGCCTTAAATGAAAAAGAAAATAAAGAGGGATGAAATGAAGGAATCTCGATTGTGAAGTGAAAGACAAATGTTGTGAATTAAAGTAATCATATAAAAACAAAAATTCCAACATAATAATATCAGGTTAGTACAATTTGTTGACACTGCCTGAATCTGTAATTCTTTACATTTTTTTTTTTGTGGATATTATCTTCTTTGGTTGCTATCACAAGTAAAATCCAAGACATGTGAACCTCAGAGAAAGAGAGAGAAAAAGAGGTAACAATTCACAAACTCACCATAGGCTTTATCCCGCGAGAGAATTACCACTGTTAACCCCTCTCTGAACATTTGTATCTAAGAATAACATAAGAAATGAATCTGTAAACCATGATGAAGCAAACAGTGACACCGACATTCTTCCATCTACTACCTTCTCCTCCATACCCTTCTTCTTTAAGCACATCCTCTCCCTTCATCACACATGCACCAAACATATACTCCAAGCACTTCTTTGAGTTGGAGAACTCATTGATCAGAAACCCTTCAAAGGGATACTTAAAAAGTGATATATAATGCATGAAAATCCAGTAACTAGGAATCTCATGGTTTGATATGAAGTAACCAGAGAACAAGAAGAAAGAACCTATAACACCATTAATCACTGAATTCCCAACAATGAAATTAGGCACAAGAGCACTGAAACAAACCACAACTGAATTGGCTGTATAAAGAACAAGCCATATCAGTAACAGAAAGTGCAAAAAAGCAGTGAAGTTTGTGTTGAGACCAACAAGCCAGTATAAAGGAACTGTGAACAAAATGGCTAGGATTAGAAGAAATGGCAAGTAAACTAAGCCATTTGCAATAGCATAAGACGACACACGGTAGCTTCCACTAGATGTTTCCATCATGAGAATCTCCTTTTCCTGTAGAAAAATCGGTAGAGCTTCTATGCTGCTTGATAGCAGAAAAGTTAATATGAAAGCAAATAGACCAACCCTTTCCTGTGTTCCTCTTAGATCATCTTTGAGGTTACAAAAGATTGACCCTAAAACTAGTCCTGAAATCAGCATCTGAATTGTCCTACATGCAAATAGCTCTTTTGTGCGGAATATGTTTTTGGAGAATCTATGAGTTAGAATCATAGTTTCTCGCAATCTAGAATTAGCAAAATCATATGAGAAATCCATTCCAGTTCCAGTCTTATTGATGATATCTTCATCAATTACTTTAGATTGTTGAAAGAGTTGTTGCAAAGTGAACTTACCACTTTTACTCTCACCTTGTTGTTCATCATCCACCACCTTTCTTTTGTTGCATTGTCCCTTGCAATCGCCTTGGTGTTTCAGTTTCCACCTGCTGCCATTGGTGTTGTTGTTGTTGTTGAATGATATCAATGGAATCAATAGCAAATTCAACTACATTAACATGAAGAGGAAGCTCTAGACCCATTAATCTCAAATTCACACTCAGTAAATCAGCAGTTCCATGATGTAACACAGAACCATTAGCTAACAACAACAATGAATTGAACAGCTTCACTATTCTGAAACCTGGTTGATGAATACTTAGTATTATAGTTCTTCCTCTAGTTTCAGCCATAACCTTAAGCATGTCAATAATTTGCAAAGCTGAAGTACTATCAAGCCCTGAAGTTGGTTCATCAAGAATCAAAACTTTTGGATCATGTATGACTTCAACACCAATAGAAACTCTTCGCCTTTCACCGCCTGATATACCTCGGACTCGATCATCACCAATTCTAGTACCAGCAACATGATCAAGTCCAAGCTCTTTAATCAGTGACTTGACCCTTGAGCATTGTTGTTGTTGAGGAAGCTTTAGCCTTAGTTTTGCACTGAACATCATGGTTTCTTCAACTGTAAGTAAGGGAAACAAAGTGTCCTTTTGAGTAACATATCCTGATAGCTTTCTGAACTGAGATTTGTCTACTGGCTTTTGGTTCAACAACACAGACCCTTTTTGTGGTCTGTGTTTACCTGCTAGGATCTCAAGAAGTGATGATTTTCCAGCTCCACTTGGTCCAACAATTGCTAGAATTTCCCATGGTTTGGCTTGGAAACTCACATTCTTGAGTACATGCCTAACTCCACTGCAACCTTTTTCAACTCTTGCTTCTTCATCTTCTTCTGTTTCTTGACCATTAGTATTTACTAGTTGTGGAGATTTGCTGAAGATTTTAAAAGGGTGTTCTGTTTTGTTTGTGTGGATTTTGTAGTTTATGCCAATGGCTTCAACCTCACAGCCCTGCATCTTCATTTGTTGCAAAGGTTGTTGTTTGTTGATTTATCCTCTTTTTTTCTCTCTGATTCCTCTACTCTCTTTTAGTTGTCAAACCCATTATTTGATTCTTTTCTTCCCCTCTCTTTGTTGTTTGCTCTGTTTTAAATGAAAGATTTTGGCCTCAGCTACTGACAGTGAAACAATGGGTGGTTTGCAATGACACTGGGGCCCTCGAAGTTTGTATACAAAGGTTCACGTGCACTTCTTGCTGTTTCTCTACCAATTTTATATATTTGGACACAACACAAGGATGTTTGTGTAAATCTAATATCATTAATAATTGATATAAATTAAGAATTGAACATCTCGAAATTTACAACACCTACGGACCCTTTGTTTCAACCATTTGTGTTAGATCCTGGTGGTAAACTATGTTTGTGTAATATTACGGATTAATAGTCATTTAATACTATATTGACTGACATAATAAATTGAGTACCGCGAGTATTATGATCAATATTTTAAAAAATCAAATTGGACATCAAACCGGGAAGATCATTAAATCTTGATCATTAAATCATCAAGTAGAAAACACCGGTTCAAAGTTCAACTGGTTGAATGGTTGATCGAACCGTCCGATTCAGTTTTAAACACTAATTCAAACATTAAGATGTGATTAGAATAATTCAAGTGGATGTTCTGTCTTGTTGTTTAATGGACAACTATACATTAAGCACAACTTCCCTGTGATCACCAATTGTATCTATAAAACAGTTATGAGGACACTAAATCAGCACTGTAAATGATTTTGGTCTTGTGGAGAATAGTAACACTGTAACAGTAGATACTGATATGAAGTTAACATTCACTCATCCACGTGTTTGTTACTACTATTTTACCTACGTCTTGGTGTTTGTGAATCATTATTATTTTTTAATCAATTTTCATCCCATGTCGGCATGTCCACACTCACAACAATCCAAAAATTAAATGGTAAACCCAATTCTTGTTCTTGCAATAAAAATTTGTTAACAATGATTTACATACAATAGCTATCATCCATTTTCTACCTTTCCAATTACAGAAATTTTATATTTTACAAGTACATATTTTTTGTGTGTTTACCGCATAAAGAATGATTACAGTGTAGAGATTAGGAAACATGAAAGGATAATAATAATAATATTAATAATAGTTATTATTATTATTTTGATAGGCAATAGTAGTTACAATTTGGTTAAAAAAATTGTTAGTTGCATAGATTGAATCGTGAACCTCATTCTTAATACTCTATAAACGTCTCAATTCATACCACTGAGCTACGTCTTCATAGCCTAATGATGTAATTATAGAAAAGCAGCAAGTACGAACCAGTAGCATTTTGTGTCACAAGTATGGTGAGTAGTAGGGTTTGGAAACTTGCAAAGTAGTGGACCCTTGGGTTCTCAAATTTGTGGCTGAGATTTCATAATTCTTCAGAGTGAATCAAAATCTTGCTAAACTGTGGAGTTTGACAAGCTCATCAATTATCACCTTTGTCTTCAAGTTCAAGCATCAACTACATTCAATTATATTTTCTGCCACACACAAGTTTCTGCGATTCTATTTTGGACTGCTTGATAAAACCATTTTCGCAATATTCATATTTCATCATCGAGGAACACGTAATAGGAGTACTAATGAGGAGGTCCAAAGTTCAAACCTTCGAAACTAACGTAATCCACTAACATAGTAACATTTGTTTATAAAAAACAACACATCTTAACATTATTTTCTAAAATACAAATTCAAATATTTATGTATGATGATGTGACAAGTCTTGTACAGTTAGTTGTATGTAAAAATGTCGACATAGAATATATAGATTGTGGACATTTCATATCTGAGAAATTTGAGGGTGTCATGCAATCGCAAAAAAGTGTCAGAATTCGTTAAACATGATCTCATTGTGTCTTCTTTTCTAAGAAAAGCAACAACTGCGTGATTTATCTTTGGAATTGGGAGAAAGCCTCTGAGAATAGATTAGTTGTTGGAACATCATAAGAAAATTGGTCGTAAGTCATAAGGATGAAATTTTTCACAAAAAGTTAAAAGAAATTATGAGTTAGCGGAGATCAAATTTGGATGTCATACTTAATGCTTTTTGGTTGTCTCAACTTATACTATATATTGGACTACTCTTTGATTACTTTATATTTAAGGAACTTTGTCACGATTCTAATATTTGATTGATTGATTCAGTGTTATAGAGGAAGCAAGAACCCGTGAACTATTTCTGTGGTCAATTAGGTACACCCAGAAATTCTCACTTTCCATTTGCCCCACCTATACAGCAACTTATTATCACATATAGTATATAGTATTACTAAAATTGATAAGAAACAAAATCTAGCTTGATAAACAAAAGTAATTGATGAAAAAAACACACTTAGGTATCCCGTGAACTCTCCTCTTTCACTGTTCAATTATTCAACACCCCTCCCCCTCACCACCTCAAGAAAAAAGTTTTTCAGCATAAAAGTCTTATCCTTTCAAGTGACTTTAGAATATTGGATTTGAATGATTTGGTTTTTTATTATTTAAGGAAGTTTGTGTAGTTATGCATTGATGGTCCAAATGAATCTTTCTGTCTTTATTAATATTTTTATAATCTCTCCTTTTTTTCATTCACCTTGCATTGATGAGAAGTTGTTTTGGCCTCTTGTCTTGTAATGAGAAATGTGTCATGCTTTTACTAGTGTAGGATGTGACCCTCAGTATGATTAATCCACTAAACACATGACCCTATCTGAACCAAGAGAGCAACTAGCAAATGTTTTATAGATTAATTAATCCATAATGTCTTCTTCTTCAAAAATAAAATGCATTATGTCGTTTTTTTTAGAGGATGTCGTTTGTTGCTTGGTGAAACATTTCACGATGAAGCAAATTGTTTATAGATTGATGCATAATGTTTGTTTCAAGATTAATACATAATATGTCTTTGGTTGCAATGAATTCCTTTGTTTTTTTTTAATAACCAAAAGATGTAATTATAAAGAGTGTCAGGGACCTCTAACTCATATTCAAAATACTGTATAAAAAACCAAATTAGTATTTGAGATATATAATGAATAAGAGATTACTATTAGTTAGTTTTTTTTTTGTACGAATAAGATTAATAAAGAGTAAAGGCCTCATATAGTCATCACTTGCACTCATTTTAATATAATTTCTCTTTTTAACGTTCTTTATTTTCTCTCTTCTATAAACTCTACCATGAATTCTAACAGTTAGATACATTGCTTCGTATACATTCAATATAATCCAATTTAAGGATATCCGTGCCATTTGTTAGGAGCTTATGCGGTACATTTATAAATTGAAGGGTTTTGACTTTTGATACATTAAATTAACTTATGATGGAACTATTGGTGTGATGTGTATTGAAAAAATAGAAAGTGAGGGTCCCACATAAATTAGAACACACACATTAGTAGTGTTTAAATTACGGTATTTAATTTTAAATACTTGATAATGATAAAAATAATAGTAATTATTATTTTTATTCGTAAATATCACTTCCCATAAATTTAGCTTATGTTATTTGTGATAAGAATAAGAATTCAACTGAGTTTCCTTATCTTTCCTTCATTCATATCCAATGAGTTTGTTTCCTTACGTTTGTGGATTTGTTTCTTCTTGATCTTATCCACAAATGTTGTTGGACTGATTAGTTATTAAGTTTCTTTTTGATCTTATCCATTAAAGTAATTGTTGTCGCTATTTTAACTAAAACAGTTACAAAATCTCTATATAAATAGAGGACTCCTCTAAGTTCAAAAATCACACCAAAGAGTTATATTGAGTTGTCGAGAACTCTTTCTCTCTTCTCCCTCCGACTTGTGTTAACGAGTTATTCTTCTCCTCTACTCCTTTTTCTGTCCCTTCGGAATTAAGAGTGTTCTTAAGATCTTAGTCTCTATTCGGTATAATGTCCTTTCAGAATTAAGAAAGGTCCTAAGAACATAGTCCTTTCGATAATATATGTCCCTTCGGAAGAAAGAATACTTTTAAGATCATAGTTCCTTTTTGAATAATAATGTCCGGTCAGAATTAAGAATGATCTTAACGGTATATAAATATTCTTTCGATATTTTTCTACTATTGGAGAAGTTAAAAAGTCAGAATGGTGGTATCACCATATTTGAGTGGTTGTAGTACCATATTGAATTTTTTGAGAACTTAAAGATTAGAATGGTGATAACACCATATTTGAGTGGTCATAGCACCATAATAGAGTGGTCACAGTACCATATTAGAAAGTGGTTTCAGTATTAAAGAGTGGTCTTAGTACCATATTGAATGTGTAAATCTCGAACGGTTTTCTATAGTGCAGTAGTTAACCACACAATTGTAGCTGGACTTGTTTTATCTTGGAGGAGGCGTGGTTGATAATCTGTCTTGCACAATTTTGGGCAGTGCCACGAAACATCTTAAAGAGAGCGACCTAGTCTGTGACTCAACTTAGTAACAACTTCGATAAATATTCTTTTTTAAAATAGAATTTGAAAATCCAAATACAATAGTTTAGAAATCCAAAAAACAACAATTTTAAGACGTTTCCTTCTGTCTTGTCTACTGAAGAAATTACTAAATTTCATTGTCCCTAAATACAAGAAGGATAAAAAAAGCTATAGAAATACATTTTTATACTGAACAGAATGAAGTGCTTGTTGTTATAACAACAACACTAAGAAATTCACATATGTGATTTTGAATTTGTTTGAAAACTATTTACAAAAATCAGAACCGTCCTGCAAGTATAAGAACAGGTCAAGTGTTGCTCCGCAACGTAACTTGACTGAAAGAGAAATTCATTGTTATTATTAATATAATCAATCTAGTTGGTTGAAGTGAATGGTGGATCAACATTAACGCCTCACGCTATATCTACTAAGATTGTGCTATGTTTAAAACATATGCTACTGATGAAAATAAGAAAGTGTTGTTAGAATATTCAAAACACCACTAAAGTTGTTGGCGTTAGAGATATGGAGTTACCGTTTGAGTCCGAAAAGAAAATTATTCTCTATGACGTGATGTATGCTCCAAGGATAAGAAAGAATCTGGATTTCAGATTTCTGAATAAAACTGAGCTCACTCAGACTTAAAAAGAGACTTGTACACCATGCATTCTTGTTGGGAAAATACTACGCCTTTGATGATATGCTCAAAATTAAATTCTCCTTCTATTTTATAAGTTGTGTGATTTTAATATCTGACATGTTAAAATTCATCATGTGAACAAACGTTTAATTTTAAACTTGAGTAACTTGGATTAATTCCAAAGTTATATTACTAGAAAATTTTATTTTTTTTTGCAGTCAAAATAAATGAACCAAAAGTTCACATAAATCAGTGTTTAGAGAATTTGAACCTCTAAACTTAATAAATTATGATATGTGCGAACTTGATGACACATAAACTAGAAATGATAAAAAGATATTTTATCATATTTATTGATGACTGTAAATTTTGAAAAATAAAATTGATACGTTTGATATGTTCAATTTTTATAACAAAAATTAAAATTTATGTTGAACAGAGTACCCAAGTCTAATAATAAAAATTTCTACTTATGAAGTTTTGAAGAAAAGACAACCCAACTTATCTTATTTTTGAACTTGAGATTGTCTTGACTATATTTGGATTCTGGACCCCAAGAAAGTTGAACTCACTAGTAGAGCCTATGAATGTGTATTCATTGGGTATGCTATAAATAGTGAAACATATAAGTTTTATGACTTAAACGCTAAAGTGAGCATAAAATTAAACGATACCGATTTCTATGTAAATAAATACCCCTTTAAATAAAGAATAGTGTGGGCGCTAGTGAAAGCACGTTATTAGTGGGGGCAAAATAAATTTCCTTTTAAATTGAGAGCTAGTGGGGGCACTGCATCTGATCACATTCCAGTAATCATAAACAGTTATGAAAACATCGTACGAGATGTTATAGAACCTCGAAGAGGTAAGAAAGCTATAATTGCTAAAGAGTATAAACCTAATTATATGGTTTGTATATTGGAAGAGGATCCATTTGGCCTTCAAGAAGCTTTGTCTTCATTGAATGCTAACTTTTGAAAAGAAAAAAAAGTAAACGATGAAATGGATTCTCTAGAGTCTAACGAAACACTGACTCTTAGTTGACTTGCCTCCTGGTTGCAAACTAATCGTTGTATTTGGATTTTGGAAAAAGAAACTAAAACCTGATGGTTTGGTTGCTAAATACAAGGCTCACCTTGTAGAAAAAGGTTTTAGGAAAAGAGAAAAAATATAGATTTTTTCGACACTTAGTCACCTAGTCATTCGAATCATATCCATAAGGGTGCTAGTCCCTTTAGCCGTTGTTCATAAATTGATAGTACACCAAATGGATGTGAAAGTTGCCTCATTAAATGATAGAAGAAGAAATCTATATGGAACAACCAGAAGATTTTGTGATTCAGGACAAGAAAACAAGGTCAGTAAGTTAGAATTTTTTTTTTGCATGATCTAAAAATAAACTCCTAAGAAATGGCATGGAAAATTTGAGAACCTAAAGATATCGAATTAGTATAAAGTGAATGAAAGTGACAAACGTATTCACTACAAATATTGTAATAACATTTTCACGATCTTATGTCTCTATGTATATGACTTGCTCATATTTGGTTCAAAGATTCATGCCATAAATTATGAGAAATCATTGTTTATCAACAACATTAATAAGAAAGACCTAGACGAAGTTAAAGTAATTCTTGGTTTCAAGATTACTAGATCAGAAAAGAGAATTTTTTTGATCAATCTCACAATGTTGAGAAGATCTTAAGGAAATGTAATTATTTGACTGTAAACTTGCAAGCATACCATTTGATCCAAGTGTAAAAATCTTCAAGAACTCTTGAGATGGAGTTAGACAAATAGAATATGTGAGCATCATTGATAGTCCTAAGGTTTGCCACTAAATGTATTAGACTCGACATTGCCCACGTCTTGGAACTCTTATGCAAGTGTACCAGTAGACGGATGAGAAGCATTGACATGCTATTGAAAGAGTCATAAGGTGCCTTATGACTCTAGGATTACATTATGAGCATGTATCCTATTGTACTTGAATGGTACAAGATACAAAATAGAACATCCTTCAGATGAGTCTTAAGCGACCAGTGGCTACACATTGAGCATCACTGAAGGAGTTGCTTGTTGAAACATATGATATTGACTCAATCCATTATGGAATGAATCTGAGATGAGAACACTAGAGAAAACTAGTGAAGAAGCAAGTTGAGAAAATGCTTGCTAGTTGAGATCCCATAGTGGGTAAAACCGTTGCATGAGTGTTAATTCATTGTGATAGTACTGCAGCTATTACAAAATTGAGAATCGTTACTACAATAGTAAGAGACGATAATTAAGGCACGAACACATAACAAATTAGAGAGATAGCCACTCTCAACAGGAACAGTTAAAGTAGATCATGTACGTACTAATAAAGAATTAGTCAATCCTTTGACGAAAGGAATTACTAGAAAGAAAGTCATAAACACATCCAATATGATGAGACTAATGCCTAAAGATCACAAGTGATGGTAACCCAACCTAAATGACTGGAGATCCCAAGAAATAGGTTCAATGGGTAATAACAAGTCATGAGTGATAGAACATGCTATGAGAAAATTATGAAAGCATGAATCCTGCAGCGACATGAGGATGAGATAATATAAACTCTTAATGAGATCTACACCCTATGTTGAATGGAGTACATATCTACACGAGTACTCTTGATAGACTCACCTATACAAATGTGGAACTGAGGCCGGTTCCTATGGAATTCGGGGCAGAATACCTAGAACGTTCGTTAAAACTGGGATAGACGTGCATGGCCGTAAACGCACGGGCTTTTAGAATACCCCTTAGGAAAAAGTTTGTGTGCGGACTCTATGTCTGAGATAGAGTTCAATGCTGTAATCAACTCTTGTTGAATTGGAATAGTTTCCGCTATGCAAATGTTCAAGTTGTAGGCGACACCTTTGTTTATTAGCAACCTTATAGAAACATTTTGACGTTACTATTGAAACCATTTTTTAAATTCAAGTGGGGGATTGTTGGAACATTGGTGTGAAGTTGGAAGGAAATTGAAAGATTAAACACGAAATAATAAGACTTTGAGCTGGTGTGATGTGTATTGAAAAAATAGAGAGTGAGGGTCCCATATAAAATAGAACACACACATTAGTCAGTGTTTAAATTGTGGTATTTAATTTTAAATACTTGATAATGATAAAAATAATAGTAATTATTATTTTTATTCGTGAATATCACTTTCCAAAAATTTAGCTTATGTTGTTTGTGATAAGAATAAGAATTCAAATGAAGTTTCTTATCTTTCCTTCATTCATATCCAATGAGTTTGTTTCCTTAGTTTGTGGATTTGTTTCTTCTTGATCTTATCCACAAATGTTGTTGAACTAATTAGTGGTTAAGTTTCCTTTTGATCTTATCCATTAGAGTAACTGCTTGCCGCTATTTTAACTAAAACAGTTACAAAATCTCTATATAAATAGAGGACCCCTCTAAGTTCAAAAATCACACCAAAGAGTTATATTGAGTTGTCGAGAACTCTTTCTCTCTTCTCCCTCCGGCTTGTGTTAACGAGTTATTCTTCTCCTCTTCTCCTTTTTCTGTCCTTTCGGAATTAAGAGTGTTCTTATGATCTTAGTCTCTATTCGGTATAATGTCCTTTCAGAATTAAGAAAGGTCCTAAGAACATAGTTCCTTCGATAATATATGTCCCTTCGAAAGAAAGAATACTTTGAATAAATATTCTTTCGATCTATTGGAGAAGTTAAAAAGTCAGAATGGTGATATCACCATATTTGAGTGGTTGTAGTACCATATTGAATTTTTTGAGAACTTAAAGGTTAGAATGGTGATAACACCATATTTGAGTGGTCATAGCACCATAATAGAGTGGTCACAGTACCATATTAGAAAGTGGTTTCAGTATTAAAGAGTGGTCTTAGTACCATATTGAAGGTGTAAATCTCAAACGGTTTTCTACGGTGCAGTAGTTAACCGCACAATTGTAGTTGGGCTTGTTTTATCTGGGAGGCGGCGTGGTTGATAGTCTGCCTTACACAATTTTGGGCAGTGCCGTGAAATGTTTTAAAGAGAGTGACCTGGTCGTGACTTAACCTAGTAACAACTTCGGTAGATATTTTTTTCTTCAAAATAGAATTTGGAAATCCAAATACAACAGTTTGGAAATCCAAAAACAAACAACTTCTAAATCAATAAATTGACAATCATTTTTGTGAATCAAATAGTTTTTTTTTGCTGACTTTTGTATTTTAGGAAATATTATTTCATAAAAAAAAACATCATAGTATTGTTTATAAGCATTATGCTAATTATGTACATTTTATCTTAAAAATATTCAATATCACTATTTTTTTTGAAGGGATTCAATATTCACTATTATAAGTGATAAAAATTCATAAAAAGTTAAAATTTATTTTGCAGACACTTATGGTAAATAATATTTGTTATCATAACTTTTTCAATGATACGAAATAGTTGTTTTTCTGCCAAAAAAATAAATAAACTCATTTATCTTTTACTTTAAAGATGAAATATTGTACATGTCGAATTGCTGGATGGTACTATAGAATTCTCTTTATATAGAAGTGGTTTTTTTGTCCAATAATAACATCGAATGAAATTTGTTTAGCACACGAGTGAATTATTCTTATAAATGAACTAATTAATTTTTTTACAAAAAATGAACTAATTAATATTTTTTTACAGATAAATAAACAACAAATTTTCTATAATACAAAGCATTCTTCAGCAATTTTTTATCAACTATTTCATTGTTAATATCTTTTTAATGATAAATGTTAACATATTTTTTAAGAGGAATGACAAATATTAATATGTTAATGTTATATTTTGGATGGGAATAAAACACTCAACATAATATAAAACGGTAAATTTAATTCATTATCTACTTTGTGAATGTGAAATGGTTTTTATATAATCAATATGAGAGGACTATACTGTCCAATGTAAGAAGGACATCATTTCATATTACTTCTACGTTCATAGGTTCTTTTTTCGGTCTAACAAAGTGACTCATCCTTTCATAGCCAAGAATCAATTAGGTTTCAACCCATTGTTAGGGGTGGAAATATGTCGAGGTCTGTTCTTTTTTTTTTTGAAGGAATGTCGAGGTCTGTTCTTAGCTTCACAATGCCTAAATCTAACACTTGAAAAAGTTAGGTTCGAGTTTAAACTTGTACTGGCTGTGAGTACAATATAGGAAAACTAGGGTTTTCAGAGTCTGTTTAGGTCATGCCTCGGGAATGATCCTAAGGTTACTATTTGTAGCCTTCACTTGGGCCTATCCGGTCATAGTTTTTGGGCCCAAATCGTAAAGGGCCAAAACCATGACTAGGGCGCCCTTGTGGACTACTGAGGGCGCCCCCAAAGAGTGTCCTTCAAGGAGGTCACCTGAGGTTACTTATGACTGTAAAGTGGGCCCTGCGCCCTCCTGGAGGGCGCCCAGCCTTATTCCAAGGGTTCATACCCTTGTCTTTAGGATCTCAACCCCTAAATGATGAGATCTATGGTCCACAGCCCAACAAGCACGAGTCTTGGGACAAGGCGAAGTGATTAAACTGTTAATGGGGGGATTTGCCTATGACCTTTTGCCCGGCAGGTGTGGCTTTCTGATCATGAAGCTATATGAAAAATTTTTATGAGTACTAGCCCAGTCGCGGATGCTAGCCCAATCATGGGTGCTAGCCCACTATGGGTGCTAGCCCAACGCGGGTGTTTAGCCCAACATGGATACTAGCCCAACATGGGTACTAGCTCCATGTTTCTGTTTTGGGTGCCTTAATGGGCGCTAGCCCAACGAGAGTATTCATAGCCCAACAAGCACGAGTCTTGGGACGAGGCGAAGTGTTTAAACTATGTGTCGAAACGACTCCTTTTGAGTAGATTAGATCGCCGCGCCGGGACTAGCCCGTCGTGGGCGTGATCTCTTTTGAATGTTCAGGTTGAGGACGCGCCTTAGTGGGATCCGACGGCTGACATGAGGCGACCGTTCGCTCTCGCTGACGTGTTCGCATCGCAACGGTTCTTGGAAATCGTGCCAACTTAAGTGACGTCATCTGCGCGTTTTCCCAGGCTTTATACTTTGAACTGATTTTCGGATCTACTTTTCCTCCTGCTTTCAGATTTCTTTTATCCTTTTCACTTCCTTTACCTCCGTCTTTCTCTCCCAAACCGCTTCTCGTCGTTCAAACTGTTACAGTTTGGTGGATCGCTGCACCTGCTGTTTACGGATCGTTCAGAGCCCGTGTTCGTTCTCAATTCTTCACTTGTCTAAATCCAGGTAACCCTACTCGATCTTGTTCTTTTTGAGTTAAATCAGTAGTATGGTGGTAATTAGGGAGTGCGATGAGGCGGGTAGGGAGTTATCCCCAGCGAACTCGGAGGAGAGGTGTAGGTTGTGGAGGGAAAGTGTTAGGCATGCGAAGCGGTCAGATGGAACCATTGATTGGGTGGTGTTTGATAAGGCCTACTACGGCCACTCCCTTTTGACGGAGTTTTCGAGCGATTCGGACGAGGGTGAAGGAGGGGGTAGTAGTGGGGATTCATCTGACTCTGTTATTCATTCTGTTCGCCCATGTCCGTTTTGTAGGAGAGGAATTTGTTACATGGCGTCCTCCAGTGGATCAGAGCAAGAGAGTTTCGCCGACGAGGTGCTTCGTTTAGAGTCCGTGTATATGGACCCCCAGCGGGTGGCGTTTTTTCGGAGTAAGCTGCACATATCCTCCACGGGATTTGAAGAGGACGTGGTCTTGGAACATTGTCGCCCTGGTGAGAAAGTGTGCGTACAAAGGCTGAAGGGAGTGAAGAGTGAGATCTTTCACATGTATACGGCTGTTTTTGAGGATCTGGGTGTGAAGTATCCCTTCACGCCCTTTGAGGTTGACGTACTCAATTGTTTGAATGTGGCGCCTTCTCAGCTGCAGCCAAACAGCTGGGCATTTATACGTGATTTTGAGATTTTATGCGAGGGGCTGGGTTTCCAGCCCTCAGTTGGATCCTTCTTCACGTTTTATGGCACGAAGGGGGTAGATAAGCAGTCTTGGGTGTCTATCAGTGCGCATCCTGGTAAGAGGTTGTTCCCGCCTTACGCCTCTCATTATAAGAGTTGGAGACAGACGTTCCTCCGGACCCGGGGACGAAAGGATTGTGAGGCGGCTGCTGTGTGGGCTGATGGTAAGCTGAGGTTTCCCATATGTTGGACGAGTGCTCCTGCGTCTATCATGGGATTTGACTATGAGAAGCTGGACGCATACGACCAGGGCGTCGTCTGTTTTTTGGATAAAATGTTGCCTATGAACATCCGGGAGTTGTTGAATAGGGAAGGGGATGTAGATAGCTTAGACGAGTATCTACGTGAGTCGAATTTATTTATTTATGCCTATACTTTGCTTTTCTATTTTATTGTCCCTTTAATTTTTCAGCCTCATTTTTTGCAGAGGATATGGCTCCCATGACTGCGGCGGAGAGGAAGAAATATCTCGAGGAAATGAAGGCCAAAAAGGCTGCTGAGGGGATGGCGGCCACTGATCCCTCTGGACTCATTACCCGTAAGCCGAAAAGAAAAGCTGACCATCCACCTGAGTTTCAAGCTGAGTCCCTCACAGCGGCTATGCATGATAATGCGTCACCCGTGAAAGATGATAAAGGGAAGGCAGCAGCTGAGAAAAAAGGTAAGAAAACGCCTTCTCCTTCTTCGATTAGCGCCATCAAAACCAGTGGATCAGTGCCATCTTTCTGGGATAAAGGTTTTGACTATGGTGCCTATGTCAAAGAGAGGCTGGTTTTCAATCCTGAAGACGCGGAGGCGGGAAACCAGGGCGTTGTTCCCTTTATGACGAGGGATTTTGGAGTTCATTGTCTACGGTCCATAATGCTTTTGGACGCGGTGGATCGGAAGTATGAAGAATTGGTGCAGAATGAGGAGGCTCTCCAAGCTACGGTGAAGGCATTGGAGAAAGAGGTGAAGGAAGCCACAGACGCGAGGGAGAGAGAGGTGAAGGAAGCCAGAGAGGCGGTGAAGCTTGAGTGCGACAAGCGCATCTCCGATCTGAAAATTGGCTATGCAACGGATCTTGCTGGGAAGGACGAGGTTATCTCTAAGCTGTGAAATGATATCGCGTCTGGAGAGGAAAGGGAGGAACAACTTAAGGCTGAGGTTTCCGAGGCGAAGGGCGAGCTGGCTATGAATTTCGATGCTGGCTTTGAACGGGCTAAAGCTCAAGTCGCCCTTCTGCACCCTGGCGTTGACCTTTCTGCCCTTGATTCCTTTAAAGTTATTGTAGATGGCGCCCTGGTGGACGAACCATAATTTCATTTGTTGTAATTTAATTTACTTTGAACTCAGTACTCTTATCTGAATTTGTAATGATGCATCATTTTCCTTTGATCTTCTCGTCTGTTCCTTTTATCTTCGAATTTGTTAATTTTTAGAAAGCACTTCCTGGGCGGTGGTCATTACTTGTGTTTGCTTTATAACGATGTTGAAGATTGTAAGGTTGTTTCATTTGGCGCACGATGCTTTAGGGCCCTCATTAGAGGGTTGATGAATTCGGTGGCGATCTCTTTTTCGACTCACGACGTCTTAGAGTCCTCTTTGGCGTTAAGGAATTAGATGGTGCTTTTATTTTCGGCTCACGACGTCTTAGAGCCCTCTTTGGGGTTAAGGAATTAGGTGGCGATTTCATTTTCGGCTCACGACGTCTTAGAGCCCTCTTTGGGGTTAAGGAATTAAGTGGCGATTTCTTTTTCGGCTCACGACGTCTTAGAGCCCTTTTTAGGGTTAAGGAATTAGGTGGTAACCCTCGCTGGGGTTTGGCGATCTCTTTTTAGCACACGACGTCTTAGAACCCTTTTTAGGGTTAAGGAATTAGGTGGCAACCCTCGCTGGGGTTTGGCGATCTCTTTTTAGCACACGACGTCTTAGAGCCCTTTTTAGGGTTAAGGAATCAGGTGGCAACCCTCGCTGGGGTTTGGCGATCTCTTTTTAGCACACGACGTCTTAGAGCCCTTTTTAGGGTTAAGGAATCAGGTGGCAACCCTCGCTGGGGTTTGGCGATCTCTTTTTAGCACACGACGTCTTAGAGCCCTTTTTAGGGTTAAGGAATTAGGTGGCAACCCTCGCTGGGGTTTGGCGATCTCTTTTTAGCACACGACGTCTTAGAGCCCTTTTTAAGGTTAAGGAATTAGGTGGCAACCCTCGCTGGGGTTTGGCGATCTCTTTTTCTTGGCGTTGTTGATCTGTTGCGGGCGGTGTCTACAATACAAAATAGATGATATAGATATAATTTAATAAGAAAGTGGGGTGCCTCATTAAAAACCTCCGCTAATGCAGGGGAAAAAAGTGCTCCCTGCTTTTTACATTAAACGAAAGGTACATGAAACTAAAACAAAATAACCAGTGTGACGGCTTCACGAGCTTCTGAGATCGCCCTTCGGATTGTCATGGCGAGTGTCTCTCTGTTGGGTGCAAAGTCTGGGATGTGGGCGAGTTTGTGTAGTTCTTGAATTGAGTTCGCTCCATGCGGTGGGCATGTCTCACTAGCTTTCTTTGTGAAACTACCATGACACCAGGTTGGCGTGTTGACCGGCTTGAATCCTGGATCTACAGCTAGGCGATGACACACTTCGGCGGGGTTGACGCTGAGCATATCTGTCTTCCACTATTGTTTAGGTTGAAAGCTGGGCGGCCTATTATGATGTTGTAAGAACAAGGCGAGTTGACCACTAAATATTTAACTCTGATGGTTTTGGCACTGTTACTCATTCGATCCTTGACGGACGTTGATGAGGCTGGTGGATGATACTTTGCGGTGGCGACTTGCTGAAAACTGGTGCGTCAATTTATGTGTCATGTCTGGGTAGCTGATGATGGAAAAACGGGTAGGTTCATATACCATCTGATTTGAGTGTTGAAAGCTGTCACATGCTTCACCGGGTCGCTCTTTCCATCGAAAGGTGAAAGAGAGGGTGGCTTGAAGTTTTCTGGGACTGGCACGTTCCATACTTCGGCGGAAAATGGTTGCGGATCTGGATCTATTGATTCGTCTTGTTGGGATTCGTTCCCTTCAGCGTGTTGTTGCTGGATTGTCTCCATTGTCAGTTGCAGGGCTTCGTTTTGGTCGCGAAGCTGCTAAATCTGTTGTTGTAGAGCTTCCAAGGCCGCCGGGTCCGCCATCAGTGGTGGCGATGACGGTTGTTTGAGTCGGTATAGAGGTTGGCGGTTGGAGATTAACGATTGGGCTCGCGAATCTCAAGTTTTGGATCGGTTCTTCGAACAAAAAACGGGTTGAACGTTTGATTAGAATCAGGGTTTATTGGGAAAAGGATGGATTTAGGGTTGAATCGCGGCGGATTCGGAGGTTTTCGGGTTGTTCTGAAAGATACGGTGGATTCACGGCGTTCTGGTAATGTTCGGAGGCCGCGAATCGACTGCTCTTGTTTCAGTGATGGTGGCTAGGTCAGTTTTACCGTAGCCCCACGGTGGGCGCAAAATGTACTGGTTGTGAGTACAATATAGGAAAACTAGGGTTTTCAGAGTCTGTTTAGGTCATGCCTCGGGAATGATCCCAAGGTTACTATTTGTAGCCTTCACTTGGGCCTATCCGGTCATAGTTTTTGGGCCCAAATCGTAAAGGGCCAAAACTATGACTAGGGCGCCCTTGTGGACTACTGAGGGCGCCCCCAAAGAGTGTCCTTCAGGGAGGTCACCTGAGGTTACTTATGACTGTAAAGTGGGCCCTGCGCCCTCCTGGAGGGCGCCCGGCCTTATTCCAAGGGTTCATACCCTTGTCTTTAGGATCTCAACCCCTAAATGATGAGATCTAAGGTCCAAAACTATTAATTGTCATTGAACTATTTCTAAGGCTTGATGAAGCTTGAACATCTATTTGATATTTAGACATAAGTGCAATCCGTTGAAATTTCTTGGTTACTTGGACATTGCCCTTTAGTGTTTTTTTTTTTGTTTGTTGAGGTTTTCTTTCCTAGTTTGGTGCAATGGTTGTAACAACTAGACTTTATTTATTTTTTTAATTTTGTCGTTCTCCTTTTTTCAGGTATGTCTTGTGCCGATAGATGTGTCGATTTCAAGACGGTTTAGTTAATATATTCTTTTTTTTTTGCTGCTTCAAAATAGAAGACATAGTGCACCAATGAGGTTACTCCTAAATATATCAAATTATATGAAGGTTTAAGCACAAAAGTACACTAACGAAACACTTATCATGGCAACATCATTCCTCCTCTGCCTCAATTTTATATGGTCTAGCTTTAATCATCTCATTGAAGAGCATTTATGTGGCAAGATAGTAAGCATGAAAACCCCTTAGTTCAGGTCAAGAAGTCTTTTCAATTTAGAAAAATTGTTTGATGCTTAATTTCTTCTAGATCAAAACAACATATGTATGGGGTGGAAGAGCCCCCTAGAGGCTAGAGTTAAGACATTCATATGACGTCTATCTATTGGAAAATTTCTAACCAACCATGAGAGTAAGAATCAAAGTGTATTTGATGTGGAAGAGTGCTTTTGTTGCGTTTAAGCTCAGAAGACAATCATATGCACGGGAGAGTAACCTTTGTTTCTTTAGTCTTGGTCTTCAAAACCATGACTAACATGCTATGGCCTATGGCTTGATCGTAACAAACTTGTTTTCATAGTTCAAAAATAAAATAAAAACATCTGATCGTGATAAAAAATAAATAAAAAAATCATAATATAGTATATGTTTACAAATGTTCCTTGCTGAGGAAGCTTTAGTACGTCGTACAAGTTCGAGAACAAGTCAAGTAGGTTAAAACTCTGCCTGACTTAACTCAAGTAGGTTATAACTCAATGTGACTTAACTCACGTAGTTTATAACCCAACGTGACTTAACTCACGTTCAACGTGACTTAACTCACATAGTTAACTCACGTTAGAGGTATTGTCGTCAGTTCACGTGGAAATGAACAATTTTGTATGAGAGAAGAGCAATTTTCACTTCTTGCAATCTCTCATGGCTTATGTTTTGGCAGAAGAATGGGCTTCCAAGACATAATTTGCTACATGGACTTCTCTCTCTTTTATCAAACTTATCAATGCTCCCACTAACAAGTTTGAAAAGTTGGTTGTGCTTATTCTAAACATCAAGTATTTGCTCCTCCAAAATTGCCACTTCGGAGTCTTTTACACGTTGCAGGAAGAGAACCAATGTGTTGACTTCATGGCTAAATTTGTGCTTCTAATAATTTCGACCTCTTGGTCCACGCTTCTGACCCTAAGGACTTGCTTGTTTCTGATGCTTTAGGACCTTTTTCTTGAGAGTGTAGCCTCTCTTCTTTCTTTCTTTTCTTTTTTAGTCTTGTAATAAAAAAACTGTAAAAAATAATTCCAAATTCAACATAGAAGCTAGCAATTGAAGATCATACTCAAGTACTCCTCCACCAATTCAAATTATATACTTTATAATAAGATTGATGTTTTTTTTAGCATATCATACGATCGACGTTTTTGTAAAAAAAAAACAATTGATGTTTTTTTGATAGAAAAATACAATTGATATATTTTATTAACACTTTTTTTTTGACAAGTTATTAACACTTTATTAACACGTGGATATTACATATATTTATCTCATAAGCTGTGTGAAATCGATGTACCATATTTAAAACACAAAAAAAGAAAAAAACAAATATGATTAGGCTTAATTATATTTTTGGTCCTCGCATTTTGACCAGCTCACGAAAATGGTCCTGCCTCTTTCAAACCGAACAAAACCGTCCCTAAACTATCATGTTTTTTGCAGTTTTAATCCTACCCCCTATTTTAGCTCCCAAAAACGCTGATGTGTCGCATTTTTTAATGAGGTGTCCAAAAAAGCACTTAGGTGGCAGATCACAAGTGGAAAAATTGTACATGTCAGCAAATCATATTTTATTAATTAAAAACACATTTATATAAATTAACAATTAGAAAATAAATCAAAAATAAAACTCAGAAATTAAAAATAGATAACACTACTCATATTCCTCTCTTCATCCTTAGCAACAAACACTCTAAACCTGGAAAAATTAACAACATCATTCATATTCATTTCTTCTTCCTTAGCACAAAAAATTAACAACATCACAACTTCCTCTCATCATCAACTCTCACCACCACTCGTGTTCCTCCCCTTTTCTTCTGAACCCACATATATTCAATCCCTTAACACTACTTCTTCACCATTTTCTAACCATTTTCACACACAAAAATTTCCTTGAAGAAAAAAGCATTGCTGCAACACGCCTCAAGAACACAATATTCACCATCCACACCAGATTTGTCCCTCCCATGCCAGATTCGTAGCAAAACCCATTTGGGTTGTAGCAAAACCCATGGATCTCTCTATTCTCTCTCGATCTGTGACGAAGGTGGTGAGGTAGGTGGTCGACGGCGGAACTGTTCCTCCTTCCTCGTTCTGTTCCTCATTCCTTCTTCATTTATCTATCTTTCTTTTTTAATTCATGGTAGTGATGATGAAAGGAAGCAAAAAAAAGTTTGAATTTGGTTTGATATTTTTGTTGCTTCCATGTTGTTGTTGCTGTTGTTGATGAGCTGAATTTGGAGAAATCCATTTTTCTGGGTTTATGGGTTGCTGCTGCTGTTGTTATCGTATGATCCTATTTTGGTGTGCTGAATTTGGAGAAATCCATATTTTTTTGGGCTTATGGGTGGATGTTGATGTTGGGTTGTTGATGTTGTTATTTTCGTATGTTCCTTTTGTCTAATAAACTCCAGATCTAATTTTTTTCATTCTTTTCTAGATCATAGTTTAAATGATTTTATTTTGATCTTAATTTTAATTTCATATTTTGTGAAAGGGGTATAATGGGCTTTTCTCACATGCTTGGATTCATTAAGGGTAAAATTGTCATTTTAACTTATGATGGGCTTTTCCAGAACTAATGAAATGTTTAAATGGTTTTTTCAAATTAAAAAATGTTGATTTTATGACATGTTAATGTCATTTTCCATGTTGGCATTGCCACATAGGTGCTTTTTTGCCATATCAGCGTTTTTGGAGCACAAAATTGAAGTTAGGACCAAAAGTGCAAAAAAAATGGTAGTATAGTGGGAACTTTGTTTGATTTTAAAAAGAGAGGACCAATTTCATGAGATGGGTAAAATACGAGGACTAATAATGATAATATATATTTTGTTACAATTAGATAAAGTTATGATGCAAGGCACGCCTTTCATTAGTTCTCAACTTTCTATTTTCTATTGTTTGAATAAGGAAGAGATGAGTTTTTTTTTTTTTGAAGGAAAGAGATGAGTTATTTTTCTTTTCTAAATTAGTTTAGCCTTTTTATACAATCAATAAAATATCAAATATAGTTGAAAATATGAGACCCTTAATTAATTGATTTGCATTTGGATAATGCACAAAGAAAATTTGTTTGGCGCTGCTGCTGCGGTGTTAACTGAATTTACTCCATGCACCTCCACTACTACCTTCCTCGCTCTCCTCCTTCTTCCCCTTCCTCTGGTACTCTCTCTCTCTCTATCTATATATCTATCTATCTACGTCTTTGATGACCTAAAATTGTACTTCTGGTGTGGTATTATAACAGGGAAATCATTATTTCTCCTTAATCATCATCATCATGTAAACAAGTGGAGGAGTAGTTATAATGGATCTGAATTGGAATCCAGATTCTTCCCGAAGAATCGCAGACATAAAGGTGTAAAGAAATGTTTAGGAGCGTCTATATACTGTTCAACCGATGTTCCTATTCAGCAATTGAGTCATGCTCGGGTTATTTATTCCGTTGCTCCATCTATGGGCCACAATCAGGTTTCTGCAGTTTTTATGTGTCCGACACATTTGGTTACATTCAATTAACCAATTTTAAGAAGAAGAAGAAGCTCCAGGGTTCAAACCCCGAAAACTAACATAGCCACTAACTTACTAATATTTGCGTAAAAAAAAAAAATCTCTTTAAATAGAATGGTAACTTATTATTTATGCCGTAATATTATCTTATTTCTTTTGGTTAGAAACACTGGCTGAAAATACACATGTTGTTACTTGCCACTATGTCTGAAATCACATTATTGTGATTGTAATAATAACAGGAGTCTCATCCAGAATCACATTTTAGAGTTCCTGCAATTGTGACTGCCCTGGAAGCAATGAAACTCACT
This sequence comes from Medicago ruthenica, assembly GCA_018208015.1. Classification (NCBI taxonomy): domain Eukaryota; kingdom Viridiplantae; phylum Streptophyta; class Magnoliopsida; order Fabales; family Fabaceae; genus Medicago; species Medicago ruthenica. The sequence continues at coordinate 89,035,772 of CM031374.1, read as the reverse complement.
TCAAAGGTACTTAAAGTAGAATCTCTCTATATTTGCCATTTGTATATGTCTTGGTGATATGTTCTTACTACCTTCTTTTTTTTTTTTTTTTTTAAGTTTTTAATATTATATATAAGCATTTTTATTTGATAACTTGTTTATGTCTAAAATCCACAAAGAAAGGAATGTTGCATTCAAATCTAGGTTTCAAATTTGAATACCGCTCTAAAAGAGTGAGTTTAATAATACTTTGTTTGGAAAGGCTAGAGTATAAGCTCGTATGATCTAATTTTCTCTCGATTTTACCCTCATTATCAGATACCTCAACCACTAATTTTATTGAACACTTCATATTCAATCTAATATCGGCTATCAACTAGTTTATCCGCTATAAGCTCATCGGCTATCAGCTACTTTTTACCAAACAAAGCTTAAATAGACTACAAATTTTCCCAGTTCAAACATAAGTTATTTTATTATCCAGAATATATCACCATTTTCTTTCGTTAATTTTAAATATTTCCTATTTGTTTGAAATACAAATCAACTTCCATGGGCAATCTGTGGCTATAGGTTTGTGCACGTGATTTAGTGAGAAAGAGCCTGCCAGTCTTTGAAAAAGACGAACTTAACTGGACTCTATGTGCAACTGTGTTATGACTAACCATACCATTAATTAGTATCTGGTGAAGTTTTTATTTCCACAATAACTTTTCTTTTTTATGCATAATTCAGTTCCGTGGCTCTGAGGTTATTGAACTTCAACATTTTGAGCCTGCTTCTACCGATGACATTGCAAGCGTGCATGCAAGAGCCTATGTTTCTGGGCTTGAAAAGGTAACATATTAAAAAAGTTTCCTTCCTTCAGCTATTTCATATGTGAGAGGTTGTGTATTCTAAATTATGGTATTTTTTTGATTTTATATTATACATTATAAATTGTGCTCAGAAAATTTGCTAATATATTTTAGACAGAATTACTCCATAGGTTCCTTAATCTTATACTTCCTTTTATGCCCCACTTTTCTGTCCAATTCTTGATGTTGTACTTCCCGCAATACATGATACATCATAAGAATTACTTGGTTAAAGATAAAAATAGCAGTAACAGAGAGGCCAGACTCTCAAATACCCGTTGATTCCTTGTTTTTTCGTCTGCTATGGGTATCAAATTTCCTCTATTCTTTCTATAAATTCTAGGGTCTGAACCAATCAGGGCCGGCCTAAGGGGGATGCCACTAAAGCAAGGGCTTTAGGCACCTAAATTTTTTTCACTTTAAATATACTTCCGTATGTCGAATTCTTCAAACATTTTTGCGCCTAGCTCAATTAGCAGTTAAATGGAGAGTTGTAGACTTGTAGTTCACATTGCAAGTTTGATCTCAAATGTAGCCATTTTATTGGTTATAACTTGTAAGTATCTTATATTATTTTTTTCTTCAGATTTTTATGAATATGATGTTAGTTGTGGGATATGTATTAAGGCATGTTGTGTGCAACCAAAATATGCAAAAGTAAAAAAGTATTTTATATTTTTGTTAGAATTCAATATTACTTTGCTATTTCAAAGTTTAACAATTGGTAAATAATGTCTATATCAAATATTATTTTCAACATATATTATTAATTAAACTAAATTTTTGTTTAAAAAAGTTCTTGCATGAATAGGGTTGAGTCTAATGGAAGGAGTTAGACTCTCACAACCTAACGAATCAATGTTTGAACTCTGATTAGGAGCGATACCCATATCTAGTGTTTGACATGCCTCAAATAAAATTACACATTTAGTTTTCTTAATTTTTATGTCTCTCTGTCAACACACTTAAAAGGCCTCAAATTAAAATTCACTTTAGGCCTACAAATACATTGGGCCGACCCTGGAACCAATATATATCAGCTATATTTTTTTTTTCCTATAATGTGTACTTCTGAACCAGTTTCTAACAATTCTTTCACTGAATGCATGCGTTAATTATGATTTAGTGCCCAGTGATGATATAACATCAACACGAGGATTCTTCCATGTTTTGACTAATTTATTCTCAAGTATCCTTGTTTTTAGCTCAAACTTCACATCACCAACTGTTGGCATAAGTTTTGATACTTATGCATTTCGTAATTTGTATACAAAATGATTTTACCATGACGCGGAATTCTTGTTATGAAGTTTGATATTTTCCTCTCCTGAACCTTTACAGGTTATGGATCAAGCTTTGGAGAAGGGACTTATTGTCGTTGATGGTTCGGGACCAACATATGCTACTTCCACTGTAAGTACTATGCTCAAGCTTTTTCTTGCTTTCCCAAGCCTAGAGTGTCTGCAGAAAGATATTATATTCTAGAAACTTTTTATTCTAGTTTATTGTGGTAGAAAATACAATTATACTATGGAAATTCATAATGGTTCCCACATTTTTGCATGCTTATTGTGGTATTCATGGTGCAGACCTTCCAGGAGTCAATAGTAGCAGCTGGTGCTGGATTAGCCTTAGTTGACTCAGTGGTGATCTCTCAACCTGGCATGTCCATCTCTTGGTGATAATCTATGTTTTATTTTGGGGAGGGGTAAGTGAGTGCATATGGATATGTACACATCTGCTTCTTATAGTGATGTGCCTATCGGAAACTATTTTGTTCTCTGTTGAAATTTTGGTTTCTCAGAACCAAATATTGACTGAAAATGCTTATATCTACCTTTCTTTTTACCTTTAAATGGTTGGGGACAGTGGGGGAGTCACAGATATAACGATTGTTTGAAATAAAATTGTGTTCCCCATTTTGCTTTGTAAGTGTCCTATGCATTCTGAGTTATTGAGTCTCCACATTCTAGCTTAAGTTTTAGAAACATGGTATAGATGCCTCTATAAGCAAGTGGTCAAGAGTTTGCTCCTTGCTGCCCCTATTTTCCAGAATTAAATTGTATTTTAGCACAAGCTGAAGGACATGTATATTGTCTAGTCTCAATCCCAAACGGCTTTTGTGTGATCCAAATTTCTTAAGAGATATAAAAGTATTCCAGTGCCTCCACCTAATAGCCTAAGCTTTTGGTATGGTTGATATTTGACATAAATGTTTCAAGAATTGTATGGAACTAATGGTTGTATTCATTATTTTGATATAAAATTCGTATTCGATTTCACATTCAGGTTGCAGCTTCAAAGATAATGAAAGATCCACCCACTGGTTTTGCATTGATAAGACCACCAGGACATCACGCCATTCCAAAAGGACCTATGGGCTTCTGCATTTTCGGAAATGTGGCCATTGCAGCTCGTCATGCTCAGCGTGTTCATGGACTGAAGCGCGTGTTTATCATTGACTTTGATGTTCACCACGGGAATGGAACAAATGATGCTTTCTACGATGATCCAGACGTATTTTTCCTCTCCTTCCATCAAGTAAGCTATAAGTTTGCCACACAGCTCTAATTATGTTTTCTTGTTTTCCTTATTGGTGTTTGTAATAGCCATTCGCAAAAACGAAATAGCAGAAAACTGAAAAAGAAATATCCTGGGCTCTTTGAGAGGTCTGTATCTACTTCACAAAACCCTCAACTCAAAGCATTTATCTCCCCATTCTTCCCCTCTATATCCTCACTTTTCTCCGCAGAACTCCCTTCTTTCCCACTAACTTCTGCAAGCTCAGCATTTTGTTAAGGCTCAAACATCCAAACCCATGCCATCCATGTTTTTTTTTTCAATTTTCAATATATAGACAATTTTCTCTTATTATATCTATATAATTGCAATGCCCCCCCTGATCTTTGATTCAACTTTAAGCATATTATATAGTTTGCTGAAAGATCTTGGTATTATGATGAATATGTAAATGAGAAATAGGAAGATATTGAAGAATAAGGGAACAAAGGCTTCGGTTGTAACTTCCTGCAAGGCAATTGACATATATTACAAACTGTTTTACAATCACCAACTGAACAAATTAACCAACCTCTAGGAATTAGAGAATCTAGCCTCTCCCAACCAAACCACATGAACAAACAACCCAATGACTTACATCTGCCATCCTTATTACTACTATATTGAAATACATGATGCACTAACAAGTACATGTCTAATAGGCGGCCTTCTAACATTAGCCTGCCTACAGGAAAACATTCACGCAGTCGGACTAAATAAACTAGCATAAATTACACAAATGACATTACTAAGAGAAGACTTATCAAATATATTAATGTCTCCAATCCTTGCACCAAACTACTGCATATTAGCATACTATAAAAATCAGACACATGACCCCCTCCACTCTATTTGCACTTGCACATGCTAACATACAAAATAATAGTATAAGCAGGCACATGGCATTTGGAAGTTCTGTTTTTTCAAAATGGTCCCTTGAGGGGGAGGGGGCTTGGTAATTGGGTGGGGAAGGAGATTATGTGAAGAAAAACATGAGTTATTAGTGTGCTAATTATGAAAAAAGGAAGAGAAATAGTATCACTTTGAGACTTGTTATATTTAATAACTTCAATTTAATGGCTCAGGATGGAAGCTATCCAGGTACCGGCAAATTTGATGAGGTGGGTGCTGGGGATGGTGAAGGAACCACATTAAATCTTCCTCTTCCTGGAGGTTCAGGTGATACTGCTATTAGATCTGTGTTCGATGAAGTTGTTGTACCTTGTGCTCAAAGATTTAAGCCAGACATCATTCTTGTTTCTGCTGGGTGAGTCTTTCTTTGAATCATAATTATCAAAGCAAAGATGGAATAAACAATCTACTATCGATTTCCGCAAGTTACATTCCAGCACAGTTACAAACTTAATTCTACATGAAATTTTGATTAGATTTTTCATTCAGGAACTAGTTCACATAAATTCTTGCCAATGTTGTTTTTACATATGGAATTTCATGTGATTTCGTTTGTCAGGTATGATGGCCACGTGTTAGATCCACTAGCTAATCTTCAATTAACAACAGGAACATATTACATGCTTGCGTCCAGTATTAAACAACTAGCAAAAGACTTATGTGGGGGACGATGTGTATTTTTCTTGGAAGGAGGATATAATCTCAAGTCTCTTTCATATTCAGTGGCAGACACATTTCGTGCTCTTCTTGGGGACAAAAGCTTGGCATCTGAGTTTGATAACCCAAATATTTTGTATGAAGAGCCAACAAAAAAGATTAAGCAAGCAATTCAGAGGATAAAATACGTTCATTCCCTGTGATGTTGAGAATCAAAACATGCCATTATCCGGGGCCGTCTCAACCATTAGGCAAGTAAAGCCCTTACTTAATGGCATTATCAACCTGTATCTAGCATCAAAATTTTCATTTTCTGTAATGTCTATATCCCTTGTGTGGTCATCGTCCCACTTGTCCCATAGAAGAAGGCAGTCCATCGTGCAAGATTGCTGTGGTCCCTGAATAAGAACTTCACTTTTGTCGTAACACTTAAGTATAAATTAATTTATTGTCAAAAGATTTTTACAAATTCTTTATCTGTAAACTAACTAATTTTCTTATATTTCGTTGTTATTAAGTCAAATGATATTCTCATTTCATAAACATTGAAGAATTTTAAACTAAATGCATCATATTTTTGCCTTAAAATCTCATACACCCAAAAGTTACTTGTGTTTGTTTCAAAGTGTGTTTGTTTAAAGTATTGTAATATTATTCCCAGAAAAATAGAGTAGGGAATGCACCATTATCATGTTTATTTCAAGTTGTAAAAACTCACTAGTTAAGTTTACGCGAACATAGTTTGGTTGGTAGGGACGTTGCAGTGTGCAGAGGTCAGAGGTGGAGTTCGAACGTTTGTTTTTTCATTTATTCACCTTAAGGCTTTGTTTGGACCAGAAGAGAAGGTGAAAGGAAAGAAAGTAAAAGGAAAGATTGTTTAAGGAAAGAAAGTGGGTAGAAAGTGAGATGATTTTTTTAGTTGTTTGGTTAGAGAGAAAGTGGAAGGAAAGAAAGCGTTGATAGACTAGTAAATGACTTAACTACCCTTGTGTAAACTATAATTTATTTAAAAGAGAATGTAAAAATATGTTTACAATGCAATATTAAATATATGTATTTATTTTTTGAACCTAAATATATGTATTTATTTATATTTATTTGCTGTAATAATATAATAAAAATATAAAATTATATTAAAAGTAAAACAAAATAAAAAAATGTTGTTGATGTGCAAATCACAACAACCAAAGCATAGGCTTTAGACATTTCACCACAAAAACTATGTATTCTTTCCACTCTGACACGGAACCAAAGGATAGAAGCTCAGGTCTCAAGAAACTTTCTATCATCTTTACCTTCCATCCCCTCTCTTTCCCTGAAAACAAACACTGCCTAAGGGTAAATTTAGGTATTAGACTACTTGACCCAAAAAAAAAAAAACTCACTACCTAATACTTTTGTTTCCGATAAATGTTATTTTCACCTGGTTTCATATATTCCTTATTTATTTTAGTTTCTCTTCGTGTAAACCACATTTTTAAGTTTGGTATCCCAGCATGACCCCACCATTTTGCATGAAGAGCCAACAATATAGGGTGAACAAGCAATGCAGATAAAACACGTTCATTCCTTGTGAAATGTTGAAAATCAAAACCTGTCATGGAAAATAACTTTGTCTACCATTAAAATTTTCATTTTATATGGGTCCCATCCAAAGTATATGTCTGATCCAAAGCATTGCACATGAATTTTTGTGGTCCTTGAACAAGATGTTTAATTTGAATATGCATGTTTATATACTATATGTTATTAATATAATAGGGTACCAAAGAATTCTCCAGAATATACTTCTAAGACTACATTAATGTGTTCTATATATAACATCAAGTGTTGAACACAATATCCATTATAGACAATATATAATCCAAAACATTACTCAACACATATATGTATGTAATCGTTAATTTAATTTCAAAAGGTTTATTGGAACAATGAAAAAAAGAAGTCATTCAAATTGCCTAATTGGTGTTTTTGGTGATAATCAAATGACAAAGAACATAAGCTGAAGTTTTCTAATGAAACAGAAAGTAGTTAAAGCAACAAAAGCCATAATTAACGTGAAAAATTGAAACGGTGGAAAAAGGTCAAAGTGTAGCTAGCTAATTATGCTATTTTTTATTTTCAAATTGAAAAGGTGCTCCCCATCTAGCAGAACAGTCACTGTTTCGTTACTTAAGTGGTTTTTATTTCCTGGCTATGAGTTCCAAAGATGTTAAGTTTCAATGATGAAGCTAAAACACTTGTCTATGTTTTATCAAGAAAAACAAGACACTTGTCTATGTCTCAATCATATATAGTGCTGGCTAAAACTAAGGTGTGTGACCCACTAACAACTGCATGAGCATGACGCATGAGCTCATCAACTTTATCCTTTAGGGAAAGCGTAATGATGGTTAATGAAACACGTACTAAGCCACAACTACTATTATTATTAGTTTATTTTGATTATTGTTTATTAATACATTATCCAACCAAGTTCTTCCAGTAAAAAAAATGGCCAAGTTATTAGCGTTATGCAACTATTAAAAATGGATGAAGAAGAGTAGTAGGAACGAAGTTGGTAAAAGGAAGGATATATGTGGGACTTTTGTTGTGATCATATAAATAATTAGTGTGTGCAGCTGGCACAGTACCCTTGCATACCATATAGTTGCATGATTCTTCATTTTCAAGCCGTCATAATTAAGAAGCAGAAAAGAAGGGGCTTAATTTTTTTCATCTTCTTTATATAATTAGAATTTAGAAGTGATATTCAGTAAGCTAGAAAACCAATGTTGCCTGTAAGGGAATTATTCTAGCTAGAGCCTTTTGTGAGTTTGGTTGAGTGATTATATAATTGAATAAGTTGACGTGAAAAATCTTAAGTTTTTGTTTTTACAATTAAAAATTAATTCACAAGTTCTTGACCGAAAAAAAAAATCACAAATCACAAGTTGAACAATAAATTTAAGTATAAAATTATTTTTTGAAGGCAAATAGAACAATTCTTAACTGTCCCCATGAACTTAGCTCAGTTGCTAGCATAATATATGAAGGGGTCAGACCTCTACTTCTCTACATTTAAAATGTGTGTGCTCTTATGAAGTCCGGATACGTGATACGGGTGTAGATACGATACAATACGGGTACACGGATACGCAAAATTTTTTAAATTTAGGATACGATACGGTTAAGATACGTCAACAAAAGTTTATACTAAAACTTATATGCATGTAAAATACTTGAAGAAAACCAACATTGATTGCTCTTCATTATTATAATATTATAAAAGTCACAATTTTTTAAAAATAATACATGTGATCAAAATAAAAAAAATGTAAAGTTTTCTTATAAAATTGAATCATATACATTTTCACTGAATTTTCACAACATTGTCTCGCTTTTTTTACTCTTCATCTTTTATAGAATACGTATCTTTGAAGTATCTTATAAGTATCCTTGTGTATCTGTGGAATATCTTATAGTATCCGATCAAATATTTTTTTAAAATTAAAATAATTAATTCCGATACTTCGTGGGTACGTATCTGCGAGTATCCGTAGAGTATCAGTATCTGATACGTATCTGATACGGGTACGTCTCCATTTTAGAGTATCCAGGCTTCATAGGCTCTCACCACTTGACAAGAAAAGAACAATTCCTAACTATCCTTCTCTCACACCCACCATATATTTTTTAGGATTAAATTCATTTTTGGCCTTCAAGTATTGTAATTGTGGCGAATTTTAGTATCTCTCCTATTTTTCTAGACTTTGATCCCTAAAATTAAAATTGACATGACTCCTAACTCACGTACCAACGTGACTTTTTATTAAAATTAAAATTGCAAAATATGAACGTTACCGTGAGCTGCTGCTTCTTCTTCTTATAACCTAATTTCTCCCAAATTAGAAACCATATACAAAATCTCAATTCATCTCAAAAAATATTTCATGAACATCAATATTCTACAATGATTCACCATTCTACACTATGACCATGGTGGTGTATAAACCAATATTAGAGTTTCTTTCGTTGTTCGTCATGCGATTAATTTTACATCCAGCGACAACAAAGTGAGGAAAAACACTAAAGAGTTGACATGGTGAATTAGGAATGGAAAACAATAAGGATTTTCAAAAATATAAAACCTTAATTGGAGATTTCATCCCTTTCACATGACATTTCTTTCTTTACATTTTATTTTTATTTTTGGTTAAAAAAATATGTTGTCACTGCTTATTGGGGCAGTTCCAAATTAGAAAGGTGAAAACACATTAAAAACCAAAATTGCTCAAAAAGTAAGAGGAGACATTTTTTTGAACAAACAATAAGAGGAGAATTTTTGGCAAATTCTTGTTCACCCATCAATAAAAGGTGGGTAATACTACTCATGCTGAATTGGCTCAATCAAAACAATCTGTTTATATAACATTAAAAATAATAGAAAACAAATAAATAACTTTGATTGGTGACAACTCAACATGGGTTGTGTTACCCACCTTTTATTGATGGGTACCCAAGTTGTCACCTTTTTTTTTAAGGAACAATAAGAGGAGGTTAAAACCGCATATTCGTGGTACTATGGGCAAAAGTGGATTTGAACCATTTTTTAACCAATTAAGCTCAACTTATTCACTTAATCACCTTTCGGCCTATATATACTGTTTACACTAATTAATTTAAGAAATATTCTATAATACCCTAGAGTTTGATGAATACCGACACCATATAGGTAAATTAATTTAAGGAATATAGACATTGTACTTTTGTGTTTATCTGATATTGCACTCTCTTATTTTATCTATCATTTCTGCTTTCATGTTTTTTTCTTATAAAATACATAAAAGTACATTAAAGTTGCGGTGATTTTCACGCCGCAAAGTTGTATGTATGTAGGGATTCCATTTCCCTTTGATAAATTGACTGCTATAATCGATAAATTGCTCCATTGTAAAAACACTTTAGGTCCATCTCAACAACTATATATCAAAACAATTTTTTTACACAAAATAGAGTGCAAATGCATCATGTTAAAAAAAAAAAAAATACCCCGACTATGTTGACACTCATCCATTTCACCAATCATTTGCAACACACTATAAATATTTTTAAACATAAAAATAAGTACAAAAACTTAGGGTATTAGACCAAAACTCAAGTAAGCATATAGTACAAATACAGTCATCTCAAAAAACCTTCCCTAGAAAATCTTGTGGAATAAAACCAAGGTGAAGGAAAAAAGAGGGCAGCTATCAATCATTAACAAGCTAACAAAACCTATATTCAGGTAAACTCAGCCTATTTCTAATGAAATCATTCAAAATAGTAGGAGAAATGTTATCCCATCAATGATAACGTCCAATTAGATGCTGCGATTGACAAGCTTATCAACACATTGATTGTCTTCTCTGAAAATGTGTGAAATAATAAAATAGATATTCTATAAGAAGGATACAATTGAGACAACTGTTCCGTAGAGTGGAACTTGAAAGTCATAGTCACCAAATCTGAATCATATTCTATTGATAGACAATGCCAACATTTTTGTGAGCAATATCAATTGCGCATAACAGAAAGCATTATTGATATATTAATAGAATATTAATTAGAAACTCAATATTATCTTAAACTATTTTCAACTCTTATATATTAATTGTAATTGTAGGACTTGTTTTTTTTTCCCAATACACTTGTTTCCAATATAATATGCATGCAATGGAAAAATCATCATGCATTATGCAAGCTAGCTATCTGCAAGGGGTAGGGAAATAATTGACCGTTAAAAAAAAGTAGGAATCACGCATAAATTTTGAAGATAGAGTAAGCTCAATTCTCATATACTAATACTAATTATCCTTGTTAACTTATCTAGTTGTGGCAAATTAATTTGATGTTAACTTAAATGATGAATTACAATGTAACTTCAATTTTTAGGTTCCTTGGACAGCTGCTTTGTTTGGCGGCCCCACTTTCTTATAGTTGTATTCCACGCAAACGGCGATTTTCTTTCTTCTGCCAACTTAATTCTTTTTCTGAATATATATATATATAAGTTGTGATGGGAGTTCCCAAGAATCATAACATAATATGTTATATGGTGACAAACATATAGCCCAAATTTAGTGCCAAAATCTGTGGTTTTAATTACAAAGTACGTATATAAGAAATGATGGGGAGTGAAAGCAGTGTGAAGCTTCCTCCTGGGTTTTACTTTTCTCCAACGGATGAAGAACTAATCCTTCATTTTCTCTATTCCAAGGCTTCTTTACCATATCATCCTAACATCATACCTGAACTTCACTTGTCTCACCATGATCCTTGGGAAATATACGGTATGTCTTATAGTAATAGGTATACATTTCATATAATATTTTCAATTTCAATATTGAAGTGACATATACTGGATATTTAGTTGGCCATATATGCATGCACATATAGATAAAACTTCATCCCTATATGTATAATACCAGTAAATATTGGATTAGCTATAAAAATTACATACTAGAAAAATGAAATTCATCCAATTTATTTTGTCTTAACATTTTGATTCTCATTAAAATTAGCTCTCATATTCCAAAATTCAGCTAGAAAGTTTTTTTTTTTTTTGACAAGAAAGTTAGTAAGTAAAATTTAACAAAAAGCTGTTCTAAATATGATTTAAATTGGGATACTCTCAATCGATTCGACCTTAACATATGCTGTTGCTAATTAAAAATATAGTTTGTGATATATGTAATCTTCCGCCAAAAATCAATTATATGCTATGATATTTTTTTTAAAAAAATTGAATATGGATTCAATATAATGATCGATTAATCCCAGATCAATCTCACCGTCCATCAGTTATAGATTTATTATCTATCAAAGTTTTATCTGAAATCCGTGTAAAAAAATAAAAAATATATCCGTTATTTGTGGAAAAATTATCCAAAATTTATGTAAAACCTATCTGGAAAATCGTACTCTTATAGTTGTGGATGTGTATATATAACACCCCCAAGAAATATACATGCCTTTGTAAACAGGTAAAGCATTGTCAAGTGGAAATCAGCACTACTTTTTCACCGAAGTGAAGGAAAATAGAAGCACTGAAAATGGATATTGGAAGGAAATTGGGGTCACAAAACCTATAAATAAATTGGGAATGAAGAAGTACCTTGTATTCAACCTTGGGGAAGGAATTGAAACAAGTTGGGTAATGGAAGAATATCATATTTCCTCATCTCCGGTAAGTGATTGTGTTTTGTTTTGTTAACTACCTGTTCATAAATCACAACAAATTACTTATTAAGAAAAAATCATGATCAATTAATGTGGAAAAAAAAAATTTAACATGAAGAAAATAAAATTGAATTGGTTTGTATCAATTTATTTATGATTGTGTGAGACAGGGTCATAATTGGAGCAAATGGGTTTTATGCAAAGTTTATGAAAAGAAGATGTCACAACAAGGTGCAAGCTGTTGTTATAGCGATGAGGATATTGATGATAATGGAACAGATGTGTCATGGCTAGATGAAGTTTTTATGTCCTTAGATGATGATCTTGATCAAACAAAGCCTACCTAATTAGTTAATAATTAGCTACAATATAGTGTATATATTACTCAATATTAATATTACTTAATATTAATTAGGAATAGGATCTTTGTGCTTGAGGTTTGAATTTCTAGAAATTTATTCTATACTTTTAGGAAGAAAAACTGACTCTGAGACTTAAGTAACTTTATATTACAGGTACAATGTATTAATATATATGTATAAATTTATAGAAATCAGTTCTTCTTTTTTTCGCTAAAAATAAATATTTGTATTAATATATATTTATAAATTTATAGAAAACAGTTCTTCTTCTTGACAAAAAAAAAATACCATAGAAATCAATTTATTTTAGTACAATGCATTGTGAACTTTAAAAAAAAAGAGTTAGTTTTGATGTATCTAATTGATATATTAAACGATTTTCGATTTATACACATGATCTATGTTATAATATTTTTCAATCTAACGGTCTACTTTGTAATACAATTATATAATAAAGAATTATCGTCAGTGTCATATTATTAAGTTTGACACCGTGGTGATGCTTTGTGCATACTACAGAAAACTTAAACCAACAAGTGTTCACTTTTCTATTGTTTTTCTTCTTTCTCTCTATTTTTGTATGTTCACCATTGTTAACAGTAAATTTTCCTCTGAGAACAGAAAAACAAATGTAGGAGTCAAGAGAACTCCTTTTTATGAAATCATATTAGAGTTTAGTCTAATTTTTCTGTCAATAATTCATTAACTACTGAATCAATATTGGGAGGTATTATGCAAAATACTCCCATGGAGGCCCTTAAAATCTCCCAAAGAGTAGTTAGAAATTGAGCCAAATGTTGATATTATCTTTGGATTGTGTACCCTTTGACCCATTGCAATTCATCTGATTCCATAAGAACCAATTTATCCCACGAATAGTCATGGTCGATATCAGAAATAATAGGATCGAATAGATGTAGATTAGCTTCATAGGAGAAGTATGATTGATAGGAAGAAACATAGGGAAACCCCTTAGAATTCATTATGAATTATATTGAAAAAGATGATCTTTAATGAGTACATACTAGTCCTTATTTATAGGACTTAATGGACTAACCAATTGTGTAACTAACTTCCAAATTCACTAACTAATTTGTAACTAACTATTAACTAATCCTAATTAAGCAACTAAATCCTAAGAATCTTAACAACCTCCCTCAAACTCAAAATGGGGAAATTCACCAATTTGAGTTTGGAATACAATGAAATTACAATTGAAATATGCATATTGTAAGGACTAAAGAAAACAGGGGGTGTAAACTAGTAAAAAATAGGAGATGACAAGAAATCCAGCAAAGGTAAGAAAACCCATGTTGAAGCCCAATAATGAGGAGGAAGCCCAAGCCCAATCGGTGAGAAACACACTCCAGTTGAGAATCTGAGTTCGGAATACAACTTCGCTCTCTTCTGTGATTCAGGAACGCAATTTTGCATTGCAACCAAAAAAAAAAAACTTTCTCCAAACGTGCTTCTTCAACAAAAAAAAACAGCTTATACAAACGTGCTTATGGAAAGTGATTATGCAAATAGGACAAAAACGTAATCGAACGAAAACACTTTTTTTTTCAAAACGCGCTTCTAATGAGTGATTCCAATAGCTTCTGACAAACACACTTCTGTGACATGATAATCTTTTGCACATCAAAAAAATCTGAAGCAGAGACAACTTCTCCAAAACGCGATTTTCCCAAAGACGCGATTTTCGCAGAAAGAAACCAAAATAGTTTTTTTCAAAAAACACGCTTCTGGAACGCGCTTTCTGCAAACGCGATTCATGAACTATCACGAAGGAGAGAAGACCGGTTACACCGCCGGGATCGAATACTAATGCAGAGCCTCCGTCTCGAAACAAGCGCAACAACGAACACAATCGATTGCTGTTGGAGTTGAAAACGAAAATACTAATAGAAACAGATGAAATGCAAACTGAACTTGACAGAAGTGAGGGCAATGCATCACAAAAATTACCACCGGGATCAAATACTTTAGACGCCACGGAGATGGTAGAAGAAATTGACGCATTCCAGCAGTGTAGTGATTGTTGCCGAAACCAACTTCTCAAACTTGAAGCGTGAAAACCGAATCAAACTTGGAGTTGGAAACAAGAACGCAGTGGTTCTTGAATCGGTGATTTTGTCAATCTTGATCGAACTGTTCGCAGTGACACCGAAAAACAACTGAGGAAGATCGAACCAATTCTTGCACTCCATGATTTCAGATTCAAGAATCGAATCTTGCTGCTTTGAGAATCCGGGGAAGTGATAAGTTGTCTTCATCATCTGCGAAACACAACCATCCTCCATAGCTTGGATGGTGATGCTTGATGTAGAGATTTAGAGGAGCAATCTTCATCTTCGCTAAAAACTTCATCATCACAGTCAGAAACAGATTCTTTGTCTTCATCTTCGTAAGCAAAATCTTCATCTTCATGATCGCTATAACTTGATGCGCAACGGTATCGGTCTGATACCATATCAGAAATAATAGGATCGAATAGATGTAGATTAGCTTCATAGGAGAAGTATGATTGATAGGAAGAAACATAGGGAAACCCTTTAGAATTCATTATGAATTATATTGAAAAAGATGATCCTTAATGAGTACATACTAGTCCTTATTTATAGGACTTAATGGACTAACCAATTGTGTAACTAACTTCCAACTTCACTAACTAATTTGTAACTAACTATTAACTAATCCTAATTAAGCAACTAAATCCTAAGAATCTTAACAGTCGAAAAGAATTCTTGAATGGTCATATTATTATGCTTAAGAGCCCTAATATCAATCCCTGCCTGATACCATTTTGTAAAATTAGACTGAACATACAAACGTTTCAAATGGTCCAAAACCTCGTTCGCAATATCATATTTTGCAAATTTCACATCTATTAACAGGAAAATAAACTTATTGATCAAAGTAAGGATCTTTGAATTATTAACATTCCATGTTTCCCACTTTTTTGCATATACTACTGCGTCTTTTTTATCTTTGGGATTAACATAACTTCACATCCTCATTCCTTTCAAAATACAATCTCATTGCATGGCTCCAATAAGAGTAATTTATTTCAACGAGTTGGACACTAACAAATTGACAAGAATCATCCTTATCACCAATCATAGTAAACAAGCACGTATTAATTCCACTAAGAACAAAAAAAAAAATCGCCTATCGAGGACAGAATCAACAATGCTAGAACGAACAAAATTGACCCAACCAAACACAAAATTCGTGATGAGAAGACAAACACATAGTTTAAGAGAGCCAGGAGTGTACTAGAATTAGAGGTAGAGAATGTGAATCAGACCACGATACAAATGGGCAGCCCAGAAAAAGTTATGGACCACTTTACAATATATCCCAAAACCAAATGAGATGCATGCTTATTTTAACGATGATTGTAAGCCTACGACATGGTTTTATATCGTTTTTGGAGACTCTTGATATTTTTTGGAAGAGTAAGAAATGAGATATTGTCTCTCGCTCCTCTACGGAAGCTGAGTTATATTGTGTTATGATATCCATTACTACTAAATTAATATGATTGTGTTAGCTATTATTTGATATGGGTGTATTTTTCTGAACCAACTTTGATGCACTACAACGAGTGTTATTCAAATTGCTCATAGCTCTGTATTTCACGTACGTCCAAACACATTGAGATTGATTGTCACCTCATTCGTCATCATCTTCAGCATGGCACAATTACACTACCGTTTGTCTTAATTTGGAACGGGAGTGATTCTTTCCGAAAACATAGTCTCACTCCTTGATTATTTCTCATCATCATCTTGGAGGAAAAAACACTTAAAAGGGTTAACTCTTATTTGGCATGCCGCAATTTGAGAGATTTAGAATGCTCCGAATGAAGTGATTTTTTTCTTAAAAGAACTTGGAGGTTGAAGAGAATGTTGACGACATCAAATTAATCTCTTGGAGGTGGTTTCTTGCTAGGAAAAAAGGGGGTCTTGTATGTATTTTGAATAGTTTTCGATGTTGGAATATTTTATTATTTAATTATATTCCGATATCATTACGTGGGCAAATATCGTAATAATCAATTGTGAGCCTTAATTTATTAGTGATCAAATTAAGTAATAAGGCTATTAGATTTCTAATTGGATAATTAATTATTATTTAATTAGTTGATATGGACTCAATGAGTGGATGTCTGGATGGTCCATTACGGAATAATGAGAAACCTTAATGGCCATGCATCCAATATAAAAGAGACTATGGTCCCTAATACACCGTACACGGCAAACTCTCTCTTCTCCCCATCTGAAGAGAATTTGAGGCATAAAGGTACCGGTTGAGGAAGAACCAAATCAGCCGCCATTAACCGCTTGATGTGTTTCAGATTAGATTACCTCCTCTCTTGTTTCAAACCGTTGTTGTTGAGAGGGTTATCATGAAAGCTTCATTCAGGTATTCCTAATACCTTAATTCTTAATATACTTGATAAATCAAACATGTCGTAGATCCAATCATATTCATGCTCAATATTTGCTTCCACTATTCATAATTAAATTATATTGAACATGTGTTATGAAATCTGTTATTTGATTTAAGACCTAATTTTTTCCAACAAGTGGTATCAGAGCGGTCTTCATGTTTGTTTTATCAGATTTGTTGTTTATCCATAAAGATTTTCGTTTTCTCGTTGTTTTGCTGTACGAACCCTAACTTGTAAGTCAACAATATTTTTCGTTGACTGAAATCGTGTGTCGACAATTTTTTGACATAAAATTGTTATTGATCATGTATTCATTCAGTTATATGTTTGATGCCCATTACTATGTTGGCTTGAATATTATGCTCGTACAATAAAGTTTTTTTTTATTTCTCTTTATGGTAAAGTGCATATATTATCTTCAAGATGTGTGCTTGCGTCAATGGTTTCATGGCAATTTCTTTATGGTAAATAGCAGTTTTTTCTTTAATTGGAATCCATAATTTTATGCCGTGAAATCGGATAGAGGAATATTTTAAGCTATTTGTATTTTGATATATTTTGTAACATCCCGCTTCAGACTCAAGTATTTATCAATATGAGAGGAATTGCGAGTAAGAAGGGCAAACTTGTAAATTCAAGATGGCAAGGCTTTAAATATATGAACCAAGATATTTTCATTTCATTTTTCCTCTCCACTCTCTCTCTACAACTCTGAATTCTCTCCCTCTCCCTCTCTCTAACTCACGCCCTAACCTCCCTTGCCTTAATCCATCAACTTTCATTCAAATCTTGTGGAAGCACTTCCAAGCAAGCACACTTTGGGATTGCTAGGGCAAGAGGAAGCTAAGGAGAATCAAGAAAGGAGTAAGATCAAAGCAAGGTTTTGGAGTTAAGAATTTAACAAGCATCAAGCAAGGATCTAGGTGAGCTCCCTAGGGTTTTAGAACCCACTTTGAGTAAGTTTAAGTGTGTAATTTCATCTTATGCTAAATTAATGTTTTTGTGCCATAATCCCTTTAGCTTGACAATTCCTTGCTTACTCATGTTTTAAACTATCAATTGGCATTGGAAAATCATTCCTAACATCCTTGGGATGTTTGGGTAAGTGGGATTGAGCTAAAATGGTGAAAGATACGTTTTTCAGCAATTTCTGCACTGTCATGGTCGCTACAGCGACCAGCCCGTCGCTACAGCGAGCAGACCATTTTCAGGTTCTGATCCTGGTCGCTATAGCCACGGATCCGTCGCTACAGCGAGCTCACCAGAACAGCATTTTTCAGCTGAGCTGTTTCGGGTGATCCGGCGCGTGTAAGCGACGTTTTTCGCAACTGTTTTCTCCAAAAACTTTATAGAATCAAAGAACACCATTTTAACTCATCCTAAGGGCCTTTAACGGACAAAAATCATAAAGGAGCAAGGAATAGGTAACGTATGGAAAGTACAAAACAAAGGTCCGAGAAATCGGTAATTAATGCAATTGAGTTAGTAACTCTTATGGACGACATATGATAACGATATGTCTAAATCCAGGTAAGATTAAGGGTTGGATTTCCAACAACCAAGTAAGTGGCTTATAAGAACGATAAGCCTAGAACCTTATATTATAGGTTAAGTATCACATGATTAATTACGTGATGAAAGCATCAGATATGCATAGGTTCAGATGATGTATTAGATATACACATGTAAGTTAAGAATTATATTATATTATAAGATTATGTTAACGTGTTCATCAGACTCCGGATTATGCCGGATGGGATTTCTCTGAAAGGGCTATCCACACGTATGTTAAAAGATTAAAACATGTCCAGCAGGCTCCGGGATATGCCGGATGGGACTTCACCGAGAGGATTGTCCACATGTAAGGTTTAAGCATGTTCAGCAGACTCCGGGATACGCCGGATGGGACTTCTCCGAGAGGGTTGTCTACATGCAAGTTAAGTTGTGTTCAGCAGACTCCGGGATACGCTGGATGGGACTTCTTCGAGAGAGTTGTCCACACAGCGATAAGAGGAGTCCGGTGTTAGCCTGATATGATAGGAATTTCACCGGTATGATGGGAGATGTACTTCGGGGTTACTCCACCCAGATGCACTCCGTAAAACGAACCAAGATAATGTATTGTTTGTTCAACGCTAACTTCTAACTTTATGTTATGAAAAGATGAATATGTATATATATTATATACTAAGAGATAAGACAAAGTAGTCACCAGTGAACAGAAAGTGATCATAGGATGTCCCCAGATCACTAAGTATGAGATTAGACATAAGTTCAACATAAGATAAAGACATGTAGCGATCCTAGTTTTCCCTTGATCGCGAAATATGTAGAGAATGACGGCGATCGTAGGTATCCCCAAGGTTGCCAAAAGTAGGCACGGCGACCCTAGGTTCCCCGTGGTTGCCAACAGTAGGTTGGGCTGGAGTTCACTGAGACATTATGTCTCATCCCAATCCTTCTGGTGCAGGTTTACAGGTTAGCAAGAGGTTCATGAAGATGTTCTTCAGGGAGACGCTGGATGGAGTGCAGTTGCTCGTCATGTACAAGCTCAGAAGTTTATCAGCATATGTTTAAGTATTTGTAAATGGTATTTGAATAATTGTATAAACGAGCCAATATGTACTCATTCAGTTGTATTATTTGTAAATATTATTGAGAATTTTAATGTATCCAATATCAGACTAATACACATGATAAATATTCTAGACAATTTAGTATGGGTGTTACATATTTGTGGTTGGTTCCTATGTTTATGGATCCAATTATGTACCATCAATTAGAAAGGCAAACTGTTTATTTGTTTTCTATATAGAACTGATTGGCAATTGTTGGGTTCTACATTATGTTTTTCATGGCCACAAACAGAAAATCAGTTAATTGTGTAAAAGTTTTTGCACAATCACATATCCAATGACCTTATTAATTTTTCTTGGTTGATTTGAATTTTCTTATTTACCGGTCGTAAGTTCAGTTAAAATAAAATAAAAAAAAAATCGTAAATTTCATATTTAAAATGTGAAATTGTATTACGATTTAAGTTTTTTTAAAAAAGATTTGGATATGTATTTGATAAAGATTTGAATTTTATTTGAATTTTGGTTATTTGATTTTAAATCAAATTTTTGTTTAGTATTATATTCAAATATTCGTATCATATCTTATAAGTTGATTTCTTATTGAAATTAAAATTGATTCATATAATTTGTACATAAAGCTTATTTTGAGAAATAAGGCAAATATAAAATTGTTATATATATATATATATAGATATATATATTTGGTTATTATATATACTTGTGGAAGAATTGTTGCTTTAATGGTGAACCTCAAAATATTTTTTGAATATATTTGGTAGTACATACAATTAAGATTTGATTCTTTAATTTCAAGAAATATGGACTCTAGAAGTGTTTGTTTATTTAAAGACATGTAAATATTTGTTTCCTTTATTTAGGAAATATTTATTCTAGATTTATTTGTTCTTTTATGTAAAGAATCATTCAGTATATATGTTAATCAACTGTAGCATGAATATTTTTTATATATAAGATTCAATTTTCTTTTGATTTGAAATTGAATATATGGTTATAGCATGATTATCATATTTGAGTTTATTGTTATTAAGTTTTCTACAATGATATTTTTTATCATGCATTTTGAATATATTTCATGCTATGTTTGTTGTGACTTTATGCGACATCCTATAAATGCATCTTATACACATTGGTGTTGATTTTGACTTGCATCTTCTTTCAAATTCTTGTGAATTTGTTTTCACACTTAAGGATTGTCGAGTGACCTTATGGTTACTTAACGACATAATGGACTAATTCGGCCTACATTATGTCGGTAATGCCTTGTAAATTTAAGACCTTTCCCATTTAAATTTATTTATTAAAATGTCTAGTAATTTTGGTTGAGTTGGTTGAAACATGTTGCCAAAAGTAACCTCTATTGCGTAGATTTGATTCAATTGAACTTACAAAAGACGTAGTGTGGAATTACTTATGCGAGTTGTCGTCGGCCCTAAGGAAGACACAACTTGGCCGGATAGTTGCATGTTTGTGATAATAAATGTGTGGTGACTATAAAGTAATTTTCCATGTAAATAATAGGATACCTGAATGTGACTACTATTTGACAGGACTTATCATCCCATTTGATATATATATTAAAATTATCTAGTAATTGCGGTTGAGTCGGTTGAAACAATAATGGTGCCCAAGTAACCTCTGTTGCGTAGATTCGACTCAATTGTACTTACAAAAGATGTAGTGTGTAATTATTTATGTGAGTTGTCGTCGGCCCCAAGGAAGGCACAACTAGGCCGGATAGTTACATACCTGTGATGGTAAATATGTGGTGATTATAAAGTATTTTTTTCATGTGGATAATATGATGTCCGAAGGTGACTATTATTTGACGGGACTTATCACCAATGTTTGATCATTGCGTTGAGAGTACCGCTTGCAGTTAATTTTTTCAATCCGAAGATTGGGAATTAATGGTGCGCTCGGTATCTTGTTTAGGTCTTTTATTTACAAATAAAGTTGCATGTTTCTATATATTTTATTGACATGTGTGATAATGTTGTGTGAGTGTAAACTTATTTATATATTTAAGAGTTATTTATATATTTAAGAGTTTACATTCACACGAATATAATGGTAAACATATGACAATTATAAGAATTTATTCTTTGTCAAAGTAAATTGTCATTGTTTGGTCATTGTTTGATCATTGCTGTAAAATACCACTAGCAATTGATATTATTGTTTAAAGACTTGATATTAATGGTGCACTAGGTATTTTGGTGAGTGTTTTTGCTACTCTTGTTTTCTTTAAGCTAATATAGTTTATGCATCTGTTAATTTGAGTTAAATTTTTAACTCTTAAAAATTTTAACTTTTATGAATTAAAGAATAATGTTAACATTGTTCTTGGATCTAGACATTATATAAGGGTGGTGAAACTCACATTCTCTCACAAATTCAGCATCTAATGTGAGAATTAAGTTTGACAAGTGAGTATACACCAAATCTCATAAGTCATGTATGATCATAAAGCTAAAATATCATAGATCTTTATAGGTGTTATTTGAGTTGACAAAATTTTTGTCATATTTTCTTTGCTTAAACTAAGGTGTTTTTAAAGCAATATGGAGAAAGACAAGCTCTCATTGGAGAGTGATTATTTCATTAAGATTATTAGGCAAAGAAAATATTAGGAGCACATTATGTAAATATTTAATCTTGCTGAGACACTATAATTTCGACTATCAGATGACTTGTTCGAAAATTCAGTAATTTTGACTATCATATGACTTGTTCGAAAATTCAGCATTTAGTATTCTCTTTGCACAATTAAGTTTATAACTGTTAAAGTTAGAAATGATCATTTAAAGGATCAATTCATAAAGTGTGCAAATAAAGAAAAGCTGAAGCAAGAGAAAATAAAATAGTGCTCATTTGAAAAATACCTCAAAAGATAAGGGCAAATAAAGAAAGGTAATCTTGACTTACTTATGTCCAATGATGTTGAAATATATATCAGCTTAGAATGGATAAAGTCAATAAAGATTGTTTTATTCATTTTTAAACTAATTTTAGATTGTCGTTACTAGCTTATTTTTGTATTTAAAAGACAATTTGGTGAATCATTATTTAAATTAATTTTTGTTTTAATTTCTCTTTGAATAAATCAAGATATTTTGAGTTTTATTTTCAAATTATGATTCAGTGTATCTTTAAGTTCAATTATTAGAGTTAATTCAGTTATGACTTGTGACATTCTATATTGTTTAAGGGTTTGAAAACTATAAGTTTTTCGTCCCACAAATTAAGGAAATTTTGAGACATAAATTGTTAAGTTTCCTTGAGGATATTGAGTTTGGGGGAGAGATATGGTAATAGAACAAAAATTGAATGAGGAAGAATTAGTTCTAAACTAATTCATATAGTTACTATTATTATAGTATATTTGGATCCTCATGAGGACATCAATGTTTTTCCTCTCAATCAAGTTAAGAAGTTAATTCATATAGATCAAACTCAACACCCTAAAGAACTAGGGCATCTGGTGTCATAAAGAATTGACTGACAAGAGAAATTCTATTTAGTATATTTGAAAGACTCTATTAAGACTGTCATGATCCTAGTTTGCTTGTTATAATTTTGGAGCTACATAAGATGGATGTCAATACAGTGTTTCTTAATGGTGACATTAATGATACAATATGGTGCAACTGAAGAAAACTTTTGTGTCAATTGATACAAAGTAGATGGTTTGCAAAATCATGAAATCCACTTAAGAGTTAAGAAATTTGTCTCTTTATTGTTATCACAAATTCTCGTAAATTATTTGTCTCATTTGGTTTTGAGATAATATTATGGAGAGTTGTGGATTTAGTAAGCTCTGTGGGAGTAAATTTGTATTCATATTTTAATGTGTCGATTTTATTTTATTTAGTCAACAATGATATGTATTAGTTATGTGAAACCAAAAAAATCTCTAACGAATTAGCTATGAAAGATCTTGGGGACACTTCTTTTGTATCAAATTTTAGATACTTAGAGATTACTCTCAAGGTATCCTTCAGAGGTCATAAAAGATTTATATCAATAAAGTTGAAAATAAATTGACATTAAAGATAATAAATTATGGGTGACCTCAATCACCGAGAGACTTTTCAGTCTCAAATATTGCCCAATAGAAAATTTATATTCAGAAAATTGAGTATTTTCCTATGTTTTGTCTATAGGATTCTTATGTATGATCTTATTTATACACATTTGGAAATAGCGTATATAACCAGATTGTTTGGTAGATATTTGAGTAATTCAATGTTTGAATTGTTGAATAGGCAAACATACAGATTTTTTTTTAAAGAGAACAAAAGAGCTTATACTCACATCAGGGATCTGACAATTTGGAGATCATTAGTGTGTTAGACTCCGACTTTTGGATGTGTGTGTATAATACACATCCTGACTCAGGAAATGACTGTGAGTATTTATGTCACTTGGTTGCATAATAAAAAGGTATTGAAAAACCATTTAAGTTATATACAGTGACATAATGTAGTCATATAATGTTTTAATAAAAAAGTTTATAAGGTTCATTACCTTATAAATTATTGTTGTTAAATGATAGAACATTAGAAACAAACTTTATGCTAGGTGACCCACAAAGCAAAGATATGACACCTAAGGTCTTTCATATGGTTGTTGTCATTAAGGATGTCTTAGATTAGTGGGAATCTCTTTTATTCTATGTTCTATACTTTTGTTTTGATATTGATACCTGCTTTATGTTATGATTTTCTGCAGAAATAAAGTTTATGAGGTTATTTTTGTTATAACCATTTATGTATCATTTGGTGCAAATATTGAATTTGCAAACTTCGGTTTGATCTCACTAAAGTTTTCAGTTGGACCAGTTGGAAATATGCATGATTTAGAGATCACATTACATGAAATTTCCATGTCACTCATCCATATCGATCTATGTCATCAAGTGCATTGATATGGTGGTCGTCGGGGGTTCCGTCACGTTATACGTTAGTGACGACAACCGCGGTGGTCCCATTATTAATGTATGAGGTGGACCAGATTGTAGAGTTGAAATTTAAAGATAAATAGCATTCAGACGCGCGCCTAAAAAATTCTGATATAATTATTAAGACATGTAGTCCAAGTGGGAGATTGTTGGAATATTTTATTATTTAATTATATTCTGATATCATTATGTGGGCAAATATCGTAATAATAATCATATTAACTATTTATCAACTGTGAGCCTTAATTGATTAGTGATCAAATTAAGTAATAAGGCTATTAGATTTCTAATTGGATAATTAATTATTATTTAATTAGTTGATATGGACTCAATGAGTGGATGTCTGGATGACCCATTAACGGAATAATGGGAAACTCTAATGGCCATCAAATATAAAAGAGGCTATGGTCCCCAATACACCGTACACGGCAAACTCTCTCTTCTCCTCGTCTGAAGAGAATTTGAGGCATAAAGGTACCGGTTGAGGAAGAACCAAATCAGCCGCCATTAACCGTTTGATGTGTTTCAGATTAGATCACCTCTTCTCTTGTTTCAAACCGTTGTTGTTGAGAGGGTTGCCATGAAAGCTTCATTCAGACATTCCTAATACCTTAATTCTTAATATACTTGATAAATCAAACATGTCGTAGATCCAATCATATTCATGTTCAATATTTGCTTCCGCTATTCATAATTAAATTATATTTAACATGTGTTATGAAATCTGTTATTTGATTTAAACCTAATTTTTTTTTCCAATATTTGAACCCCCTTATGTGATTTAATACTTGATCGGATTTGGGTTCTTATGTGGATCAAGTATCTCTTGTACCTTTTCCGAATTTTGGATTAAGCACTCTTTGTACTTCTCTCTTATATCTAAAAAAAAATTTGCTGTTAAAAAAAACACTACTGCTTGTCTCTTCATCCTTGTAGATTGTTGTTGTTCGCAAAGACGCATTATATTAAAGGTTTTTCGTTTCTTAATTGCTCATGTTAATGCATAGTGAGCTTCTTGTTAATGCATAGTGAGCTTGAGAGAAAAATGTTAAAAATGTGAATATTAAATAGCTTTATTATATCTTTAGTAAGGATAGTTTGGTTTTTTCTAGCATCTAACATGTATACTCTAGTGTAACCCTTATTCCTTATGATTTGTTCATACTAATTCGAAGTTAAAGGTGTTCCCTCGTTCGCAATTACCATTCTTCCTCCTTCCTATTTCTATATGTTCACTATTGTTAAAAAGTTCAATACAAAATGTGTAGGCCAATTAAAATAAAAACAAAAAACAAAACTTGAAATGTAAATATCTATGGTTACATCAAAAAGTACAATCACGTGATTTTACATAATCGCTTTTTGACTATGGAAGTTTAACATAAGTGATTGATGTAAAAAAAACATATGAGTGTTATAATCTTAAAATACCGAGTTTGAATTCTAATGATAAAAAAAATAGAACCACCTTATGTATGATTTAAAGCATCCTTTCTTACCTAAAAATATAGAATCATTCTATATTTTTTAAAAAAATATAAAATTATAATTCATAAGTTAACAATAAACAAATTTTTTGGAGGGAAAAAACAATAAATTATTAATAAAAAAGTTCAAATTCTATGCACATATTTTTTATTATTTAAATTATAAATTTCTTGATATTTATATTTTCTAAAATAAATATAGTGGATTTCAATCTCAAATCTCACATGTAGGAATTACCAAGTAAGACACATTTCACCTATTTTATGCCTCCACTAATTAAATAGCAATATTCATTTAATTTTTCTTAAAATAGAGACCCATATACACCACATGGCCATGGAAATCAACTAAAATTTCCCACTAGGAGTGGACAACCACCAAAACAAAATGAACGTGCACTTCTTTTCGGCTCTCCCTTTTGGCATTCCAAATTTTCCTCTCCAAAAAAGAAAAAAAAACAGAAGATTTTCCTCTCATTCTTGCATCCTCTCAATTTCTTGGTTCCATTTTTCATGCAAAACTCATTGACAATGTTGCACGCATAATCCAACTTGCTTGTGCCTTGGTAACAATAAGGCAATGCATATATAAATCATAAAAAAGAAAGGAAAAAAAAATCTCTAGCCAATCTATGCATTGGGATTAAACATAAGAGGAAGTGGTGACAAAATATAGTTCTATATACATACATATACAAGAGGTGATTGGATTGAGAAAAGAAGAAAAAAAAATGGGAGATATGAACACAACCGCAGATGAGATGGTGTGTTATTCACCAACTATGATAACAACAAATGGAATATGGCAAGGAGATAACCCTTTAGACTATGCTCTTCCTCTCTTCATTCTACAAGTTATTTTAGTTGTTATTGCCACTCGAATCTTCACCTTCATACTCAAGCCCATTCGGCAACCACGCGTTATAGCTGAAATCTTGGTTAGTTTTATAATTTTTTTATGCACCGTACGTCAATGTAAAAAAAAAGTTTTACAAGGACGTCTAATTAAGATCCCACCATTTAGATATATCATATTGGTAGAATCATTTTGTATAAATATCTAAATGGTGAGATTATTCACATAATTTTTGTATTCAAGATCATAAATATTAGTAAAGTTATCTTGTTACAGAGACATGTTATGTTGTATGGATGCAGGGAGGGATAATATTGGGTCCTTCTGTTCTTGGTCGAAACAAAACATTTGCAGATGCTGTTTTTCCTCTAAGAAGTGTGATGGTGATTGAAACAATGGCAAACGTTGGTCTTCTATATTTTTTATTCTTGGTTGGAGTAGGCATGGATGCATCTGCACTACGACGCATAGGTAGAAAATCAGTGACCATAGCAGTGGCTGGTATGATACTACCATTCGGAACAGGAGCACTATTTTCCATCTTTTTTATAAAAAACAATGAGAAAGCCGCAAATGTAGGAGCTTTTGTTCTAATGCTTGGTGTTGTTCTTTCTGTCACGGCATTTCCTGTTCTTGCTAGGATCCTTGCAGAGCTAAAGTTGATCAACACGGAGTTGGGAAGGGTTGCTCTTTCATCTGCACTAATTAATGATGTTTTATCATGGGTACTTTTGGCCATAGCAATTGCTATGGCAGAGAATGAAAAAGTTACTTTGGCTTCTTTAATGGTTGTGTTGTCAAGTGCAGCATTTGTTGCTTTTAATGCTTTTGTTGTAAGACCAATAATCATGTGGATAATAAGGAAAACACCAGAAGGCGAAACGTTTAGCGATTTCTATATTTGTTTAATACTAGCAGGTGTGATGATATCAGGTTTCATCACAGATGCTATTGGAACTCATTCTGTTTTTGGAGCTTTTGTGTTTGGTTTGATTATTCCAACTGGACCACTTGGTTTTGCTCTTATTGAAAAGCTTGAGGACTTTGTTTCTGGACTTTTGCTTCCTCTCTTTTTTGCAATTAGTGGCCTAAAGACTAACGTTGGCCTCATCCACGGTGCTTCTACATGGGCAATTTTAATTCTTCTTGTTATTTTGGCTTGTGTTGGAAAAGTGGTTGGAACTTTAATTGTTGCTCTTAGTTATCAAATGTCAGTTTCTGACGGAGCTGCACTTGGCATGCTCATGAACACAAAAGGCCTTGTTGAAATTCTTGTTCTTAACATCGGTAGGGATCAAAAGGTGAGATTAATTTTACTGCATTGTCAGTGTAAAACTAATTTTTTTTACATTTCAACCAATCACAAACTTTCTTTTATATGACTTAATATCGTTGGAATCAAATATTTTTAATGAATCAACAATTATGGTTGATGGACAGTGTAAAAAATCTATATTTTATCCTTCCATATCAATTAAATCCATTTATTACTAGATGTTAACTAATAATAGTACAATAATACACTACTAGGCTACCATATTATCCACACATGTTGATATATCAATTAACTAATCATAAATTACTAATTCCATGCAGGTTTTGGATGAGGGAGCATTTGCAACCATGGTAATTATAACTATACTAATGACTGGAGTGATTGTACCTGGAATATCAATTATATATAGACCATCAAGGGGAATGATATCTTACAAAAGAAGAACAATTCAAATGTCAAAAAAAGATGCAGAGTTTAGAGTACTAGTGTGTATTCATACCCCTAGAAATGTTCCAACAATGATTAACCTCCTTGAAGCCTCAAATCCAACAAAAAAGTCACCAATATGTATCTATGTTGTCCATTTGGTTGAACTTACCGGTCGAACATCAGCATTACTCATTGTCCATACCTCAAGAAAATCAGATCACCCGGCTCTTAACAGGACTGAAGCTCAATCTGACCACATTATCAATGCCTTTGAAAACTATGAACAACACGCCGAACATGTATCAGTCCAACCTTTGACAGCAATCTCCCCTTACTCTACAATGCATGAAGATATATGCAATTTAGCCGAAGAAAAGCGTGTCGCCTTTATAATCATCCCTTTTCATAAGCAACAAACAGTTGATGGCGGAATGGAATCAACAAACATGGCATTTCGAACTGTTAACCAAAATGTATTAGCGAATTCGCCTTGTTCAGTTGGAATTCTAGTAGATAGAGGCTTAAATAGTTCAAACCGTCTGATAACTGATCAAATGTCTCATCATATAGCAGTTTTGTTTTTTGGAGGACCAGATGATAGAGAAGCATTAAGTTATGGTTGGAGAATGTCAGAACATTCTGGAATAAGTCTAACCGTAATGCGTTTTGTTCCTGGAGATGAAATAACGATGAACGGAAATATTAGTACTCGTGATAACAATGCAGATAGACAAAGAGTATTAGATGTTGAAACAAATGAAGATAGTGAAAAGCAAATTGATGAGAGGTTTTTGCATTGGTTCACAATGAGCCATGTGAATGATGATTCAATTGCATATATTGAAAAGGTTGTCAACAATGGCGAGGAAACTGTCGCGGCGATAAGGTCAATGGGTGATGTATTTGGCCTTTTTATAGTTGGGAGAGGACAAGGAATTATATCACCGCTCACAGCAGGGCTAACTGATTGGAGTGAGTGTCCTGAATTAGGAGCTATTGGTGATTTGTTAGCATCATCTGATTTTGCAACAATTGCTTCAGTGTTGGTAGTTCAGCAATATGTTGGAGCTGGTTCTGAAGATGGATTGGGAACACCAGTGTTAACAAATGAAGATTATGTTAGTCATCATTCTGTTACACCACCAAGGGGGCATCAATCTGTTTTTAATACAGAAAGGTTGTGATTGTGATTATATTTTGTTCGTTCCTAATACTTGGTGTGACAACAAAATAATAACTTCTACTAACTTTTCTTCTTTTATTTTTAATTTTTGAATTAGATTTTCATGTGTAAGAATTATTTGCTTTTATAACTCCTGTACAAAATGTACATACAAGATTACAGTATCATTATGTAATAGAAGTGCAATTTTTTAGCCCAACGTGTGATATAATTTGACAATTAGATTTTAACATTTATTGTTCGAAGACCAGTACCAGAGTTTTGTTCCTCAATTGACGATAAACAAACAAATTTTATAGGTGACAACTACATTATCCTTCAACAAAAAGAGGGTAGAGACTATCCATCTGAGTTGATATCAATCAAAATCATTCTTTCGTCTATTTATATTAATTACACAAATAGTAGGAGACAAATGGATGATCTTGATTGATGTCAACTCAACCTACATTTTACTGATGGGTAAATAAGAACTTCTCAATTTTATATTGTCTATTTTTCTGAAAGACATACCAATATATTGAGTTTAAAAATCATATATGCAAAAAAATTATGAGGTCATTGTGACAAAAAGAATACTCAATTTATTTCCCAATATTTGAAGAGGAGCTAGTTTGTCCCTCCAATGAAAATGTCAGAGACTGAAATGGTTTTAATTTTTGTCAAAGATGGAATTGGGTGGCAGAAAAATTTTGAAAGACCAAAAACAGTTTTTAGTCTTAATTAAAATGACAACAAAATCATTTTTCACTCTTATGCCGAGTGCTCCATAAGAGAGGCAGAGTCCACTATAGTTGTCCACAATCTTGCTATAACAGGCATGGCATATATAAGATTAGTTTTCAGCTTTATTTTAACATACCCGATTGTATCAATTAGTTGATTTTTAATTAAATACATTAGTTTACAAGGGTAAAAAAAAATCACACCATGTAATATATATAAATGTCAACCAAAACATATAAAACCATTTTTTGAGGATGCGTTTAAATGAAAAAAATCTCGTTCCCCTAAAAAAAAATCTGGTTTAAAACTTTTGAAAATATCAATTAACACAAGGTAATGTAGTTGGAAACTTTTTAAAAAATCTCGTGATAGTTTTGAATTAACCTACTAGTTAAACGGTTGGCACGGTAAACTTTTATTTTTTTCTAAATTAGTTGAAAAAAATAAATTAAATATCAAAATAAATATATTGTTGAAGATATTTAGCCAATGAAAGTTTCACTCGTAACGTTTATATTTAATCGGTTGCAAGTAACTCTTCAAGTGTATGGAAAACATTTTCTTCTTGCATCTCGACATATTCGTGAAGTTCGCTGGCAAAGCAGAGACCAAGATGCTATAGTTTTAAATAGGCTTAATTACTAAATTGGTTCCTTAAGTTATTTGTTGGTTACATTTTGGTCCCATAAGTTATTAACGTTACGTTTTGCTCCCTTAACATATACTTTGTTAGCCAAATAAATCCTTTCTGTTAACTTTTAAAAAAAAAACGTTAAAATTCATCACCAAACGTTACGTTTTCGTGAAATTAATTGGACCAATGGAAAGCCCTCGTCGAGAGGATAAAGAAAATGGTCTTACTTTTTCCGATCGGTGCACGTTTTTTTAACGTTTGGTGATGAATTTTAACGTTTTTTTTACAAAAGTTAACAGAAAGGATTTATTTGGCTAACAGAGTATATGTTAAGGGACCAAAACATAGCGTTAATAACTTATGGGACCAAAATGTAACCAACAAATAATTTAAGGGACCAATTCAGTAATTAAGCCTTTTAAATATGAATGTTAGTGGATTGACTAATCTAGGAAAAATCAGAATTTGGGGGGTTTAGTGAGAAATTATGAGGGAAATGTTAAATTTGATTTTTATGGGAGTGTTGGTTGGTCTAACACGCTACATATTGAGATTCAAGAAGCTATTTTAGTTGAAATAAAGTTGTATTCAGTTGACAAACAAGATTTAGAAAAAACCGTTTGTTATTATGATTCCCTTCACTCGCTTGTTCTAGCTAACTAGTGACTTTAGGAATGCATCAATAATGCCACCATGATAATATAAGATTAGAAGAGATTACAAGAAGAATGATTGATATTTGTTTTAAAGCATACTCTTCATGAAAGCAATGTTTGTGCATCTAACCTTACGAGTTTCAAGTATCAAACAATTGTTTAAACTCTTTGATTATGGTTAATGAATCTCTTTTCAGTTTGTCCTCGACGCTTCTAGTAGGCGTCCAAAGAATATAGTTTATTTTTGTCAAAGTAACCTAGAATTTCACATTTTAAGGTGAATAACTAGGTAATCTAGAGTTTGAACATCGACATCTGCATATTATCAATTGAATTATGCTCACGAGGGCGTATAAAATTCTTATAATAAAATACGGAGGAAACACAATTCAATTCAACAGTATTAGAGAATTTCATCCAAAAAAACGATAGTGGCATACGATAGTAACAAATTATTAATAATAAAAAATTTGGACTTTGTTAGTGCTCGGGGAGAGGGATAAATATAAGTAAATAATAAATAAATATTTACATATAAGTGTTTTTTTGAGTCTAAAGTTTTTACCTCTTTAGAGTGAGACATCATTTTTATCAAAAAAATAATAATAGGAATTAAAATTGATTTAAATAAGTATAAAAAAAATAAAAAAATAAAAACATAAATTAGAGAGAACCTCTAAAAAAAGATTAAGAAAACATTAGGGACAGTTGGGACTTTTCACGCCAAACATTAGGGTTTATAGTTTGTCTCTTATAAATTGTTTCTTCTGCCGATTTCGCAACACTAGCATTTGCAGAAGTAGGGTTTTCGGCGGCACAATCGTCTTCAACAACAAGGTCACTCTCTCCTTCTCTCAATCAACCCCTCTTCATCACGCACAACCGAATCTCACTTTGTTTTGTTAATGTTTGTTTTGTGCAGAAAGGAACAAGAGTCTCTTTGAAATCAACTAGCTATTATGTCTGGGTATGTCCATTTTTGCTTAATTTACCTGTTTGATACCTATATAAATCTTTTCTTTATTCAATGTTTGTGAGATTCTACTTGTTCATGGTGTATTCATTATATTATGGGTAATTTATGAGCAATATTTTCAATTTTTTGTTGAATCCATATAGTTTTATTTTCTTTTTATGAACTGTGTTTGTAAACTTTCAAATGCATTGTAGATTTGATTTTAATTTTAAGAACTTCTATTGAAATAGTTGGATCTGATAGCCATATCCCTCGGTAGTAACTGTAAGAAATTTAGAACACAGATAACATATTGTATTTATTTAATTTTCAAAACTATATTTTTCAAAATGAAATTAAAGTTTTGAAGTTGTGGTTGCATTGCGATTCCTGTTTATGAGGATAATCGTGGTCAAATGAAGCTAATGAGGCCTTAATCCCAGATCAAAAATTATTATATACTGCTGAGTATAAGGGTAGACATTGTTTTATGCTTCTGTGATTTGATCCACGTGAATCTCTCTGACTATAGCGAAACTTTTTGTTGTGCAATACTTATCCATTTATGTGTCTCGAATAGGTTTTAAGAGATTATTTGATGATTTTCTGACTGTTATGAAACATTTTGTTGTTCAGAGAAGAAGAAGTTGTTGTAGCTGAGCCAGTTGTTGCTGCAGCTGGAATTCCAGGGGAGCCAATGGATATTATGACTGCAGTTCAGCTTGTGTTGAGAAAGTCACGTGCTTATGGTGGTCTTGCACGAGGTCTTCATGAAAGTGCTAAAGTGATTGAGAAGCATGCCGCACAGCTCTGTGTTCTTGCTGAGGATTGTGACCAACCTGATTACGTCAAGTTGGTGAAAGCCCTTTGTGCTGAGCACAGTGTCAGCTTGTTGACTGTTCCAAATGCAAAGACCCTTGGAGAATGGGCTGGTGTAAGTGCCCTTGCATTACTATAAACCTAGATTAGTCCATTTCCTTATGACATCCATTTGACCACAATTCTCAATTATATATTTTTTGATAAATTCATGAATTACTTTTAAATAAGTGTGAGAGTGACATCTCTCCCAACATCATGGTGCAAATCCTGACCCAAATCATGAGGGGCGCCAATAAGCAATTAATGAAACCTCTTGTGACCAACCTTTTGTTGTCTAAGAAATCCGACAAATAATTGCTTCTCTATAGATATGACAAACTCAAACCTTCTAACTGTGATGCATGAGATGAGTTGATAAATCTTTTTCATCAGACTCATCCGATCCTTAGAAATAGTCTACAAGCCCTGAATGTCAAGAGCAGCGGACAGTTCTCAAATTTAGATGATGAACGTTGCTTAGTTATTGTTTCTGGTGTATTCCTTGGGTGTGGGGAGGCTGGTTTGGCAGCTTGTACTGTATTTGCCTTTGTTTTATCTTGTACTCTGCTGCTGCTGGGGGTGATTTGTTTTTCTTGGTGATGTGTTTTTGTTTAGAGAGTACCCCTCGTACTCTGTGTATCCTCTCTGAACTTTCTGTAACCTCGTTTATTTTAGTCTATATGTTTATAACTTTGCCATGATAAAGAAGTTATTGTTTTGGTCTTTTTTTATGCTTTCAAAATCTTATGTCATTCTTTTGTAATGATTTTGTGACGCACCTTCATGCAGTTGTGCAAAATTGATTCAGAAGGAAAAGCTAGGAAGGTAACTGGTTGCTCCTGTGTGGTTGTCAAGGTATGTCTTACATCCCGAATAGAAATGTTTGGAGTCTGTTTTCATCCTCTGTATATGTATGCTTAACTATTTCATTTTGTAGGATTTCGGCGAGGAACATGAAGCATACAATGTTGTTCTTCAGCACGTGAAATCTAACTGAGTTGCAATATGCCTAGATTTGCGGCAGTCTCAATTTGAAGTTTTTGTATAAGTCCTGTGATTTTTGCCTTTTTGGATTATCTGCTTAGGGATTTTGATGGTTTAATACTGTACCCATTCTCATTGCTACCTTTTACTTAAATTTGTTGAGACTGACAACTTGTTTGTTACCCATTCTCTATTTATACTTGAGGTTGAAAACTTACTATCAGCTTTATGCAAATCTACTTGAACTGAACTAGCAGAAATAGAAATTTGAGGCTTTTCTTTGTTTAAAAGTTAATTATGCAACTACGTTGTTTTTTGAGAAGGCAAACCAAATGTGCGCCTGGTTACAAATTTGTTTCCGATCAGATCAATAAGGCACTTCGCCATTTATTCCATAAAATCTGTGAACCAAAGAGTTCTTTCACTGTAAAGTGAAATTAAGAAGAGGAAGAAATAGTGAGACGGATGGTAGCGGTTTCTTGCAGCATTGATATATGATGTTGGCGGATATTACATGCATGAAATAGCTTTTGCCTCAGCTTAATGTTAATCGACCTTGAATGTTGCAAAGTAAAATCAGACACTTATTTAACAAAAAACCAAGTTACGTTCTTGGTTGTTTTTGCGGTGGATCAATGTTCAAACATTACATTTTGTAGAATATGGATACGAGTTGAGTGATGAATTGAAACCAAACAATGGTTTTATAATACCTTGCTGATTTCTTGTGAAATGTTTTACTTTTTATGTTAAAAAAAATTAGTTCAAATTAACTGTCTGAAGGAGATGCCGGTGCCTTAATCTTAGTTACTTAAAATGCACTTGATGTCCTTCGGTTGTTTTCACTTAGTTTATACCTAATGGAATGTCCTGTAACTTTATGCACAAACAAAACATATGAAAGTTTCGACATGCAATTCTCTGGCTGTAGATTTTGTACAAATTACAATGAGAAGGGGTTATAACTTGTAAGGTCGAAGGTTTGAAATACTCAGAAAGTGATGAATTTTATTCTTCCGCTAACCACAAACATTTGCGGTTCAACAGAAATAGAGAGGTAAAAACTGAGTCATATCCACTCAGTAATTTCAAAAATTCCTTTGGCAATCCTAATAATGATAACTCAAGGTGCACATTTTTCCCAATAGGCGGGTAATAGAACAATTTAACATTAGAGTTGAACAAATACTAGCTTCTGAATTAGAAGCTACTATATTATAAATTCTGGGAAATACCTTCCAATGCAACGTCAAAGACAACAGGGAAAAAAAAAATCACAACAGTCGATTTACATTTCAGAATCACAAGAGTTGAAGTAGAACATAACGTAAAAAAAAAAAAACAAGGGTATACATTTGAAGTTGTAATAAAGGTCCAAACCTGAGAAAGTTTTCATATAGCTGCTAAAGTATGTGTTAAACAAAACGTATAAATATAATGTAAGGTCTTAAGATAGTGTAATGAAATGCTGCAGAGAACTAATCAAACTTGGAGGCCAGTGCTTTGTGTCTCTAACATATGAAAGATCTGTAAAATGAGGATCAAGAAGAGTTGCAATTGTAAACTGGTTTTCAGCAAGCAATGCAGCATGCTTATCTGCATATAAGGCTGCTGCAAGAGCTGCATGTACTTCTGCTCGAGAGAAAAAATAGCATTAGAGAAAAGCGATAATTTTTCTTCTACAACGTGATTCTATAGCGAAAGTGCTATGAAATTGAACTTACCTGGATACCCTTTTAGTGATATTGATACGTCTTCCATCTCTGCTATTGCTTCTTCTCTGTCACCAATTTCATATAGGGCCAGTGCTCTCCCTACCCTTGCATACTCAGAGAATGCTAGGTCTTTGTAGCTTTCAATCACCTACAAAAACAGGTAGCATGTTAGAATATGAACATAAACTTATTGATGGTTAGAGTGTGACATGTGATGCCATCATGCCATGAAATAGATCAGGTTGAGCCACCAAATACAAAATGAACCTATTCAACGTCGCTCATTTCGTACCCGAGAAGTCCATGTATGAACAAGGCTTGAAGTTGCAAGGTGGATGAGTGGAAATTCCTATGAGAACTTTCCAAATCTTAAGGCCTCTAAAATCAGTTAAATTATATATTTCTGTTATCTCTAGTGATTCCAAAAAATAATACACTCTTACATTGACAGAACAATATTACATTTGCTTGAAACTGAACTCTAGTAAAGTCCCAATTCTTGGCATGAACTTTGAATGACACTCTACTTGTAACTGTTTCACAATATTAGCCATTGTGTGACATCTTTGTCTCAGATGTTCCTAGTTCCGGTGGTGTCCGTTGTTTTGTTTAGACAGGGAAAGTTGAAAATTTCAGATGGACAACAAAACATGGTTGCCTACAATTTTTAGTCCATACAAATACAAGTATTATAAAGATGTTCCTGTGCAAAAGTATTGGCGGGTAGTGATGCCGGTTTGTTTTTCCGAAATTCCAAAAGCTACTGCATACCATGCCCTTCGGTAGCAGGTTGAGTGTCTGTATCTATCTATCCATACATCATACATGTGTGTACAAACATATGCATATACATAAAGCCATAAGCATACATATAGTTTATAAATTCAAACACATATACGTATCAGTGCATGAAAGCATATAAGGTTAAATGTAAGAGTATGAAAAGAATTAATCTTGGCCATATAAACGTACATGGATTGCTTTTTCTTAAGTTAAATTTTAGTCATATATGTATGGTTATTTGGTCAAGATTAACTCATCATCTTGCTCAACATGCCCTCATATCTCTCATCTACCATTTTATATTTTACAAACTTCTTACACCACTTATTTCTTACAATCTATAAATATAAACTTGTCATCAGAGGAATATAAGAGCATGATTTGCATTTCATGTGAACAATGATGCAACTGGATTACATGAAATCATGCAATGAACAATGCCGCTGACAACCAAACAACACAACCTTATAAAAGATAAACAACCAACAGAGTTGAAGAATAAGAGGGTAAATTTTTCTCTTCAAACATTAATTTAGTAGTAGGGTACTAATACTAGCAGTAAAACTTAACTAGGATAGCAAATATTCATTTACTTTTGGGCGATTCTATTAAAAATGGGTGTTTGGAAGAGAGCTTGTTCGAGCTCATCTTATGACACAAACACTTGTGTGAGTGTTTGGAAGAACTTCTAAAAACAGCTTATGATAGTTTAACTAGTACTTTTTTATCTTATATTTTCATGTAAGCTCCCCCCCCCCCAAATGGCCTGCAATCATAGGCTATTTAAGGCTTACCCTTATCTATCGGATTATAGAAATAACATGTATGATAAGTGTCTAAGATGAATATCCAAACTTCCCTTAATCGATTGCTCAGTGAAGGTGGAAAAGCCAATGGCAATCTAAATTGATAT
Source organism: Medicago ruthenica (assembly GCA_018208015.1). Lineage (NCBI taxonomy): Eukaryota > Viridiplantae > Streptophyta > Magnoliopsida > Fabales > Fabaceae > Medicago > Medicago ruthenica. The sequence goes on along the minus strand of CM031374.1, from coordinate 88,997,766 downwards.
GGTGACATCTACTACATCTCAATCTTAGATGGATAAACAACTTAATTAAGCTCTTGTAGCATAAGTGCGTATCACATAGGTGTCTATTTTAGATGAAATAAAATCAAATTTTTTTCCTATAAGCTACAGGTTGTTTTCACAAGCTCGTAAACAGTCTCATATGTGTTTATGTCAAATAAGGCAATTCAAATATTATGTCTTGTCACAAGGGGAAAAAGAAAAAACGAATAATGAAAGACATGAACAAGAGAAATCCAATAATCCATTACCGAATTGAAGATAACGAAAGGATATTGGGTAACTAACCTGAGAAAAGTATTTAAGAGCGCCATTGAAGTCACCAAGAGCCTGCAACTCTCTACCTTTCTCCAACAACTCAACACCGCGAGAAACTCTTTGTGAGATTAAAGCACTTGCATCTCTTTCAGAACGAGTTACTGGGTCATACTCTTGTGAAATGACACTGTCACCTTCACCAAATGCAGGAAAAGGAATGAAAAGGAAACTAGAGAGGGGAATAGAGAAAAGGAACAAGCGTCTATTTGGAAGTTGAGCTCTGAAAGTGGATGGTGGTGATGCTTTGCTTTTGTTCTGAATTCTGATGGTTTTAGGATTTCGCAATGGAAGATTGGAAATGGGTGGTGCTGCTACTGCACCTACCATTCTTCTCACTTCACTTCTGATATTTTGCTTTCTACCTCCTTATCAAATATTCAATGCTTTTTTATTTTTTCAGAATACTTCAAATTGGATTGGTTTGCTTTGTGATTGTGATGTACGTTTAAAAAAAATATATTTTTTACGAGAATTTATTTATTTTTATATTAATAAATTAGGTTTACGTAGAGTATAATACCAATCAAAATAAACCCTCTAAAAAATAAGGTCTCATATTAAAAAAATATTTGGTTTCAATTAGACAACAACAATTTGTTGCAAATCAGATGCAGCAAAATAAATAAGAACAAAAGAAAAATGGGATGTACAGGTTTCAAACACGGATAGAAATATTAGAAGCTCTATCCCTTCTCACAAGTGTTTATGTGAGTAAATAAATACAAACTCTGAAAATTAGAACACAGGCCTGGATAGATGATAGTCAATTAGTTAACATGCTTTTAATACTTTCCAACACATTAAGATGACAAGAGACTTGTCCAATATGTTCAAATCTTATTATTTGATTATCTTCAATGCTTGCTTTTACTATTTTGCTCAAGCTCTGCAACATCAACACTCGGAACACATCATTACAGGTCTTCAAATGAAATTAATGTGTGACTAAAAGAAAAACAAGAAGTCTCAAGAAATTGCAGACGACCGTCACTATATTACATCTACATATTCAGGACAAAACAGGAAGTTGGAACCTAAAAAACTGGAAATGGCTTCTGCATATGCTAAAATAACCAGCAAATTATGTTAGAAATCCATGAAAATGGACGCAATGCCCTTCTCTTGGAGACCGTGATTCTTGAAATGCAGCTTCTGAGTGAAATAGCTTCAGCAACAACCGCTGGTGGATGCATCAGACTGAGGTTTGTCCTTAAAAATGTTCTTTTTTACTCCCTTAGAGCCCTCGGCTAAAAGGCTAGGTGTATCAAGAACCTGCATGCAACCAAAGAAAAAAATCCCCAATCACCATAAGCCATTGTTCATCACAAATTAAATAAAGCATAAAACTTGTATCTCAATCCATTTATTGTCAGCCATTGAACTTGTGTGAAAAACACTCCTTTCCCGAAATTGCACAGGCTCATTTTTCAATTAAACATTTCCGCCTTCTAATATGCATGGTTGCACACATAGAGAATCTATGTTTCACACACCTACTGACCAAAATAAGGTTAGTAAATCTGCATGTATGTCAGCTAACATACCTTCAAAACAAGCTCTTCAAAGCATTGCTGCACATTTACTCGAGTTTTAGCACTGCATTCAATAAATAGGCAACCATATTCCCTAGCAAAGTCTATTCCCTCTTTCTTTGTCACAACTCTGTCACCCTCCTGAAAATACAAGCACAAACATATATAACCAACACATGTCAAGTCCTCTAATGTAACTCAAGAAAAAAAAAACTATCAGCAATAAGCTCTGATATAATGCAGAAGTCGGACCTAGAAACAAATGTGATAACAGTGCAGCTGACTAGACTCATTCAACAATAGAAGCTAGAATTGTAAAACTGAGAGTCCAAAATGGAGTCCATACAATTCATGATTTGTATATACTTAAATTAAATACCACATGAAAGGATGCAAACAAACCTTCTTCATTGTCTTCTTTTACTTAGTGTTTAATACACTTTCCTCTATTGATATTCAATTTTTTTTTCTTCCTAAAATTTAACATTTCCGGAGGGATAAGCAATCATGCTAGAAGAACCAGAAGCGAAAGCACAAAACAAAAGAAAGAAAAGACAAGTACATTAGATCAAACGAGCTCTCCAACCTCTACATATGTAAAAGAAACTCCTACAGAAACATGCTGATAACCAAATGCAAACTAGAAAAACAACTCAATTCCATAACAGATGGATGGGAAGAAACTTCTAATAAAAAATACAGTGTGCTATACTTCATCCAAAAACACCTTAAATAAGCAGAAGTGTCAAAAACTGTCTCACCCTCCTTCTGCAGTACTCTCTAAAATGAAAATACATAAATTGTTTGAACAAACCGCTATTTTCCGCGATCTGCGATTTACTTAGAAGGATTTTAAACTATTGACCTAACCAAAATTTGCTAACGATTGAATTCCAAGTTCTCTATAAGGAAGAAAACTTTAAAGCGCTGGAATGACATAGATTTTGAAAAACTCAGGAATGGACATCGTACATAAATATATGGGGAACATAGATTATTTAGGCAAGCCAAAAAATACATGCATAAATTTTTGTACTCAATTATATTCACTGACATGATTTAAATACAAGGCAATATTACGAGATAGCATTTGACGTAAAATTCTTAAAGGAATACCTTGTCTACTTTGTTTCCAACAAGCATCTTCATGCAGTCTTGATTTGTTGAATAAAGGTCTATTTCCTTTGCCCATATTTCAGAGAGATTTGTAAATGTTTCTCGCCGTGTTACGTCATAAACTGCATCAGTTTTGGGAACAAAATATAGAGGTAATCAGCTAATCCAAAACTAAATTTTCAACATGCATCAACTTAAAGAAAAGGACATCTCCCAACTCCAAAGATCATTAAACAGATTGCATCTAATACAAATATTGCAGTCATTTTGGCAGGGAACCCCATCACTAACAAAGAAAGTCCAACTTGGCCATTGAATACTACAGATCATTAGAGGAAAGACCAATTCACCAACAAAGCAGTTGTTTCCAGGATATACTAGCTGATATTCCCAAGCAATATGAATGATATCAACTCTCACAAGGATCTAAATCAACAAAGCCTCAATTTGATAAGAATAGACATAGAAGTGGAATTCTAATAATCAATATCATCATCGGGTCACCAAACATTCTCAGCAGAGGTCAGAAAGATGACTTAAAAATGTATAATGTGAATTGATTTAGGTAAATATGTAGCCATGCGCTTTAATTTTTGTGAGGCAGCAAAAAAAGCTTTAAGCATGAAGAAGTTTTGGCCTTAACCCTATGCAGAAAACAAATAATTCAAAACAAATCACAGAATATATCATAAGTAGTACCATCTTAACAAGAAGACAGCAATCCAGAGTAGAATTCTATTCTATCCACGGAATATATCATAGTCTAGGTTGTTGTCAAAATTGAAGGCATCTCACATTATACAATAAATAAATGTACGATCGGAAGAATTCAGAGCCAAAAAAGGAAGAATAGAAACTTGCCCATGATGATTCCTTGAGCCCCTCTGTAGTAAGAACTTGTCAGTGTTCTAAATCTCTCCTGACCAGCTGCATAATTTAGTAAAACAAAAAAGTACAATATCAATCAAATAGGGTATTGGGAAGACAATTTAAAAGGTCTCCCCCATGTATACAATTGGCCTCTAATCTAATAACCAACATTACATTGTCCCAAGTGAAAGTGGATTTGGATCCCTTAAGCATGGTGTCAGTTCGAGCCACGAAAAAATGTGGTCAGTCAGGTTCATCAGAAAGATTAATTATTGGTAAAAGTTGATGGATGCATACTCAGCTAGCACCACCAATAACATGATGACAAAATAAATAAAACTCTAATCTAATGGACAAGGATTTAAAAAAGGAAAGTGAATAATAGCATACATACCAGTGTCCCAAATGGCAAGCTTAAGCTTTTTACCCTCTATCGTGACATATTTGACCTTAAAATCAACACCTGTGGTAGATAGTAGGAGACGCACGCAGAAGAAGATCATAGAGTGCATATAGATAGAATTAAATCAATAAAGGAATGAAAGGAAACGAACCAATGGTGGGAGAGAGATCATCAAAATCATCGGAGGTGAATCTGAGAAGAAGACTACTTTTGCCAACACCAGAATCCCCAATCATTAACAATTTGAACATATAATCGAATTCTTGCTGCCCCGAACTCGAATCCATTGCAAACGAACCACGTTTCTGATTCTGTCACATTAATCTAATCTAATAAGCATCGATGATTTCATATCATGAAAAATATTAGAGTGAAAATTGAGATAGCGATTTGTATAGTACCCAATGAAATGGAAAGGAATGAATCTCAGCAGCACGAGTGTTGTAAAACCAATATTAGTGTCTATCAAGAAGCAAACAAAGAAACTACTAACATGCATTTGCTTTACCAACAAGCATCCCTCCCACAATTATACAAAAATGTTTCTTCCACCTATAATTACTCGCATGCAAAAATATGATTAATTTTTTTTATGGATGGTTAATTTTATTTAAGTAAAAAAATTATGATTAACGTAATTAATCAGATGTCATGTAGGTGTAATTATATATATATTTTTATTCTCAAAAATAAAAACCAAAGACTTTTAAGATATAAATTGAAAAAATAGAAAGATATTAAGATATAAATTGAAAAAATAGAAAGATATGTGAATGAGAAATACTGGTGGTAGTTTTTTTTGGGAAATACTACTAGTAGTTATAATGAAATTTGGATTACCTACATTAATTGTTTGCATGCATTCATAAAGCCAGCACATCGATTGCAAGTATTTATACTATCGGTGCATCGATAGTTTTTTTTTTAGGAAATTAGTGCTTCAATAGTTGCTGCTAAAGGTTTAAATGTCATGATGAGTGAATGCTTTGGTGGAGAATGATTTGTTTACTGGCTATGGTGTAGGGGAGCAGGAGGAGGTAGTGTAAGTTTCTCATTTACAGTTTGCTGATGACACACTGCTGGTTGGTGTTAAAAGTTGGGCTAATGTTAGAGCTTTGAAGGCAGCTTTACTTTTATTTGAAGAGATTTCTGGTTTAAATGTTATTTTTCACAAAAGTATGTTTTTTGGGGTTAATGTGGCTGAGTCGTGGTTACATGAGACGACTTTGGTTGTGAATTGTAAACATGGTAGAATCCCTTTTTTGTATTTGGGGTTGCCCATTGGTGATGATCCTCAAAGACTTCAGTTTTGGTACCCTTTGATTAAACGTATTCGTAATAGACTGTCAGGTTGAAAGAGTAAAAATCTTTCTTTGGGGGATCGACTGATTCTTCTCAAGTATCTAATGTCCTCCATACCGGTTTATTTTCTTTCCTTCTTCAAAGCTCCCCCATGTATCGTTTCTTCTCTTGATTCTATTTCTAGCAAAAAAAAAAAATTTGGCGGGGGTTATGAGGATGTTAAGAAGATTTTGTGGATTAAATGGGATAATTTATGTTTGCAAAGGGAGAACGAAGGTTTAGGGGTGAGAGGTTGAAGGAGTTTAATTTATCTTTATCTGGGAAATGGGTTTGGAGGGTGTTGGAGAAGAGGGAGAGTTTGTGGTATAAAGTGCTTTGTGCGAGATATGGTGAGGAGGGGGGAGGTTGTGTTTTGGTGGAGGGGGGATCGGTTTGGTGGCAAAATTTGAACCAAATTAGAAGGGGTGGTGGCATGTTAGATGAACGGTGATTGTTGGATAATATTACTAAGAAGTGGGGGATGAGATGTCTACGTTGTTTTGGAAGGACTCATGGCTTGATGGATCCACTTTAGAAGCTTGTTTTAATAGGCTTTTTGAGTTGGCTGACAATAAATTAGCCACATTTGCAGAGATGTTTTTAGGTTGGGAGGTTAATGGTGAGGCGTGAAAATGGCGTAGGAGATTGTTTGTGTGGGAGGAGGATTTAGTGAGGGAGGGTGCGGATAGGTTGTCTCATGTTGTTTTGCAGGTTGGAGTGGCAGACCGATGGGTTTGAAAGTTTCATTCTTCCCAACGATATACAATTAAAAGTGCTTATAATAACTTGATTGTCGTTGAAGTTGTTCGCAATGACAGGTTCCAACATGTGTTGTGGCTCAAGGCGGTGCCGCCCAAGGTTAACATTTTTATTTGGCGTTGTTTTTTAATCGGTTAGCAACCAAGGATAACTTGTTTAGGCGTCATATTTTGGGGGACGATGAAACTTTTTGTTCGGCAGAATGTGGTTTTGTGGAGGACAGGGACCATTTATTTTTTAAATGTACGTCATATGGTCGACTGTGGTTACTAATTGCTGATTGGCTAGGGATTTCAACGGCATTTCATGGAAATGTACTAAATCATTCTATTCAGTTTGGGGGGCTAGGTGGTTTTTCAAATAATTCTCGTCTAGCTTTTAACATCATTTGAATTTCGGTGCTTTATATCATTTGGAAGGAACCTAACGGAAATTTTTTTTCATGACAAGACAGAACAACTTATTTCTTTAGCATAAAAGGTTAAACTTCAAACTTTCTGGTGGTTAAAATCATATTATATTTTATTCAATTTTGATTACTCTACTTAGAGGTCGAACCCTTTATTGTGTTTTCAGGCGGTTTCATAATCCTTTGTAATGTTTGGGTTTTGGCTACTTATTATAGCGTGGTTTGTATTTTGTAATTATTGAATTTTTAAGTTTCCTCTAGTACATTTTGTGTTAGAGGGGCTTCTTTTGATTTATTAATATATTCGCTTAGCCTTTAAAAAAAAAATAGTTGTAAGATTTGTATCTATTAATCATAAATATTATGTACAAACATTCTCAAATAAGTTGTAAGATTTGTATATATTTTTCTCTTCTCCCCTCCAAAGTCGCGGTGGAAAAGAGTGTTGGGTCAGGCTGGAAGGGGTAAAACTAGGGGGGAAACCAACGTGTTGTGTCATCCAACCTGTTCCCCGAAGCTGAATTGGCTGCACCCTGGCAAAGTGGTGCCCCCCCGAGGACTAATGATCCGTTTGGGGACTTTTTCTGGATGATAAGGACAACGTTTTTGTTTGTTCTGTCGGCGGAAAGGTACAGTAGGAATTTTTTATGAACTTATTGAAACAATAATAAATCTACTTCAACTTGCATTCAGACCACATACACCGCTATATACTATATACTGCATAACAGTACAATTGAATAAAAATAATAACCTTAACTATAATGCATATAATTAAGACCGCAATTTAGTCAGATATTTAGGACATTCGGTGCAATAGCTCTATCAAGTCAATTTTGTTCACTCTCATGTGATAATGTCGTGAAACCAAACCAAACACGTATCCACTCAAGTAGAATCCTGATATAAAATGAAAAAAGTGGGTGTGAATTTTTTTTCTTCTTCTCTGTCATTGTCTAACAATATACAACATAAAAGTTACTACAAACACAGTACATTTCCTATACAATAATCAAGAAATTGATACAAACAAGAAGGTCTCCCCAGTCCAATGCACCGAGAGCTTAGGGCCCCTCATTTCTTATGTGATCTGGTTCCAATGTATAAAGAATAGACCGAAATCTTTTAGGCAGGAGTTTGTGCTTCAGAGTACAAATTGAAGTGCAACCACATACAACAGAGCATGCTGGGAAAACCTGGATGTATTTACAATCAACTCAAATGAACCTCATTCTTGGAGATCCACCAGGTGGTGTATGGGATGTGTATCTAGATGTTTCATGCCAAGGATCAAGAGTAAATGGTGCATTCGATCTCACTGGATAAGAGGGTGTATCATTCAAGGTGTAACTATTTTGTCCCATTATTGTGTAAGATGGATGAGGAGGAGAATAGAAACAACTCCTATGTTCCTGTCCATATTGTCGCAATGGACTTGAAGAGGGAGATACCGGTAAAGATGTGATCATTCTTGAGTGATCTCTAAACAAGGGAATTACAAAATATGTTAGTCTAAATACTACAAAAATGAAGTATATATCGAAGTGCAAACTAATGCCTTAGTTATATTCAACATCAGCTGGATATTTTACCTTGGACTCCTTATTGTACGGGGAGCTGCAATAGCTGACTTTGTTGCATAGTCTCCATCAAGTGAAGTTCTTCGATTGGAATTAGGCTCTAAAACAGGCTGCAAACAGACACAAATAATAAGAAAAGCATTAGCAACAGAAACAGAACTTCAGAAACTTTTGCAACTTTCAAATGACACACACACATATGTATTTATTACAGAGTAAAAGAGAGAAACGTATCTGCTACTAAGATTTAGTAGCACTTGATACGTTTATGGAATTGATGGTGGCCTGGTCGGAATTGATCCCGAACCAAGCTGTCCCTGGGACATTATCTACTTATTCAGTATCATGCTTAAAGCAATTGTATATCCTCATTATGTATGTTATCAAGGACTCCCTGACATTTTCAGTTGACCAAATTTCAAGACAGCTAAAAAAAAGGGTAACCTGGTGCTACAAAGCTCCCATCCTGAGAGATTCTCATCATAATTTATAATGATAATTTATAAAAATAATTTGCATGTAAAAAGTAAAGTATGCAGATTTTCAAAGAAAAAAAATAATGGCAAACACTTACCGGTGTTCGGCTTCCATCAAACATGTAAGAGGAAACATCTCTGGTTGCAGCTTTTGTTGCTGATTGATCTCTAATGAAGGGGTGCTCTAGTAATTTTTGGGCTGTTGGACGAGCAGATGGATCCCGCTGTAAACATAACATAATAAAATTCTTCGCATCATTTGAAAGATGCTCAGGAATTATAGGCATATCTTTGCTGTTCCCAATTTTAAATATGGCAGCTACCTGTCAATACAACATAAAAAAAAAAAAAAAAAATATCGGTCCATCATACTCATCAAACAGGATCATACACATGAGGGTTGGCTTTGAAATATCTAATCTTACCCCTTCATACTGACTCCACGGAGGCTTTGACACTGCCATCTCAATAAGTGTGCATCCCAAGCTCCATATATCAACCGGAAGGCTATAGCCATTTGTGTTCATTACAACCTAAGAAAGACAACAGTTGAATACAATACAATAGTTATGGTGAGATAGAAGAGGGAAGAATATGCTTACTTGGAAAGATATTTCGTGATTCAAGAAGGGAAGGAAAAAAAAACTTACCTCAGGTGCCATCCAGTACGGACTTCCTTTGAATGAAAGCATTGAGGCAGCAGAAGTTATCTGTTCCAGAAAAATAAAATCTCAGAAAATTCACCATAACATAAATTATTTACTTAAGTGCTCCAGATTACTTTTCTTCATACCATTAAAATCCTATTATAGAACATAAAATAAAACACTGAAGAGAGTGAGGGATTTCGTGTAATTGAAATGCATGCATCCACCATATGTGAGAGTCGTAAGTGTGCTTACTCTCATGTCAGCCATTTGCATCCATGAGAGAGAAGGAGATATCTTCTCAGAATTAGTAGAATTGCAACTTTTTAACCTTGAGCAAGAGAGTGTGTTGTTCAACAACTCTCAACTAATTCTACATGGGGGTGGTTAAACTATATTTCTGTGCCAGAAACAATAAATGCCAATTACTTTTGAAGTGAGCTAGAAGCAATTTGTTGTTTACAGAATCAGACGAACTTACATGTTTAGCCATTCCAAAGTCTGCCAGTTTTATTTCACCATTAGGATCGACTAGTATGTTAGCCCCTTTGATATCCCTGCCAAAATGAAAACATGATAAATTAAATGAGAATTGAAGTTGCTTAAATGCCACATTATAAATTGAGCAGGACTAACCAAATTACCTGTGTACTGTATTTCTCCCATGTAGATAGGCAAGTCCAGAGACAATCTGCCTGGTGTAATTTTGAATAACAGGCTCCTTGAACGGGCCATATTCCTGAAGTAATTTATGGATAGAACCACCAGAGACATATTCCAAATAAACAGAAAGTGACTCCTCTCCCTGAAAACATGGCATGTATATTAGATAAACACATGACTACGGTCATTATTCAGTTTCTCTTCTAGTGTGCACAAAGCAACAATAAGTATATGCATGGCTTAAACGATTCTAAACTTGGAAAATACTAGCATACCAGTTCACTCCCGAGGTATTGAACAATATTTGGGTGTGAAAGCTGATTAAGCAAATCTATCTCCTGCAATCAAATGGAGAATGTGTCATACCTTAGGAAAACAAAATTACATTTGAACTTTAGTTCAATGCAACTGTACAAAGATAAACTGCAATAGTATAATTATATGTGCTGATGCATCATGTATAAATGTTCATAAAAATACTATAATTACCTGGTGAAGTTGTTTGAGGCACTCTTTTGAATTTTGATCGTCGCAGCCAACCCTGACTTCTTTTATTGCACACATTTGTCCATTTTCACTATGATGCATAAAATTAGAATAACAAATGTCTCAGTAATTTGTCCAGAATATTGACTAAAACAAGGTTGTGAAGTAATTATGATAGCCATATAACATCAGATTTTCTATTGGCAGTAACAGCTAACAAGTGGCATTTTCGTATTTAGTTCTTAAAATAAACATATCATATCCTCATACATTAGAAGGACAAGAGCAGAAACCATAATTCTGTCTTAAGACATCCCAGGAATGAAAAATACAAATACATGATAAAAAGCTGCTTGACATTGCCCCCAAAGAGTATTGATAATAAAAAATTCCCGATCGTAAGAAGACTAAAAATAATAACAATATTATTACCTATTGAATCCAAGATAAACATGCCCAAATGTCCCCCGGCCAAGAAGCTTTCCTTTCTTCCACTTGGAGAGGTTAGGGCTACTGTTTTCGAACGGTGACCGTGTGTTGGAAAGAGTGGAAGAAGGACTAGTAGGAGATCCTGGTGGAAGAGGCAATGGGTGACATTGACTCCTTCCGTCGTCTTGCTTTCCTGTAGGTGAATCAAGATTCAAACCCTGCAACCTTGGATGAAGAGGTGATGTAGGGCTAGTAGGTCCTCTCGTCGCATTTGGATGAAGAGGTGATGTTGGGCTAGTCGGTCCTCTCGTCGCATTTGGATGAAGAGGTGATGTAGGGCTAGTAGGACCTCTTGACGCGGCTGGATGAAGAGGTGATGTAGGGGTAGTAGGTCCTCTTGATGTGTTTGGATGAAGAGGCGATGTAGGGCTGGTAGGTCCTCTTGACGCAGGACCTGGACTTCTTGACCTCACATTGAACTTCACCTCATCTTGTCCTCTACACAAACGAATAGCATGGTTTCGTCAAGCAGAAGACTGAGTAAAGAACCACACTGAACATTTCATATTCTTTCATTTCCATAAATAGTAATCAGTGCTAAAACTAGTGTACATATAATAATTGTATCAGTGCAAAAATCTTATATACCCTGGAATTCACTGTGATTATTGACTAAAAACTGCGAGATGGATATAACCTGCATAAATAAAATCTAAAATTTTGTACCAAAAAAAAAAAAATCTAAAATTAACAAATTTGTTGAACAAACAAAACTAAAATCTTAAATTTCCCTAAATAAGTCATTAAATGAAGTCTAAAAGGGATAACTAAAACTGTTAACATCAAATTAACAAAAGGAACTAAAACCCCAAATCTCCAATTAACCTAATACTAGATCAATCAATAATTGAAACAATAGAGAAAAAATGATTAACAATTAGATTAAGAGGATGAATGAATATTGAAAAAAGGTAAGTAAAATTACCTATTATTAGAAATGAAATGAGGTGAAATTGGATGATCATCGAAAGAGGTAGAAGAACTGACGCTAGAACCAGAGACGGAAAAGGATCCCAAAGCCTGATCGGAGTTTGCAGGTAACGGCAGCGGAAGTCCTTGCTTTTCAGTGGCGGCGCCGCCATCAAATTCCCTGCTGGTCCTCGGTGAATTCCGATTGAAAACTTCATCGAAACTCTTGGGCTTCTTCTTATTGTTGATGTTGCTCTTCTTATTACTATCACCGTTGCTGTTATTGTTGTTTCTTATAGCGTTGATCGGTGATTTCATGAAATTGAATTGAAGAACACCACCGCCACGTGTTTGTTCTTCTTCTTCATCTTCTTCGTCGTTGTTGATGTTATTACGCTCTTGTTTATTCTTTGATGACTTTTTACTCCACCACCCCGGCATTCTAAAACTGATTTTATTTCTTCTTTTTTTAGAGAGAGAAGAAGAAGAAAAGCCTCAACAAATAGCAATAGCAGAGAAGCAGTGTATTTATGAGAGAGAAAGAGGTTATATTCATGAATGAATGTGTTATGTTATGGGTGTAGGTGTGTGATTTTTGTAATAAGGTGAAGAAAACGACAAAACGTTGGAGGGACCATACAGCTAGCTAAGGGGAAATGGATTAGAGATTGATTATTATTGTACTTTTGTTTTAATTAAATTAGTCACTAATCAGCAACCAGTGAGTGATATTAACGTGCACAAACTAACACTGTTGACATTAACAATCAACCGTGTTTGTTTCGTACCTTTATTTATTTTTTTTTTTTTGAAGGATTTCGTACCTTTATTATTTATTATCTCTCAGTTAAAAAAACAAAGGAAAATGGTTTGGTTTTTAGTTTTGGTGGTGCTGTTGGTTTCTTTACTAGTTGTACTTGTGTTGTGAGAATGGACATTGGTGAATGTGCTTTATTACCGATTCCACGCGCTGGAGCCAGAAAGGACATCAAGAACAGGCCTCACCCACTTGGCTAATTTTGTTTTTATTCTTTTCTATATTCATTGAATGAATTCGTATAAATAAGATATTTATATATCATTGTTAATGTAAAAAAGGTTTGCGACTTGCTAGTAATTAATTGAAGAGTTACAGGTTTATAATATAGTAAGTTGTGGTTTATTGACTTGATCCATGTGATTGATTCACGTTAACTAAGTTTGCTAAGTACTGATCATTTTACTTGCTTTTTGGTTTTATTGCGCTAGACTAGACTCCCGCTAGCAGCAAACCAAGTCGTGGCCAAAGCGTGTCTATTGGGTTGGGACATGGAATGGAACATGATTCATTAGGTTGGATTCGGACATGATTCATGTACTAGTAAAAATACAAAAATGGTTGTTTGACGGGCATTTATCTAATTTTTCTTATATCAACCACATTTATCAATTGATGGCTGATAGTTCAACTGATTTGAACTAAAAAATTGATATAATCGAAGAGTTGGAGGCAGCGAAGCTAACCAAATTTTTTAAGGGGTCAAATATATAGAAAAAAAAATACTTTTATGAGTATTATCTTGACAATTTTCGTTGTTGATAAAGTTTTTTGTGTGCTTACTGTAGAGAATGAAAGTGCCAAAATAAATAAATAAATGTATCAATCAAGTGATAATGTGATGTCTTTCATATTTTTACCAATAATGTTTACAAATAAATTTATTTGAGGTTGTCAAATCTAGCTAAACGCAAACACTAACTTATAAAAAAAGGTAAACAAATTAAAAAAATGGGGTAGCCATGGCCAACCATAGCTAGCACTATGCTTCGCCCCTGGTTAAAGGTTGGGTTAAGAAAATATTATTAATCTAGTTTAACGTATAATTAATTTGGATCATGTTAAGAATTGTGAAATTGTGAGTTAATCACAATTTTAATCAATAATGGAATTAATTATATACTCAACTAAATTAACACACATTTTTAATTTGATTATAAGGTGTAACAAGTGTAGAAAATTATGGTTCTTTAAAAAATCGATGTAGAAAAACACGGTGTTTGAATATCGTTACTCTATATGATAAAAATGAAAACCTATTTTTGTTAGTCGCATGTTTTCTCGTGTTAAAACACCTTCATCCTTAAGTAAACATTCTTTTTTTTTTTCATATTTCAAGACACTTTTTCCTTCTGTTTTTAAAAGGATCAAATTCTATTAGTCTCTAATCAAATCTTTTTTTATTAAGTACAGTGGCATAGGCCTTCCTTATTAAAAAAAAAAGGGTAGACTCTTTCACATTTCTTTAAAATAAATTCGTGATAGTTATACTATATTTTTTTATCGAGGAACGCCGTATAAAGTAATATAAATATATTGATTGATTAGTGAGTGAGTTACCACTTTCATATGGCTTTTGATCCAAAAATCTCCAAACCGACCAAATATATATTGGTCTCGTTTTGCTTTTTGTGTTTTTCATAAGTTGGATTGTACAAAAGTAAACTGATGACAATCAGTTTGGTTTGCCTGAAAATGCAATTAACCAAACTTTTACTCGGTCTTACCAATATATTATTAAGAATCATTGATTCTCTGTTGATAATATATATATATATATATATATATAAGAGACGTGATAGTCTTTTTTCTCACTTCTCTCTCATTGAAAAAACAGTCAATTTGTCCCTTAAACATCGAACGTTGCTATCCTCCCCCTGCCCAAATCCAATCTCTCTCGGCAAGATGTAGATCCGGACAGGGGTGGTGTGATCACCCTTGTAGTTGCACATCCCTATCAATCATCGGTGTTGCACCTCACCACCCTCACCGCGGCTTGCTCTTCATGACGTTACATCAAACTCACTTTAGTGGTCGATGGTTCGTCGTTGTAATCAATGTTTCTCGAAGCCTTTTTCGCGACTACTGTGTTTATTGCTTCGGGACCATATATGGATGAGGTAGACGTCGGCGCCACTGCACTACTTCATCATTTCAACCCTTTTGGGTCTGTTTTGGTTGGTTTGGGTTCAAATCTGAGTATTTTACGGGGTTTGAGTGATTTTCCACGCATCTAGTATTGTCTATTTTATTATTGGTGGCTCCACTGCGCATATTGGTTATGCACTGTTGTTTTATTCGAGTCACTCTTTATGATATGCGCTACGGATTGTTGGCTAGAAATGACGGTAAAGACTTGTTGATTTGATGCATTGAGTAGTAGGATGTGGATATGTATCCGTGTTGGCGGTCTGGTCCATTGTCCGCCCTTAAAGATCTAGATTATGTGTTGTAAACGTTCACACATCTCTTTTTTGCAATTTGGTTTAAAGCTCATGCGCGAATTTGCTAGATTGTCCCTGATGTTTGGATATTTACAAGCTATTGAGATTTGTGACTACAATGTTTGTTATGTATTATGTAGCACCCTTTTTTTTTATTTTTAGTATGTAGCACCCTTTGGGGCTATTTGTTTTTTGTTTCCACTCGGACAATCTTTATGTCCCCGAGACTCATGTACAATTTTTCTTTATTTTAATATGCTTAGGGTGTCACGCATTCATCTGCACCTCGTTTATTTAAAAAATATAAAAATAAGAGAGAGAACATTTACATATGTATATCATATTTTATCAATCACTATGAGTTCTAAATAATTTTCTCTCTATTAATCTCTAAAACTATTTTTTTTTATATGAGATAAAGTTTTATCACTTGTCGTATTACCTAGTTCAACTGAAAAATGTCAATGTTTTTAAATTGATCACTTTCATTCAGATTTTAACTCATGACCTTGTAATCTGTATAAGTTTCAATTTTATTTACCATTTCATCAAGACAAAAAAAAATCATCACTTTGACTTTGTGATTTGTAGCATCAAGAATTTTTTTAGGAGTTGTAACATCGACTATTGTATTTAATTTATTCAAAAAAATATTGCACCAAACTTTTTATTGGTACAATGTACCTAAACTTTTATTGGTACAGATTATATTGTACCTTAATTATGTTCTAAAATAAAATGAAAAGAGTCATTAAGAAAAATTCTGTCAAAAAAAGAGTCACTAATACTTTAAGTAGTTGGAGGTGGGTTAGTTTACCTTTTAAAAAAATTAAGTTGTTGAATTGGTAAAGTAATTTAATACTTCATTTATCCCAAATTATAAATCATTTCGACAATTTCACATGTATTAAGAAATATAATCAATTGTGTATGAGAAAGAAAAATTACGAGTAATTTTACAAAATTATATTTCATTAACGGGTTGAAAAGATAAATTAAAAAATTAAAAAATAGTTAAATGTATAATAAGAAAAATAACATTAATAATTTATTGATATTGTAAAACGACTTACAATTTTAAGGCAATTTTTTTCCCTAAAGCGGCTTATAATTATCTCATTATCCAGTTAATTTCTACTAATGAGATATAAAACTCCCTCTAAAAAACCAAATGAAATATAAAAGTTTGGAAAATGCTAACGAGTGTCTTAAGAACACTCTTTAATTTTTATAAAAATATATGTATTCAATCAATGTATTAGAAATTAAAATGTTTGACTTTTTAAATAAATACATTAAAATAATTTTTTATATAAAATCCTTAAAGTGTGTCATAAGAAATGTCTATGTCGTGGATGGTCTAAAAACAAACCCCAATGAAAGATTTTATCGTCTGTTATTTTTGGCTTTAGGTGATTTATTAGAGAAGATGTACGGTACAAGGGGTTTTCTATTTTTAATAATTGATAAAGTTGCAATCATGGGGCGCTCCTGCGTAGATGTGATATGTACATATACGTCAGTTATCTCGTCGCCAATATTACCCACCCACCTCAATGTGACGTACGTCTTCTCCAACAAATACACACTACTCTTATCTGTCCGTTTGTGTTTGTTTTCTAATTAATTATAATTAATCCCTATTCATTGTTTTTTTTTTTATCATTTTTCGGTATTTTGGATCACGCTTGCCTTTTGTTTGAGTTTTTTTTTTAACCTCGTGGCATCCACAATAGGAGTGAATTAATAATGACCACATATGTATACATTATTTATTTATAGTTTTTTTTAATAAAAGTATATATCGAAGATTCAATTACTTCAATGGTATGATTATCAATTTGATCGACCATGCTTCAGATTTGGTCTTGCAACATATATTTCGAGAAGCTGATCTCAGTGCTGATTTGTTGGCAAAATGCATAAATTCTGCCGCTATGGATGTCACTACATGGTCCTCTCTGCCTTCTGGGCTCTTAAATCAGCTATCTGGGGATGCCCTGGGCACTTAGCGTGTCTTTTCTGTTCTTTTTCTTTTGATTTATTTTAATTCACAAAAAAAAACATTAGTAGAGACTCCGATGTAAATTACTTAAATATGTCACACTAACTTTGCATTATTATACAAAAGGTAGTGTTAATAACAATATTATTTCTTTTGAAACGTGAGATCAACTTATACATATTTTATTACTTATTTTGATTGTAGGACTTGTTAGTTGCTGAGGAAAGAGAAAGTCATTATATAGCTGTCTCTTAATTAATATGTACCCATTTTTTCTTCCTCCAATGGGGTCCTTAACAGAGTCAGGTCCTTCTTAAATAAATGACCCTCAATTGGATATGCTCTCATACCACAACACTGCAATTTATCCGCTTTTCTTACTGCGCTTTTATTAAAATTAATTTGATTTTGATTAAAATTACAGGTATAAATAATGAATATTTTGCATTTTCATATTCTAACAAACTTTACTTATTTTTTTCAATTATATCACCTATATAACAAATATATTATCCTTCAGAAAAGTATATATATACTGTATATAAACAAAATAACATGTTTTGACACCTTTGAGCTGTCTTTTTCTCTTTCTAAAATTACCCCAAACTTTCAATACAAATAACACATATAACAAATAGATAAGAGTAACTTCAAATATTAAAATAAAAGTGTAACAAACGCGATATGAGTATATATATGTCCAATTTGTTTTCTTTTATCCTTTAAAAAGTGTAACAAACTAGATGAGTATATCTATAGTTACTTTTTCACTATCCCAATTATATCCATAAACAACTTTTTATATAATAAAGATTGTTGTTGGTGCCATTAAATAAAATAAGAATTTAGATTATGTTTTTTTGTTATATTGTTGGTGTCATTGAAATAGATAATCATGATTAGTTTGATTTGTTATAATTTGAAAGCAAAAAACATTTATATTTTTTTTAATCAAAATGAAAATTTCATAAAAAAATACCGTTCATAATTTTCAAACCTTAGTAAAATAAAAAGAGCGAGTGTCCATCTTTTCGCTAGTCAAATATAATATAAATTCTTGTCTTTTTGAATGACACCAACAAAATAACATTCATATGGTCAAATTTGCTTAAAGGTATAATTGGAAGGAGAAAAAAACAGCCAAAAATAGTCTACTTTCTTTATAAATACTACGTGCCCGTCTTTCAGCTCCTTTTATTGCACTAACGTTTGAAAATTATGAACGGTGTTTTTTATGAAATTTTGATTTTGATTAAAACTAAAGATATAAATGTTTGTTGCTTTAAAATTATAACAAATCAAACTAACCATGATTATCTATTTCAATGACACCAACAATATAACAAAAAAAAATATAATCTAAATTCATATTTTTTTAATTACAGCAACAACAATCTTTATTATAGAAAAAGTTGTTCAAAGGTATAATTGAGATAATAAAAAGGTAAATATAGATATACCCATATAGTTTGTTACACATTTTAAATGATAAAGGAAAAAACTAGACATATATATAATCATATCGTGTTTGTTATACTTTTATTTTAATATTTGAATTTACTATTATCTATTTGTTATATGTGCTATTTGTATTGAAAATTGAGGGTAATTTTGAAAAGTGAAAAAGTTAGCCCAAAAGAGCTGAAACATGTTATTTTCTTTATATATAATATAGATAAAAAAAAATACAAATGAGTGGAAGACAAACAAACAATAAACTGTGCCGCTAAGCCTTTCTAGGAGCAACATTTGTTGAGACACAATCCTAAATAAATATTACTTTTGTCCTTAATTATAAGACTCTTATGAATTTTTTCGTTTTCCCTTTTTTATAAGACTCGTTTCAAATTTCAATGTGTATTAATTATTTCTTTATCACTATATCACTATTTATGTTACATATTTTTCTGTATGTAATAAATTTTTCATGAAAACATTGATTAATTATCTCTCTTAAAAGGGTAAACATGTAAATCTATAACAATTGTCAATAAAATTAATTTAACAATCAACTTTTTTAATTTCCGTGTTTTCTCAAAAGAGTTTTATATTCAAGGACGAAGGTAGTAGAATTTAATTATACATACATCAAAAAAATATTTTTAATTTTTTACATAATATTATTTACTTATTTAAAAATACACATTATTTAATTCAATTGTCTTTTAATTCAAAATGACGTAATTAGTGGCAATTTGTTTGAGAAAGTGAAACTCCTTTATTTTTTTGAGGACCGTGAAACTCCTTTCCTGTAGTGGCTAAGGACTGAGCATTAATCTTTCAAGTGGGAGCTTAACTGATAGTGGATTAATCCTATTAGTGTTGGTCTAATAACCTGTTTGGTACATATGATCTATGAAGAGAGTTGAGATTGAATATCGAAGAGAAAAGTTGCTACCACCTTTACAAAATCCTGGTTGGCAGTGTTGCAGTACTGAACAAGTGAAGTGAGGGCACGTATTGATATTAGAAACGGGGAAATAATTGTTTTAGTTAAAAACAAAAAGTTTTTCTATCATCGTGTAAATTTACACATGTTAAAAATTTAAAATAATAATTTTGTCTTGAAACTTTTTAATAAATTATCATTGTTTTTCAATAAAAATTACTACTTTTAAATGTTTTAACATATACAATTTTACACATGTTAGACAACCCAAACAAAAATATCTCTCTTTTTCTTTCTTTCTTATCTTTCATTATTTGCCCTTTGATCCATCACTGCATCTGCATCTGCATCTGATTGGTTGACGAGGAGAGTTAGTTGCAGTCATATTAGTCATAAAAGAGCACGTGGATGGTATAGCAAGGTGGATATGGATGATTGGATGTATGGCTAACAACAAAATGAGTCACATTGAGTTGCAAATTTGCAATGGCACACAATCAAAAGCAAACATAACACAACCCTTCGCATATTTACATCTTTTAAAAACATTTATCTTTATCTTCATTTTCCATGCAATAATATTATTTACGTCCCAAGATAATTTTATGTAGTTGATCAGTTCACACACGTTAAACAAAGGAAAACGTATATAAATGAGACAAAATAATATTTTTGATAGAATATTCGTATCATGTACTAGTATATGTGATTTGGTAATGAAATTTTAACAACCATTTTACGACAATTTTTACCTTCTATTTTTCTTTTTTTATTGATAAAAAACAATAGAGAGAACATGAAAAAGAGAAAATAAAAACATAATGTGAGTAAGAGAAAGATAATTGTCCAAAAGTTGTCACAAAAGGGTTATCGAATATCGTTTATCTATTTGATTTTATCATAAATATAAAATATAAGATATCTAAAAGAAAATAATGCAGGTGTTTTTAATTATATCGATAAAAAAGTAATTAACTTTGTACTAAAAATTAAAGTTAAATATATTCCGCAATCTTTTAAGTTAAATGTTATTAATAAATTAGTCATTTTATTTTATTTTTTTTACAACAAGTTGTTCCTTTTAAGTTGTAAAATATTTTTACCATTAATCTCTTTTCATAAAACTAAGTTATAAAGTGTTTTTGTGGATGGTTAATGTTAAGTTGGTGGGTCCAAATTGACTACTCTCAAAACTATGATTCCTAAGTGTATTATTCATGAAATTGATGGATTACTTGATTTATAATTAATGTTGTTCGTGAAACATTTATCTGTAAAATTAGGTTTGAATTTGGAAACAAGGAAAATATGAGTGTAAGTAATCATATTTGGTGTCATAAGCACTTTTTGGACTTTTCACCTCGATGTTAAATGGTAATGCAATTTTTTTATGCAGTTGGATGAAAAATTGGAAACAATGTAAACATTCTTTAACTTAAAAGATCAATTTGTTAAAAATAAATATTAAAGGACTAATTTGTAACATCTGTAACAAGAAAAGTCAAAGGACAAACTTGTTACAAACATCTAACTTAAAGATCTACGAATGATATTTAACCTAAAAATCTAAAACAATCAACTATTTTGAGACAAATTTCTTTATGAACTAGTCATTTTAAGACATAGTGTCTAGTGAGTATTAGATTAAACTTAGTCACTCCAAAGCTTTTAAGAGTTTTTTTTTTGAAAGGCTAAAAAGATAATATATTAAAAATAAACAATGAGTTTTTTTTAAGGCTAAAAAGATATCATATTAAAAATAAACAATCAAAGCACAAAAAGTGTTAATTGTGCCAGAATGGAAATGTTACAAAGGTGTAAAAAAAAAAAAACACGGAAACAACGGTACATCCAAAAAGAAGCAAGAAAAATCAGAAAATCAAGATATACATAACCAAAACAATAGTTTTACCAAATTGCTTTATTGATATAAATCATATGAAAAATATATAACTTTAGACTTGATGCATAACCAAAACAATAGTTTTACTAGAGTCATAACAATATTAATTATCAAACGCCACATAATGTTTCTAAATTGAACAAATGCGTGTCAACCAAATAGCATGTAAACATTCATTTACTTTCATAGACAAACCAACCGTGGAAATTGAAATGTAAGATAAATCAATTATTCGTCGTTACAAGTGCACATAGAGTCATTGTTTAGCATGACGAACTTACTTAATGCCTGTTTGGTTGCACGGTGGGTGCACCAAAACTCACGTTTAAGGCAATGAAACGCTATTTCATGTTAAAATTTATGTTTGACTTTCAAAAAGACAAATTGATTCTAAAGCCCAATCGTCAGCTGTTCTAAAGCTCACATTTAAAGCTTCTGCGTTGAACCAACCCAATTCTACTCTTTTACTAAACAATTATTTTATATAATATTTCTGTTTGTCCGTTATACCCTTGTTTTTTATATGTAAACCATGCTCCTTATTTTCTTTTCTTTCTTACGCAAGCATTTTTTTCCCTGGTTTCATATGGCCAACTATTTTTTATATGCAATCTATATTTTTTTTACTCGTTCAATCATGCTTTGTATTTATTTTAAATGGTAAAAAAAAAGTTATGTATTTATTTTACGAGTTCGCATAATCTATACAGAATTTAAATTGATAACATAACATAAATTTAAATAATTATCTCAAACAAAATATTAATATAGTTTGAAATACAATTAAAACCCATTTTGGTAATTATACTTTCAAAAGTAATTTTGATTCAAAATATCCAAATAACATAAATTGATAAGAATCAATTTTAGGTTATTGTATCCAAACATAAATGAATTACATTCAACTAACTTTTAGTCAAACTCAATTATATCAAATTCAATTTTCACCACCGCAGAATCAAAGACAAACTTAAAAAATTCGACGTTGTTAGTAGTTTAACTAGTCAGTTACTGAGCTGAGCTAGTAGCTGGTACCAACCTAAGCTACTATTAGTATATTTGTAGGCTGCGTAGTTGAGGAAATAAATGGAGTAGTGTGGATCTTAACCTAACCGTACAATCACCACACGCACACACAACATGTCAACTTTCTTATTTATGGAGTTTTGCAAACCAACTTGTATGTCTTCTGAAATGTGTCTATCGTCAAACTATCTCAAGTCAACCCATATCCACTTGAGATAGTTTTTATGTGCCTGAATTAACATGCTATTCAAAAAAATCATAATATAACAACTAATAAAATTTGTCTAAACCTTTTTAAAAAAATTGTCTAAAAAAAGGTTATATAGATAACCACGCTTCCCTTCATGTTAATTTTTACTGTACTTCTAATTTATGTTTCCAAAAAAAAAAAAAACTAATTCCCGGTTATGAAAAATAAATTTAAAATTTTATTACTTACAATGGAATTCAAAATAAAATACCCACATCGTCACACAATGAGAAACCCATTTGTAAAAAATTGTCTCAAAAATGTCTTTTTTTACTTTCAAAACATTATTAATTACTTGTTTTTCAATTCTAGCCTTTAATTAGTGCTACTTTCATCACTTCAAAGTCAATATATTCCACCACATATTTATGGTAGTGGTGATTACACTAATACATGATAAATGAAAATTTAGTCAGAGTGGGATGTCTCATTTCAACATGTATCTCAAAATCATTTGGATATCAGATTATTTGGATAAATTTTCAGTTTCTTCTCCTCCATCATCTTGTTCTCCCAAATTCTTCTGAGAGTGCATGAGAGGGATGACAAACCTTCTCCTCCTTCCACCTCCACTTTCTTCTACTCTATATTTAGCTTTCGTGTCAAGGATTTTGTAAACATTAGTGGTATGTTTATGATAATGTATTATAATTATGTTCAATAAATAAAATGTGATGAATTATTAAATCTTGTTATCAATTTGAAATTATGTCATTATACTAAATTGATTTGAATTTCATCAAAAATGGCTAAACATAATTAGGATTTTAAAAACCGAACAAGGGAATTTCAGAGGTCGCGTGAAAAGATGGTAGGGTGGGAAAAGCAATTGATAAAACAAAATGTGATTTTTAACACCGAGCCCAATTTATTTGATTTTGAAGAGACCCATTATCATTCACAAAAAAACCCATTTCAACAAAAAATGCAGCTTCTTTACCCTTTGTACCATCAGAGTAACTAGTTGGATTCACGCTGAGCTCAAACAAAACGCTGGCCGGAAAACGAGAACCTCGCCGGTAAATACATGTGAAGTTGGTCGTCGTCCGCCGTAAACAGTGAGAACTTCGTCCATCTTTTCCTTTTTCTTTTTTACTTTTCCGATTTACCTTCTCTTCTTCCTTCTTTCCTCTTTCCTTTGTTTTGTTGACACCGAAATGTTCAACTAAGTGCTTTTCATTTTCATTTGGATAATAAATTAATAAGTAAACTTTGATTTTATTTTTTCCATTGATAAAGTTAAATCATATTTCTGTTTTTGTGCCATATTATACAATGCTTGTTTTCTGTTTGATAAAATGCTTCAACGGAACTTTATTTGTTTCGACGCAGAGTAAAATAGAGTAGCATCAATCTGAATGGGTTATATTCAGTATGGTAGACACGGTTTTAGGAAGATATTAAGATCTGCAAGTGCAACCAATGTGTTTCGAAACTCCGTAAGATCACCTTTAGGGTATGCAGCCACTACATTACCTTCATGTTCCCGTTTTCATGGCAAGAGTCTCTATTCCACTACTTCTGATGCTAGAATAGTGATGGAACTTCGTATGGAGGTGGAGAAGGATAGGTTGAGAGAGAGAAATGAGAGACTAAGGGCTGGTTTAGACACTGCCGACATTGATGCCGAAACTGAGGAGGGTTATGATTACATGGGTGTAAGTTCTCTTATTGAGAAGCTTGAAAAGGAGAAGCTTAAGGAGACCTCGGAGTTGAACCGATATGAAGAGCCGACTGATTCTGATAGTGATGATGAGGAAGATCTTGAGGCTAATCAGAAGAAGGTTGATGATTTCGAAAGGAAGTTCAGGAGGCATGAAGAAATGATTCAGAATTTCACCGAAGCGGATACGCTTGATAATGCTTATAAATGGATGCAAAAAATTGATAAGTTTGAGGACAAACATTTTAAACTTCGGACTGAGTATAGGGTTATTGGTGAACTCATGAATCGGCTTAAAGTGGTTACTGAGCAAAAGGATAGGTTTATTCTGCAGCATAAACTTAATAGGGCTTTGAGATTGGTGCAATGGAAGGAAGCTTATGATCCTGATAACCCTGCCAATTATGGTCTCATTCAGCAAGAACAGGGGGGGCCCAATGTGGATACCTTGGAACAATCTGGATTTGAAAAGGAGGATAAACCCGCTCAAGGAGATGAAGATACCTTGGAACAATCTGGATTTGAAAAGGAGGATAAACCCGCTCAAGGAGATGAAGATGCTGCTGACAACAACGACGATGAGGAAGAGTTTGACGATATGAAAGAAAAAGACAACATATTACTGGCCAAACTTGATGTTATTGACAAGAGACTTGAGGAGAAGCTAGCTGAACTTGAGTATACGTTTGGAAGGAAGGGTAAGGCTCTAGAGGAAGAAATCAAAGATCTTGCAGAGGAGAGAAATGAGTTAACTGAGAAGAAAAGAAGACCACTTTTCCGGAAGGTAGTTTCACACTCGCCTAATTTTCTGTTTCTGTTTTGATATTTTGAACCACATCGTTGTTTAAGTTATTATGTATGATACTCATCTTATTCTATATCAAGTTTTCAAGTAAGACTCTTGTAAAATAAATAAACTTGACAGTCTGCAATAAGCAAGTAGGGTATATCAATCCTTGAGTTTTAATAATTAAAATCACATTTCATTTTAAATGAATTGAAGGGTTGATATACTCGTACTTTCCCACCTTAGAGACAAACTTAATACTTCCTTTGGTCCCAATTAGAAGAGAAAAAACCAAAAACATCAAAACCAATTAACTCATTTATCGTTTTAATTTTGCGAGACATTAAAAGACAAACATTTTAAATAAGGGTAAAAACGTAATTCAAACAATAAGTCCAACTAAAAATTTGTAACTTTTTCATATAAATGGGACCCAATTTTTTCAAAAAATCTCTATTGACTGGAGGGAGTAAGAGATTTGCTCTTTTTATACTCAATCTACAACCTTGGGGCAAAACTTTTGTTGGGACCTTTTGATTTACTCATCAGCCTAGCTAGCTACTTTTTTATTGTACTGCTCGTAGAAAAAACACTTCTTTTTGTGTATCCTGGTAGTCCTCCCAGTCCCACCATAGTGGAATCTAGGGTAGAGTCGCATGACCTCATCCATTGTGGGAGATCTATTGCAGGCAGAATGTTACCTTGCATTTGCAAGAGACTGATTTCACGGCCCAAATCTGTGACCTCTTGTAATATGGTGGAAACTTCAATCGTTCGTTGATTGGTGGATTACATTCGGTGTGTAGCAGTGGCTATAGCCTGCAAGGCTACTGTTTTTGTGAATTTTCTAGTTTGTTTTTTATTTGAATATCACATTGATTTTGATTTAAGTTTATATAAATTTGAATACCTCGTCCTTTGGAAAATTTGTTCTTTTTCTTTTATCAAACACGAAATAAAAGCATTTTTGTAGGCTAAAGTTTTAATGTTTCATATGTGGTGCACTTTTTTATTGTGCCTGTGTCTATAAGTGTTTGTTAATTCTCCCATATTCTTGTTTTTGCTTTATTTAAATCTCACTTACCATTTTTATGTTTTTTGGTTAAATAACCGTTTTGGTTGTTGTATATGGTTCCAGGGTTTTGATGTTAAATTGATAGATGTGAATCGAACTTGTAAAGTCACAAAGGTAATCTATCTACAAATTTGTCCTTCCATCTATGTTTTCCCCATTTGCTCTCATACGTTCTTAGGTTGATTCAATTCTCATGATCTAGGGAGGACAAATTTTTAAGTATACTGCTATGTTAGCATGTGGCAACTATAATGGTGTTGTTGGTTTTGCAAAAGCCAAAGGCCCCAAGGCTCCAGATGCTCTCAATAAGGTACCAGCAATATCTTATTAGATTTTTCAAGTCATGTTTATGTTGGTTTGACACAATCCTTTTTTTTTCCTATCATTATGTGTTCAACGTAGAAAACATTTGCAATTTCACCACCCACCATAAGAGATATGGATCTATTCTTGCTTCATTTCCTAATAGTTGCAAGCTTATTAAGCTATTGATTTATGTTTTCTGAGATTTGTATTGGCAGCTATACTGGGGCACTGTTCTTTGGCCAAGTATGTGATGTTAGATTGATATAGGTTATGGTTAGTCATTGAGATATTTGATTCATAATTGGTGTGAGGATCTGGAACTGGTGACTGTGACACCTGTTCTCTCACCGGAATTGTTTAATAGAAAACATTTGCATTATGATTCATTCCACAAAACCTTGTCCATGTCTTATGTATTGCACACGAATTTCTTCAATCTTTCTCCTGTTTCAACAAGCTGAAACTAAATCAATTATTTTCCTTGGCTGATTATTATAAATTGTATCCTAAAAATTTCCACTTTTAATTTTTTTATTATTCATAACTCTTGAGTTACAGGTGTATTAACTGGTTTTCTATCTATACGTTTATTTGTTAATATGATGGCAGGTCATAGTTTAGTCAAGATTTTAAGTGGATTCGCATGGACTATGCTATGTATGAATGATCTTTTATATTTCATAGGAGGGCTTGGTCCTATATTAATAGTAATTGCATTAACAGGTCTGGAATTAGGTGTAGCTATATTACAAGCTCATGTTTCTACGATCTTAATCTGTATTTACTTGAATGATGCTATAAATCTACATCAAACTTGATAGTGATAGTTATTTATAATTGAACAAAAGCGAGAAGCGAAGTGAAGAGGCTGGTATGCTAGAAATGAGTGAGAGCAATGGGAAAGAGAAGGGATAATGCAGTCAATAATTACTTACTTATAGGTAAAGATATAATCTTCTTACCGAGTCGAATGCGTCCTTAAGAAATGCTTACGGAGTGGAAAGCCCTAGATATAGTTAAAAACCCTGGAATAAAGAGTTAGGCTATGGTATAGAGTTAAGTTTTGGGATTAAAGCAGTCAAGTCACCAAGTGGATTTACTGCCATAATATGATTTTGACTAATGTTTTAAATTTAGTGTATTCTTCAATATCTTGGCTTCTAAAATCATTGCCAAAATATCAAGTTTCAGCAAACGTTTATGTTTTTATCTTAAAATAAACCCATGTGCATCATGTTTAATGCAGTTTGACGTTTTAGAGTTTTGAACTTTGATATCATATTGAAATAATGGTTTACTTGAATATAATCAGGCATATGAGAAGTGCTTTCAGAATTTGCATTATGTAGAGCGACACGAGGAGCACACAATTGCGCATGCAATACAAACATCTTATAAAAAGACCAAGGTAGTAAAATCTGTATCCTTCTACCAGTAATTCCCCATTTATATCATAAACTTTCTTTCTGCTATGAAAGAAAAGAAAATTAAGTATTTTGTTTTACTTGTCTCAAATGAGTAATGAATGAGGATATGCTGCCTGCGTTTATCCTGTATGTCTTATGCTTGTCATTTTTTTTACTTGTCATCTGTATTATTCAATAGGTGTATCTCTGGCCTGCTTCCACTGCAACTGGCATGAAGGCTGGCAGAATAGTCCAAACCATACTGCATTTAGCTGGTTTTAAGAATGTCAAGTCAAAGGTAACTGACTGGCCAAAAAAAGCTGAAGATGGTCCTGCAATTTTAGTGTTTGCTCTAATTTTTTTTTTGTCTTCATAGGTTGTTGGTTCCAGAAATCCTCATAATACAGTTAAGGCTGTCTTCAAAGCGCTTAATGCGGTTAGTAACTCAACTTGCAGATGTTGTAATGCTAGCATTTCAATTAACTTTTACCTATGACATTTTAGTTGATATTGCTTGTTTGTTCCAGATTGAAACGCCAAAGGATGTCCAAGAGAAGTTTGGCCGAACTGTGGTCGAGAAGTATTTGTTGTGATGGACATGAGGATGTGCTAAGTTTAGTGCTTCTGGTTGTTTTCCGTTGAATTTTTTTTTTTTGGTCCTTTTCATGTCTACTTGCCAAGAAGAATTGGTAGACAGTTTGTCTAATGCATTTACTTGTGAACATTAGGTATGGAATTTTGCTAGTACCGAACTTTTCATTCATATACGCAAAAGGAACAATAATTTAGGAACGTTCCCTTTGCTTTATGTTTGATCAATAAGGGTCCATTTAGGTAAATTGAGGGAATGGAAGTGATTTAAAATATTGTGTTCGGTTTGAAAAGGGGAGAAGTTTTATTTGAGGGAAGGTGCAATTAAAATTACATTTTCCACAATTATAATATTTAAGATAAGGTTACATTAAATAAAATGATATTTAAGTCCAAATATGAAACAAATGTTCCAAAACCCTCTATTCTACTTTTGAACTTGAGCTTAAATTGGCTTTCAAGAGATTTTGCTCCTCTCTCCTCTAACTAACTGAACCAAACAATGAGTCGTTGTTAGACGACATTGAAGCAGAAAATCAACATGGAAAGGGGCCATGATGGCTTTTCGTTCTTGTTTGTTTGCCTACTTGTGTTTTTCAGGATGACATTAGATATTACATTCGGCCAAAATAATGACAGATGTGTAAAAATGTAAAATATCACATGTTCTAAACGGACGTAGCTATCCTTAATAACTTTGATAGATGATATTGTTCATTGGGATGGGGTTATACTCGACAAATGTTATGATATATAAGTATTGGTATGAGAACCTTTTTGAAATAAAATGCATGTAGGGATGACAATGGGTACCCTATGGGTAGGGTACTACAATGCCCTTCTTCATACTCGCGTTTGTAAAAAATACCCGTACCTGAGCTCGTACCCTTGTGGGCAACAACTTTAGTGCACTTCCCCATACCCTATGGGCACCTAAGTGCTCATACTCGTACCCATTACATGCACTTTAACTATAAAAGACAATAAAAATATCACAATTGAAATAGAACTATGGTCCAAAAAATTTCAAATTAACTCATAAAATAGTACGAATCGTAGTATTTAGCCAAATAAAAAACATTAAAAATATCCCTAAAAAATTTTACACCAGCAAGAGGGAGTGATTACTGTATTAAGTGGTTTTTAGGCTTAGGTACCCGCAAAAAATACCCACAACGGGTAGGATAAAACTCTGCTTTCATGGGTCTGGGCTTGGGTACAGGTAATTACCCGCAAATTTAAATGGATATGGACGCGGGTAAGGGTACTATATTGCCCAGCCCCACAACCCGCATAAACACATTTATATAATACGATGCGTATGATGTCAAGTTGAAGTCAAAGCATGGTTTATTTTGTTTGTCTATGTAATCTTCTAAGGAATGTAATCGGTGGCTACTATTGTCCACATGAATCTATATACAAAATTACAATTATAGTAATAAATTTGTTCAACTCCAAAAAATAATTTGAGCAAACAAATTACAGCACGAATTCCCCACTACAAAGAAAGCATATCCGATACATATGCTGTAGTACATTCTCACTGCCTGTGATTTTAGACGGTGCATATGATGTCAAGGTGAAGTCAAAGTATGGTTTACTTTGTTTCTCTGTTTGTGATCTTATACATGAATTATTTAACATGCAAAATTTTGGGCCAAAAGATGTAGAATCCGTAGAGAACATTATGATGTACATTTATGCTTTATTCAATACTTCTATTGATAGGAATAATTGTTCCTTGATAAATCTCATGACCTAAGAATCTAACTTTGGTCTGAAAAAGTTTCATTTTTGGTTCAGAAATAACTAAACCATTTCTTTTGACCACGTCTTTGAATATTTTCAAATGTTTAAAGTGTTGGTCAATACTATTAGAAAAGACCAGAACATCATCAATATAAACAATAATAAAGTCAAAATATGAATTGAATATATCATTCATAATATTCTGGAATTCAGATGGAGCGTTTTTTAAACCAAAGGGTAAAATGTTCCATTCAAAGTGTCCAAAAGGGACAGTAAAAACAGTTTTGTATTTGTCTGCTTCAGCAACCTGAATTTGCCAATATCCAGATTTAAGATCAAATTTAGAAAAAATAATGGAATTATTAAGTCTATCAAGAAGATCTTTTTTATTGGGAATAGGATACATAATCCATTTTAAAACCTGATCGAGAGGTTTATAGTTAATAACTAACCTAGGAACACCTCGTTCCTTTTCAGCAGCCTTATTAACATAAAAAGCAGTACAACTCCAAGGAGATTTAGAATTTCTAATAAGCTTTTTATCAAGAAGAGTCTGAATCTCTTTTTTACAAAGACCAAGATATTCTTGATTCATTTGAGCTGGTCTAGCTTTAGTAGGGATTTGATTTTCATTAAAATCATCCAAATAAGGAAGAGTAACCACATGCTTTTTTCTATCCCAAAAAGCATTTGGTACATCATTACAAATTTCAATTTGAAATTGTTTTTCTAAAGACTTAATTTGTCTTTTAATCTCATCTTTATTAAGATTATTTTCAACACTCAGTATTTTAACTTCTTCTTTAAGAAAACATAATTGTTTCTTTTTATTAATAAGTAAATCTTTAACTTCATTAATAATCCTAGTCTGAGGATCAGTAATAAATTCAAAGGATATTCTTTGATCATTAATATAAGCAGTGATACCTGTCTTATCTATATTAATAATAGGCATAATATTATGCAAAAAAGGGGTTCCAAGTATAATTCTTTGAGTCAACCCTTTAATCAAAATAAAATGTGTAGGAAGACAAATATTCTGGTTACAAATAAAAGTATTAGTTAATTTATAATTAACTTTAAGTTTATCACCACCAGCTTGGGTGAGAGATTGAGTAGTTTTTTCAAAATATTTGGTAGGAATGATTCCTTCCTGTATACAGTTGAGATCAGCACCACTATCAACCAGGGCTATCTCATCTTGAAGAATAAAATTTTTATTTATAACTAAAGTAATTTTTATAAACCATTTTTGAGAGGTTACTCTTTCAAGAGTAGATAAATAGTCTTCTCCCTCAGAAGAAGAAGAGACAACATCTTCAAGAAGACCTTTACCCTTCTCTAAATGAGTAATTCTTTGAGATAATATATTATTATCTCTTTTTATTTTAGCTATATCAGCTTTTAAAGAGTTCATTTCTCTTTTAAGATCATTAACTGAAACTGGAGTTTCCTTTCTGTTGACCTTTTGAAGTCTAGATAAAACTTCATTCATATTATAAGGTTTATCCAAAAATTTTGGACTATCTTTAGGAGAACATTTTTTATAAGAAATTCTATCATTTCTCTTTTCAGCTTATTATCTGAAATGGATTCAAGCGCTTTTAGGGCTTCATCATGTTCTTTGGTAAGAACATTTAATCCATTCATATCGACAATGGATTTCCAATAATTACATTGACAGTCATTACTGTCATCAGAAGATATTTCTTCATTATTATCAGAAGATGAATCATTACTCATATCAAAGCTTTCGTCAGAAGTACTATCATCTTCATCAGAGTTAATTAAGAGAACTTTCTCTAATTGGGAACGAAGATTATCGTCTTCAATGTTTTTAAGGGCTTTTTTAGTCCAACATTGATTGGCATAATGGCCACTCTTACCGCATTTATGACAAATAATATTAGACCTATTAGGTTTTTTACTTTTATTATTCTTATAAGTTTTTTCTTTCTCATGAAAGGGTTTCTTATGCCTCTTTTTCCTATAAGGTTTTTTATAACTATTATTAGCTTTCTTAAGAGTTATATCTCTCTTAGTTTTTTCAGTAGGATTTTTACCAATATCAAAAGCAAATTGATCGCAAAACTCTCCTAATTGGTGTTTCTCAGTAAGCCTTTGGCTTTTAAGTTGATTTTTAAGTTTTATGTCATTACATAAATTTAATCCTTCATTAATACAAGTACTAATGATATGACCATACGTTAATCTTTGGTAAAAGATATTTACTCCATCATTTTGATATCTAAGGGTTTGCCTAACTTTCTCAGCGAAAAGATGAGGAAGCCCATCAACGAACTTGGATTTCCAATGTTCAGAATTAGAGTCTCTAAGCATAAAGACTCGGGATAAAAAGGTATCTTTGTACCATCTAAAATGGGTCAAAGAAGGACACCTAAGGTTTTGGAGAAGTGTATTAACTTTCTCAGTTAGAGGTCCTATAGTTCCTACAAAATGGATAAGAACAGAAAGACACAAAGTGTAAACTGCATCTTCTTCTCCTATCTGAGCAAGATTATTATCGTCATCGTCATCCATGGATTTTTTATGGTCAAGAATCTCTTGACGTTCATCTTGAGTGAGATAATTGTCCCACCAACCTTTTATAGTACCAATAAATCCTGCTGTTATAAAATTGGCAACAGTATTGTCACTATTTCCACTCTGCTTGCAGATAGTGGAATACATAAGCATTCTGTGAATGACTTTGAGAACTTGGGAGTCATTAAGGCCATCAATATTCCATTCATAAATGGCTCTTCCATTATAATTAATTTGAAGGAAATCATCTTCTTCAAAAAGAATATCTTGAGGAGAAGGTCTTTTATAATAGTATTTTCCCAAACTTTTTTGAGGATGTCTTTGTAAACTTACAGGATTAATTTCAGGTTTATTAACCTCATAACTTTGATCTCTAAACATAGCAGTTAGATCATCAATATTATTGATCTTACCATCATCAGAAACGTCAGATATATTAGGTATATCAACTCTAGATATATCAATATTATTGATATGCATCTTTTTAAGTTTTTCTTCTAATATACTAATAAATTCACTAGTATCGTTTTCTAATTTAAAACCTTTCATTTTAATAGGAGGCTGTATTAAGGGAATTTCCTTAACTTTCTCTACAGGTTTAGAAGTAGACGCTATAGAAGTAGCAACAGGTAAATCAAGCTTTTTAATAATGATTTTCTGTTGATCATTTATTTTTTCCAAAATAATTTTTTGTTCTTTTTCTTGATTTTGATGTTTATCAAGTTTTTCCAAAATAATTTTTTGCTGACTCGATTGATTTTCAAGAAGAGTTTTCAAATAAACAAGATCTTTCTCAAGAGATATATATTGATCTCCAAGACTAGTTAAAAAGGCATTTGTATAGTTTTGAGCCTTTATAATGTCATTTAACTCTTGAAGAGTACTTGTTATTTTAACAAAAGTATTGTACGCATTAGCAACAATATTTTTTCCCAAAATAATTTCTTGTTCAGGAGGGAAAGGAGACTGTATGGTATTTCCATTATTAGCCTTAATCCAGGGCTTGGTTTTTAAAACTAAAATTTTTTGTTTAGTCTTTCTGATTAAATAATCATAAAACCAGGTGACAAAAGGGATAAAACTTTTATCTCTATTAAGTTCTTTATAAAACTTTTCTTTGAACAAATCTTGTTGC